>JAIUJO010000156.1:305000-715000 GCA_023846275.1 Vanilla planifolia | reverse complement strand
ATGAGTGATGAAAGAGCTTATCCATTAATGGTAGAGTGACAAATTAGTTACTAGAAAATTAAAATGTTAGATTTAAAAAAATAAAATAAACAATAACTCTAAAAGATAAATTTTACATACATAAGAAATGTAAATATATGAAAAATAATAATTATTATAATGAAATAAATTAATTATTGACATATATCATAATATCAAAGAACATTTCAAGACTTTACAAGTTAAACATGTTTAATGTTATAAATAAAAAATGTTCAAAATTACAAACATAAATAAAACAATCATGATAACAGAGTACATAAATCATTAAAACTTATGTACAATTTATTTACAAAAAATATTTTAATTATGTAAAGCATACTAAATTTGAAAGGAAAAGTGCAAACTATAAATTTATTTTAAATAATAAAATTTTATAATCTAATTGCACAAAATTTTAAATAAATAATGTATGTGTGAAATAGAGGAAGACCATTACTTCGACTACAAAGTGGATTTTGTTAGACGTAGACAATACTTATGAGTCTTGTCATGACAAATCACTACTTAAAGAAATACATGACAACTATTAGTATATCATTCACAAAAGTAAAAAATATGTTTAGGAAAACAAGTTGAATTTGATGATGACTTAGATAGTCAAAATGTGTATAAATATTAAGCAATAGATAAGCATGTAACAATGGATTGTAGTAAGTGACACAACAAAACAAGAGAGATAAGATGACATTTAGTGGATAAAATTTTAATTATTTAGAACTTTAATTATTTCTTATATTAGCTATGTTGAATACTTGGTTCTTACATAATATTTTATTAATAAAAAATCATTTTACTATTTATTAACCTTTTTATTAAATGTTTCAAATCATGCATCTAAAACTCTAATAGTTCAATTTATTATAGAGCTTAATTAAATGATTCTTGAGTTAATAAAAAATTCAAGATAACTAAATGAGTGTCGGAGACAATACTTTCGAATAGCTAAACTTTCTAATGTTGGAGCTAATGGATAGAGTTGTTAGTGTAATAATTTACCATCCAAAGAATGTCTTCTACATAGTACTTTAGTTTAAAATTATTAAACTAATCACTTCACATTGATATTACAAATAAGTTTACTTTCATCCTGGTCATGATAAGGGGTGTCGCTTTTCATAGTCTTTATGTAAGCTGAAATGTCAATCATTGTTAACAAAAGTTCGAACTAAAACATTTATCTAAATAATAGTGAATAGTTAAAATCTAAGTAGTTTCATCAACTATAAGTATAATCTTAAACTAATGAGAATTGAAATCATGTTGACGCAAAGCATTGAATTAAATATGCTTATAAATTAATTAATTAATTGCCTTTTAACATAATAGTTATGGAGTTGAACACCAACTGTTATGTTTGATTTGATGATGACACCCAAGTATTGCTGATAAATTTTATTAAGTAAATTTTAAGATTTTGGATAACTAATGTTGATCTTAATTAAAGAACTTAAGTAAGAGAAAAAATTAGACCTTTTGAAGATTCTCTTTATTAGTGTAGATAATTAATAACCGATTGATTTTGAATTTAATTTTAAGAATTTAACTTTTACTTTTATTAAAATATCAAAATGGAAATTTATTTTTCCTACAAAAAGATAAAAAATAATTACAAAAATAAAAATAGTAAAAATACAACTTCTTGATAAAAACCTTTGCAAGCTAATTTGACCAATACTTTTGAAAATGAAATAAATTGCGTAAAAGGGTGTGGAAATTATTTTTTTTACTTTAAGAAAAATAAAAATCTTTAATTCTACTACAATTGTCCAATGTTTTGAGAAAATTTAAAATCTTTAAAAAAGAATGGTAAATACCTTGATAAAAAAATAATAAAATTATAATATTGATATTATCAAAATGATTAAGGTTTATTAAAAAATTTTGTTTTGAAAAAATTTTTATAATGGATAAATTTTTTTAATATATTGATAATAACGATATTCACCATTTAGAGCACAAAAACTGTGTAATTAAAATCTAAAGTATATATACTTAAAATATGAAAATTTAATATATTGATAACTAAATTGTAAATGTTAAAATAAGTACAAATAGTATGAATAAGAAAAATATATAATGATATTAATATAAAAATTAAAAACCTTTAATATAATATGAAAAGCACATCAAAACAAAATTTCCACATTAATGTGTTAAATATTCAAGATTACACACCAAAAATGTGTTTTATTTTTAGTGTAGTTGTCCCATATGCATTGACTAGTAGGAAAAAAATGTTTGTGAAGTATGATCTTTCCTTAAATGATAAACAAGTTTGAATGTGAAATTCATTAAAAACTAGTACACGAATGACCATAATGATTGTATTACACAATTTGTTGAAGTTGAAAATAAGCAATATCAGAAGTGGTAGTGAAATTTAGGTAGTACATGGTTTTAGTTTTGTTTATATATTTGATTTGAATTTGTGAGATTTCTTTGATGGACCAGTGACAAAGGGACTTTTGGGAAACTCTACACCAGTTGTTACCTTTTTATCATTACATATACTATCCATAAATAGGGATATTTTATTCTATCTAGTTTGATGGGAGCTTTATAGAGTTTTGGGATTTGTTGTAAATCAAAAATATTGTATTGAAGAATAATGCTAACAAATTACATCAAAAGACTTTTCACTTATTTTCCTTTATTATTTACGCTAAAATTTAATTCTTTTGAGGTTTAGTTATTTGATTTAATTGATGTAACTTAGCATCATCTAATGAATGCTAATGCTATCTTAAAACATGTTTACTACTGTCTTGCCTTCTAATTCTACAATGATTTTTACGAACTTCAAGCCCTTAGAGGTTTCTAATCCTAACATTATAGCCAATCCATCTACTTCAACGTCTTTGTTTTTTAGAAAAGTGATGATTGAGAAGACATGGTTACCAGAAAAGTCTAAAAAGAATTTCATACCTAATTGTTAGGCAAGGTGTATGTTAGCATATATTAGATCAATTCAAAAGGAAGAGTGGAAGAGCCTATACAATACAGCACCATAGTAGAGAGTTGGAGGGACTTGATCAATAAAAAGAGGGCAAATGTAGTAACATGATGACAAACCATAACGAATCGTAAGTAGATCATATTACTTGATAGGACTTATCATATCAGATGAAGGTGTCCAAATGCAACACTTCAATAAGGAATTGTCTAAGATAAAGCTTGGGATCACAAATTTCAAATCAAAAAGTTTTCTTAAGGAGATTAAAGTAAAAAAATTATTTTGTATAGTAAGAGCTTTGCTCAATTGAGAAACAAGGTTGAAGGTGCTTTGAATGGCACTATAGTTCAAAAACAACAATTGAGATTGTATTGTATTATATATTATAGTTGAAATTAACTAATGCAAGAAGTGTTGGCAAAACTTAGAGGCTAAATGGCTACAAATTAACTTATGCATTTGATTTGAGTTTCTAAGATATCTTTAATATATGGAGATATATGTGCATCTACGAAAGATCTAAGACTCTAGTTGCACTTGTGTCATTGCATATACTGATCAAAGTTAAAGATATTATATTCCATCAATTTTGATGAGATCTTTGTGGAGTTTGGGGTTTTAAGAAAATTTTAAGTCTTTAATACCGCATGCTATTAAGACAAAAAGTAGTGGTAAATATTTCATCTGCAAAAATACCAAAATTTTATTACTAGTTCTATCAAAATGGCAGATTTTTTAAAACAATCAATTTTAAAAAAAAATTTTTAAGAGTTAAAATTTTTCAACTAAAAAATCTATCAATCATAATGTTATTGATAATTTAAAGCTTAGAAACTATATGATTTAAATGTAAAGCATAAAACATTCAAATGATAAAAATTAAAATATAGATGACAAAATTATTATATTTTAATGTAAATAAAACTTTATTAAATAAACAAAAATATGTAGTGTTATTCATATAAATAAAAAATTGAAAATTTTAATGCAATAAAAAAACCTTGTCTAAACTATTTTTCTAAATAAATAAGCTAAATATTGAAAATTATGTATCTAAAAAGTGTTTTATTAATAATACACCTATTCTACAAGTCTTTTTAAATAATTTTGGTATTAAAAAATTGTTTGCCATTTTAAAATTAATTAACTAAAAAGAATTAATGTCATAACAATAAAAAAAATGTAAAAGTAGGTAAAATGTTTTAGGTATAATATAATAACGTAAATGTTCAAAAGTTTTAAATAATATATTAATTAAAAACTCTTTTTTATGAGTCATTGTAATAAAACCTTCATAGTGTAAGTAAAAAAATTGAAGATAAAATATAAAATCTCAACAAGGAAATAGAAAATTAAAGAGTTAAAAACTTTTTGCTTGAATAATTTACAAAAAGTATTCTTAAAATGGAGATGTTGAAGTATTTAGAAATATGAAATATAATATAGTAAACTATTTCAACATTTAAATTGGTAAAATTAAGTGCATAAAAAGTATAAAAATGGTCTAATATTGAAAAAATATGTTGTAAAAGCAAGGAACCTTAAGACAAAAAAAAAATACTAGTTAACCAAATATGCCTTTATAAAAAACATCAACAATTGTAGCTATAACATATTCAAATATTTCTCTCTTAAGAAAGCTATTGAAGAGGACATGGATTTGGTATAGTTGGCATTTGTTAAACCATTAAGTTAAATGTGATTCAAAACATGTATGTTAGTTAACCAGATCTTGCCACCTACTAGAGAAGTGAAACTCAATGTGTATAATAGTTATGTGTAGTGGTCTGTAGTTGTTGGAATCATTTGTTAGAAAGGTAAAATATTAAAAGTTATCACCTAATTAAGTGGCCATTGCTCTACTATAGAAGCAAGTGTATTTTCTATAATAGAAGATCTAGAAGTGTGAATGGCAATAGAAATACTATGTTATTTTTTGAACAAGATTACATCATAAGTCTTAAAATAATCCAACGTCTCCTAAAACATCATTTAAAGTTGGAAAAAAGAACTAAGAAAATTAACCAAGTGTTTCAAGCAATTAATGTGGATAAGCACTTATTTTATAATGAAGGCAACGACAGAGCCAAAAAATTACAAAAATAGTTGGCCAATTAGATAACTATAGTCGTTGAATATTTTTAGTATTCCATTATAGAGGAAGGCCATATTGAATGTGGGTAAAACTGAATTCACTTACATTCATAAATTATAGAAGGTATAAAGTTTTATCTCTTTCATGTCAGAAGTGATAAGATACTAAATTTCAAATGTTGTGCTACTATGAAAGTACTATAGGTATCATAGTATATAACTTTTCAATTGCCCCTTTCCCTTCGCAAAGTACTTGAATTATTAACAACATTTTAATGATTTACCATATTATCATGCCTAGACAACTAAGCCCAAAGAAATACAATTTATAATGATTCTGCATAATACTTCAATGATAAGTTAACATATAATAAAGTTGGTACAATCTATTTGACACTTTGCCTCGAACAAATTAGTTAGATTATTACAATTACCAAACTAAGAGAATCACTTTGTACACTCTTTCACATTTTTCTTAAAGATTATAACACAATTTTATAGGAGTATCTTCTGCTATGTTCCACAAACCTTGACGTATGTTGAAGGAACCTCAAGTGTGCAGCATTGTACAAAGCAATTTTGTGTTCTATGGTTTTTTATAATATATAACGAATCCTTTTCTAAAAAAGCTTTTATCACCATATTTTTAATGATACATGTGATTGATATTGGAATGGCTTATGTAATAAGTAGATGGTCATTACTCCTATGCATTTTATGTTTTAGTTTGATATTATGATCGGTTTCTAGCATTGTTTATTGCTTGTATTTGGCATCATTCATTCAGGATTAAGAGTAGGATGTCTAATTTGATTGTTTATATGTATGGTTTTTTTAGGGGTATTTCTTTTGTTATATAGCTTTACTTATTAAGAACTTCCTTCCCATTATTTTATTTATAATTTCATATTTGTCACTTTGTTTAACTAGATAAGTTTTTTATTTGTAAAAATTTCATTTAAAAAGTTATGCTTTATTAAAATATTAAAATTTTTAAACAAGGTTTCACCCTATTACTACTTACATTTCAGTAACATATTGTTCTTACAATGTATTTATTATTTTTTATTATAATAGATCTTTTAAATCAATTTAAAGAAAAACTTTTGAGGACTTCACTAAAATAGTTCAAAATGTTATTAAATAAATACATTTTTAAAACTAAAAAAAATCAAAATAGAGAAAAATTGAACAACTATCAAGAAAGGGAAAATGATATGATAAAATAATATTAGCAAATTATTTAGTTAAGGTTAAAATATATTAGCAAAAATTAAAGCATAAAAATTAGGTAATATTATACTTTTGTAGTGCTAAACTTTATCTATAACTATATCATGAGAAAGATATTTTGTTTAAAAAATTAAAAAATAAATTAGATATTAAAAGTTTCAAATAATATTTTCATAATAACATAGTGTTGTTGATAATGATTTTATGAACACATAAAACAAAACACAAAAAAAAAAATTTATACTGTTTTAAATATTAAATTTTCGTAAGAAATTTTACAAAGTGTTATTCCAATAAATACTGTGAATGATGTAGTGATTTACTCTTAAATTTCACTTCCAATAACCTTAGCTCTTGTTCGAGTTCCTTTTTAACTATCCTAAATTTGCAATGGTTGAATCCTTTCATTCAAAAGTTACTCATATAGCCACGTACTTGTTTTGTACGTTAATTAATCAAAAATGAAAAAGTGTTCATATAAGACATATACCAAACTTCTTAATCAATTCTCCATTAATTTGTTGAAAAAATCTAATACTTTTCCACCATTCTTTGAATGAGAAATCTCACTTATATATTCACCTTAACCAGCAATGCCACCAAGTTCAGTTTGAACGCTGACGCAATATGCCACCCAATTTATGCAATTACTAAGGGAGTCAATTTTTTAGGTAATAAATATATAAATTTAGTTAAAGAACTTAGTAGACTTTTTTGTTAGAAATTATTATGACTTTCACTATTTGCATTTTGTAATCATATGTCCTAAAGCATTATTGAAAAATAATTTAAAGCACTTCTTGGGCAAGTTGATTCCATATCAATTCAATATTACTTGACCTAACATATGTTAATAACTTTCTTACTATTGTTTTCAAATTTAGTAATCAAAAACTTTTTACTAAATGAAATAATATTATTGTCCTTAGATTCTTTTTAATTTATTATTCCATCTTCAAGATTTTCTTTTTTTTCAAGTCATTTAACACAATTGTCCCAATAATCTTTTATAAATAAAACACTAAATATATACTTAAAAAATACATTCTAAAAATATAATTTTTAAATTGTGAACAAACCATTACAAAATTATTGCAAACATGTCAAACATGATATAGCAAAGAAAAAAAATAATGTATAACAAGAAAATTTTTATTAGAAGATGGAGAATTTTAATGTTTTCAAAACACTTATGTGACATAAATGGAAAATGGATAAGCTTAAGTAAAATTCATCAAGATATTGAGTTACTTAAAATGCTTAGTTATATCTTTATAAAAGCAAGCATAAGATTTTTTTTTGGAAATTTATATCTAGTAAGTGTTAAAACATAGAAATGGGCAAGACCAAAATAAAACCAACAAAACTCAATAACACCAAATTAATAATTGGAAAATTATTATATTATATGATAAAATAAGCAACTCAATAGTACAATACTGCATATCACATTTATAAAAACAGGTAGTTCAACCATAAAAAATAAAAAGGCATTGATCAACAAAAAGAAGTGCATGCATGAAATATTAAAATATTATTAAAAACCATTGATATTGTTGAACTTATATGATATAAAAAATTATTTACATTAAATTTGAATAACATATCATCAATAAAAGTGCAATATTAAAATCTATTTAACGAAAAAACCAACTTTCCAATACTAAAGAACATCATAACATGAAAAAAAAAATTTCAAGATTTACATACAAATGGATGTAAAGTTTTTTTAATGATAGTTTGAATTCTATTTGTAAGTGGAAAATTATATACCAAGGTAGAGATGTTTAAAATCATTATGATTGTCAAAAATTTATTAATATTTATAGTTAACGATATTAATTATCTTGAAAATAATAAAACATAAATTTATTTGCAATGAGGATCAAATCTACCAATTGTTATAAATTTTTAAATTCTTGCAAAAACAATAAAATGAAAAAAAAATATTGAAAAATGAAACGTATTTATAACATTAAAAAATATTTATGAATTTACAAAATTGCTTTAATATCTATAAATTTATAATTTTCTAAATCATATACTTGATTAACTGATAAAAAAAGAAATTTATTGAACAGATATCAACTAGTTCATGTCATATAATTTTTAGAATCTTTGAAGCATTGACTATGCAATAGGATTGGAAATTATATATAATAAACAAAAAACAACGTACAATTTATTTAAAATGAAATATTATATACAGAAAAAGAAAATTATGTCGAAGAAACTTTTTGGCTTTGTGATACAAAGGTGTTAAGTTGGACCAAATATTTAGCAACACAAGACTTGAATACTTTTTTTTCAACTCCTTGCAAAATTCAAAGTTATTGTTCCTTATTTTCAAAAGTTTTGTAAGAATTTTTTATTTTGCTTGTAAAATTTCTCAAGTTAGAAGGATGCAATAAAAGAGTTCCATAACATCAAAATGAGTGATTTTATTTAACCAATCTTACATTCTCCTCTTAGTACTATTTGATGAAAAATAACAAAATTATACACCGTCATCATAACTTACTATATGAATCAAGATGATTATAAAATTTAATGTAACGACTATATGTTTGATATTCTTTTTTAGACAATGCAATTAATATAAAAGAATGTTACCTTACCATACAAATTCAATGATTTTTTTTGTAAGTAAAAGTGAGTAGATCGTATAGTCTAATAAAAAATTACCATGACACACAAAATTCATTATTTTACAAAAGACTTTTCAAACAAGATGATTACATAGTCTAAACTAATATTTGTATATTCTATTATTTTTTTAGTTAACCTAATTAGTGTAAAAACACCAATATACAAATTATAAAGTTTGTTATAACATTTCAAATTACATAATAGTGACGTACAATACTTTTGTAAGTTTAGTTATAGTTTGAGTGATTTTGTTATAATGTATAAGTTAACAATATCACAAGATTTCTTTGAGTTTTCTTTATACCTATTTTATGTTGAGTTCTCCTCAATTGAATAGCTTAATATTGTTAATTAAGTCTTTGTAAGTGCTTTTACCATCCAATTTTCACTAGATCTCCTTGTTGGCCTAGATCAAATCGTTTGTCCTCTAATAGTCTCTTTTGTCCCACAGTTAATCATAGTATATGAAACACGATTATGTAGTACATTTAACCATACAAAATGTTTCACTTTATATTTGAAAAATCATGTATAAATCTAATGTAGTTCAATTAAGCAACAAGTTCCATTAATTTACATGGTGGGGGAAATGCCTGATTTAAAAGGAACACTTAGTTATTTGAGCATGCAAAATTTGTTTCCATTATTATTCCACACAAGGTTACATCTCCATATTTAATCAATTGTCTTGTTGTTCTAGCATTAATCATTTTCCAAGACTAATAACCTATCATATAAAAAAGCGAAGCTAGATGATCAATTATTATTCTAATTAATTTTTATTATCATAAAAATATGCTAGAGTGTTGATTATGAGACCAATGACCTCTTTTTTTATGATAACTTACTATAAAAGTTTAAGATAAAGCAATTGAATGTCATCTAAGAAAACATTTTCTTGATATTATCATGGGAACTTAGATTTTCAAGTAAAGAAAACAAATGGATGAGCTCTCCTTCACTCAAGGAATTGCTCTTCAAACCAAGCTTTGTTATCCCCTCTTCTTCATCAAAAAAAGGTCCTCTAATGTTATCGAAGAAATCTTAACTAAGAAAGTCAACTAGGATGTCAATTAATTGCATGTTGTTCACAACATATTGAATGCCAACAATATTTCATTCGACATGGTCCTTGATTAAATGATGCCCACCATAAATTTGCTTTAAAACTGTAATCCCACATCATCTAAGGTTTTCAACCCAAACATTTGCAACATAAATTCTCTCAATGCTATATATTTTGATTCATTTGTTGCAAATACAATAGTTTGATATTTTATACTAGATCTTTAATTTAAGAGGTCCAAACAAGTGATTAACTTTCTATAATGAGCTTTTAATGCATTATAGAGCCTATATTATCTTTGTAGATGTATCACACAGATTATGACAACTAAAATTTTGGATACCAAAAACCCTAATACCTTTCTGTCAAACAAGTACTAAGAGATTTATTTTATTATTTCAAGTTGAAAGCCCTTGGTGCTTGATTGAAATTGATCAAAAAGTAAAATGCTAAATATGATGTTACGTCACCTTATAGTCAAGAATAGAACATATCAACCCTTTGTGTACCTTGAAATACATTTTTTTCGTTCTCATGTTTATATAAACTTTGGTTGGGATACGTGAAAGTAGAAATGATTTCTAGGTTTCAAGATCTTTCATTTTTAACATCACATTTATATGCTTTATTTTTGATATGATGACACTTTTCTGATCTTACTTAACATTCTCCAATGAAAATAAGTAACCGCACCAATTATTATTTTTTTATTATTAATAGCTATTTTTTTAATCAATTCAAAAAAATATATTTGAGGACTTTAGTAAAATTCTTCAAAATTTTGCTAAACAAATATCATTTTTTAAACTAAAAATTTCAAAATAGAATAGAATTGAACAACTATGAAAGAGAGAAAATCATATTATAAACTAATATTTGCAAATATGTTAATTAAAATTAAAATATATTAGGAAAACTTAAAAAACTAAAAATTTGGAAATATTATACTTTTTTAGTGCATAAATATATGTGTTGCTATATCATGAGAAAAATATTCTGTCAAAAAAATTTAAAAAATAAATTATATGTTAACTGTTTCAAATAATAATTTCATTATCACATAAGTATTGATAATAATTTTATGAACATATAAAACATAAGGAACAAAAATAACAAATAAAAATTTGAAACGGTTGAAGTAGTAAGCTTAATTGTTCATAACTATTGGTCCTCGATTATAAGGCATTTTCATGTAAAAAACTTCTCAGTTTCAATGTTAATAAGAGTTTGTGATGATGCATGCATATGCATATTTGATGTATAAATTAAAATATTATGTTCAAATAATAGAATTCATGAAAAATAAACAATAGAATTTTTTTTTATTCCTCAAATAAAAATTTTTATCTTTGAGAAACATATTTTCTATTATCAAATAATTGAAAATTAAGTCAAGTTCTAAGGAAACATTGTCATAGTAGTTTTTTTGCATGTAATTCAGTAGTGAAGGAAATCTTCAAATAATCATCAAGTGTTAATGATTCATACATTCTTATCTTAATCATTTCTCATTTCAAGATCAACAATGTTTTGCTTAATGCAATGTATAATATTTCTTTACAAAAAAATTTTCTTCTATCATTTTTCAAATTTGTAGTGTAATTTGTTGATGGAGGAAAATGATTCATCATAAAAGAAAATATTTGAATTAACTTCATCAGATGAAGAACATTCACTATGATTATGAGCAATTATGAAAGTAAGCTCCATTATATTTGTGGGGCTCCTCCTTCACTTGCTTTTCTTCTCTTTCTTCTTCTTCCTTTTCTTCTTATTATCTTTTTCTTTTCTTTCATATTACATATCTAGCACACACATAGCATCAAAGAATGTGTTTTGAATGAACATTTTAGTAAAAATTTCTTATGATATAGCAAAAAAATATTACACATTTTGTAATAAATTTATGTCCTTATGTTCATAAGAAATATTCATAATAATATTATTATTTTTTCAAATAATTTTTTCAATTTTAAATCAACATTTTGGACAAAATTGTTGGAAATATTTTGCCAAAAATGAAAATTGTTGACATGTGAACAATGGGGGGGTACTTGAGCATCCTCCCAAATGGGATCTTTCAAATTTAAAAAAAAATATATTGTGCTTATAAAAGATAAGCTCTACAAAGTTAAGTCTATGGAATAGAGAACTTCTCTAATGAAAGCAACAACCTTCTTTGGTACAACTTGTTCACCTTTCTGTGCAACCAAAGGGGGAGAATTGGGATTAATCAAATTTTTTGATAATCTAAAATCTTTCTTAATCTTGATTATTGGCATTTTATTAGACAAAATAAAATACAAAGAAAGGTGCAAGAAAGTATATCAGTTAAAAGATTTAACAAATTCAACCACTGACCATATTAAACATCCAATCCATAAAATTCTATATCATAGACTATATAATCACTCCTTCACTTAACTTGAGTTGAGCAAGAAGGCTTTACATTGAAATTCTTTTATCAAACAAATGTGGTTCCCATCCTCTAACAAAAAAATTCAAGAAGTATTACCCTCAATAACACACTTTACTCCAGGCCTTGGAGTAAATCCTTCTAATTTCTACTAACAAAAGGCCTTTTGAACTAAATGTTGTGGTACCATAATGCCTAAATGCAAGGTTGATAGTCTTATGCTCATTAAAAATATTTTAGGTAGGATCTTTCCTGGCTCACAAATAGAGCTACGGGTTTTTTTGTAGGAATGTAGTTACATTGAAATTGGGAAAACATTAACCCTAATTTAATTGCATGGATATGCAATAAATATCACTAAAAAATTGAGATTAGAAGATATAAATGAAAATTTTGTGTATTTATGATTTTCAAAGTATGAAAGTGCTATGTTGTTATAGTGGAAGAATGTAATTGAACATTAACAAAAATTGATATTTCAATTGATGTCTCACGGAAGACTTCCTACTTAATGAAATCCTTCATACTTTTCTTAACCATAGTGTTGGAGAAAAATAAGGCCTATTAATAGGAATTTTAGTACTCATAATTTCATCCAAATGCTTGTATGACAATTAAGTAAAAATTTCTTTTTCCCTCACAATACATAAAAGTCTTCATGGTATTCCTATTCTAAACATATTGTTTGCACAACATATATATACCTTAATATCACAAAGGACTCACTACACATGAATAATTAGAAAAAGATGGCTTTTTTCTCATTCTTTGCATAACTTATTCCTAAAAAGAACAATAAATTTGCTAAGTAGCTTCTTCATTCACAACTTTTGTATTGGATTGCTACAAAAAAAAATTTATTATAACAGTAATATAATATGTACTCAATTTACTTTAGCAAAAACAGTAAAAAATTTGTGAACCTTCCTTTTGTATTTTTGTTAGAATCAAGTTCAAGTTTGATGGGAATCTATTGGAATGGGTTGGATTGTTATTCTTTTTTATACAAAAAAATCATGATCTTAGATATAAGAAGAATAGTTATCATTTGTTAAAATTGAGAGATTCTATGGGCATTGTTTTCCTTACTATGAAATGAGCCACATTAAAATAGGTTCATTCCTTTTTCCTAGAATATGATTAACTTTACATGAGTTATGTGAACCAAAATTTGTTTATCCAAATTGATTTGTTAAGCTAAAATAAAAGGTATATGATAAAATATAGTGGTTTTTCAAGAGTTTAGTCCATTCCTTTGAGCCCCAAAATCTCAGTAATTTTCACAATAACAAATCCAAGTCATCCTTAATGATCATGTGAACACATCTCATATATTTGATCATTGAGACATTAGTTGGGTGACTTTCTTTATGATCACTATATGAATTTATCAGCACCTCTACTCATCAACCTTAATTAAAGTTTTACAAACTTTTGGAAATTGTTATGAATTTAGAACCTCTAAATGAATATAGTTAATAGCTATTTATGCCTACTAGTTTGTTACTACATTTATTTCCTTGAATGTGTTAGAATTGAACTATGTTGCAATGACTTTGATTTGTCTATTTAGTAAGATTAAGATGTACTAATGGCTTCCAATGCTTTTATGCATCATTATAGGGATTAATTAATTGTTTGATTCTATAATGATGTTTCTATAGCCCCAGATTATCACATAAATTTAGGCCAAATAGTATTTCAATGGCTTCAACTTATATATTTTTTTAGATATTATGTAAAATGAGAGTGCTTTAATAGCTTTACGAAGTTGGCTCGAATAACACGAACACAACATATAAGGCCTTGGTTCTTTCCAGTCAATCCATTAGAATTTAATTTGTCTTAATCCCTTAGTAGGAGAGTCCTTTAAACCACTTTTTTCTTTCAAAAATAAAGGAAGCAAAAAAAATTTTACCTTTTGAGGATCTATTGAACTTCTTCACATAATTTAACAGCATTTAAAAATTGCATAAGTAATATGTTCAACTTAATCAGGGAAATCACAAGGAATATTTGCTTTTTGAATTGTATTGAATTTTTATCTTCTAGATATTTCAGATAGATGGTAGAAAATAAATCCCTCAATGGCTGTTGAGTTTGTGTGACTAAATTTCCACCATTTAGAAGAATTTCAAAAATCACGATGTTGGGTTTGTTTAGTGCCAAGTTTTATTACATAAGGGTTTCATATGATTCATTTGAGTGTGCTCATAAGTACAAAAGGGCATTTGTCTATAAATCAAAGTTCAACTTCCTCAAGTTGTTATCAAAAGGTAATTAGTTATTATGATTGTCCAAATTAGTAGAGAGATTTTGAAAGGTTGATAATTGTTCCACATTATGTTTTGTGAATTATGAATAAGGCAATTAGTTACATTAAAGATCAGTTCATCCTAAATTGATAGTGAATTTAACATCCTTGGTGAGGGTCCAATAATGGTTGCCATCCTTTTCTATTTCGTTCCAAGTGTTGCAAAGATCAAATTAGTGAGAATGATTCTCTTTATTTAATTCCAAGTGATTGACCATGCTCCATTATAATTTCTATTAAGAAAAATACATCTCATGTATGACAAAATAGATAATGTTTGAGGTGTAGACCTTCTAAAAATCCTTTACATTATATGCATTACAAAAATCCTTCAATTTCTTAAGTAGTAACCCCATACTTTTCATAGCCAAAGCTTATCTTGTTCTAACTAGCCAAATGGTGCTTGCTCAACAAATCACTAACACCCTAAAGGAAACAATTTATCACACTTTCTAAAAAATTAATAATATTTTTCGAAAGATAAGATATCATTAGATTAATGAAGTGTTATTAACTAAAGGGCATGAATAATAAGTACTACCTTATATTGAGAGTAATTTCTTTTTGCATGTCTTGTTAATCTCGTGTTTGTAGTAGACTAGTTATTCGTACCTTTGAAGAATGCGCTTTTGCGTAAAAGGATTGGAAGGTAGCATTTTTTTGAAGTAGGAGCTCCTTGTTTATGTTGCCCTTCTTGTGTTTTGTGTTTGTACATCTAATAAATAAGATCACTTGTACATTGACCTATAGACTTGATGTTCCATGGATTTCAGAAATGAATAACTTGATATTTTTAGTTGAGTGTTTGTCACATCTTGAGAATTGTATAAGTCAATCTTTGAAGAACAAATGGAACTTTGGTTGACAACAACTTAGAGTGGCCTAGTGCTTTGTTTACCTTGCATATATGGATTGCTTACCTTCTCTTAGTACTTTAGCTACAATGTGGGGAACAAATGAGGATAGAGGGTTACCAAGCTTAAGCTTTGGTGAATGGAAGAGTTAGATGGAACCATTTCCTTTCTCATTAATAGTGACTAACAAGCTGCTTGTATTATAGATACTCATAACTAAATTAATAAATTAATATTGATGTTAAACTTGTGTCGTACATGTTTCCCATATGATATATCATTGAACAAATTCTTAAAGCCTTGCTTGATTATTTAGCTATTAGCTTTGATCTTCTTATTTAAATCATTAAGCTTGTCCTATGAAAGTATGATTTCTTATGCAGATAAAATATTTTTAGTGATTTGCCCATCCTTAGGCAAAGCAAAATGCTCCAACGAGATGATGGTGGGTAATAAATACTATAGGCTAATTACCAACAACTTTGAATATTTTTTGAGAAACTATATGTCCATAAGTCATGAAGACTTTCAAAGATGTATTGCAATTAATCTTTAGATGGAAAATTAAATTAGCATTGCTGCATTTTTTGGTGATGGGCTACTAATAAGAAATCATTGATAGCATCATAAATATCATCTTGAAATATGACCAAAAATTGTTCTAAAATAAAACATTAATTCCATCCAATCTACAAGCACATGAAGAGTCCATTCAAAAAATATTTTTTTGTAATTTCTCCTTGTTAACTAGTTGAATTACCATCATATTACATTTTAGTGAGTCTAAGCATCATAAAGCAAAGCACCTTCCATTTTTCTTTATAGGGAAAAGAAAGATGTCAAGAAATCCACAATGTATTTGGCAACTAAATCCCTCTTTAAGACCAAACTCCTACTTCGATCTGTAATTCTTTATATGTTACCTTTCATTTGCTTATTATTTAAGATTTTGTCGACGATATTTATGCTTTTATCACTATTCTGAAGCTACACAGCCCATATCTTTTAGATGTTATACAGCTGATGTAGTAGCATCCAATGCATCATATAGAGGTTCAACATGGAGATATACAAGTTTTATTCAAACTTGGAACCCTTTGAGCATTAGCCATTTTACTTCTCATTTATCTCTTTTACCATTATTGTTATGGGGATCAATTGCATTAGGTCCATGGTTATTGCACATTTCTATTTATTTTAATTAGTTCATCAATTTATTGACATCTAAAGTTTAGTTTAAGTTGTTTAAAAAATAATTATAAACCATTCGGAGATTTTCATCTTTCGATATTGGCCTTCTCTTTGTTGATTCTCACAAGTCCACCAGTAGACAAGTTTATTAAAAATTGATTTATAAAGGGCATAGAATGTAGCTTTGCACTTTTTTGCTATCACTCACCACTGATGGCCAACGTTGCCACAACCATTACAGCTAACTCATGAACTAGTGCTAACTCTCTTCAATCTGCATTAACCCAAAAGCAGACCCAAAGTGTCAATTCCACTCTATAGATGCTACTCGTTGAAATTAGAAACGAAAGTGATGCATCAATCCACCAGTGTCGCAGCTTGTGCTGCTTGTTGCCTCACTTTTCACCATTACTACTACACGAAATGTTTGTGTCAGTTTAGGAACTTGTTATGATAATTAATTTTGTAGCTTTTCAAAAAAGTTTTTTAGTTTTTTTGAAGAATTATGGATATTTATTTTGAAATTTGTTGTGGCTTTTAGAATTCTAAAATATCTTATAGAATTCCAAAAAAGTTTCCCTTGCTATTTAAATGTCTCTCCATACATCTCCTACATTTTGACAACCATTGTTAGTTCATCTTACGGTTTGTTAGTTCTAACCTTGATAACTCATTTATAACTCTTTGAAGTTGTTTACCTTCTCCATAACATGTTATTCTACTTCTTCAATATTCAAAAATATATTACCAAATTAAGTTTTACTACATTCTTTAAGGTAGGCTTTAACTCTATTCAACTTATAAGCAAGGGCTTTCATTCTTGACTAGCAATTAGAAGAATTCAATTCTAAGCAACCACTAGAGAAAATTCTATACTTTCAATCCTAAGTTGTCTAGGGTTAGATTTAATTGCTAATGGAGAAATTATCTATAATATGGATTGGTATAACAAGAACTTGTTCATATGTTGATAGCCATTATGGCAGGAAGTCTTTAAGCAAATCATGATTCATTAGGCTTCCACCACAAGATTGACTCATATATTTCTAAACCTTAACAAAGGCATTTAAGAGTTCCATCTATTCAGGGACTACAATTAACCCTCATCATCAATGTTAAATCCCTCCAAAGATCTCCACCATTAATAAAAGAGTTGTTGGGATATACAAGAAAGTAACACATCATTTATGTATCACCATGTGAAGAAAATATTCTTAATTTTCAATTTTTAACATTTTAAGTACTTCAAAAAAAACACCTATACTTTGTTAGAAATGCTACTTCATAATAGTGAAAATTTAGACTCCTTCAATGGATGTCGATTTGTTTATACTTGCAAAGCATTCAATCATTGCAATTAACTTAATTTTGTGTAATTTGAACATGTTGTCAAGGCATCAAGCTACTATAGAACTAACTACACCCTTCATGTTAAAATGTAGGACATTATTAATTACAATCTATAGTGTCTACATTTTGAGATTCTTGAAAGCTTCTTTTGGTCATTTTTGGGGAAATCAATTTTTTGACATCCCATTTAGTGTCTTTTCTTATTCACTTGTCTTTATTAACCACTATGAAGCCATTCTAGTCTATCCTAGAAAGCTTAAGAGTCTTGGTTTTTTCTTAGAGATCTTTATTTTAGCTTTTGTGAGATTGAATTTGTACTTGTTGTTTAAGTTACATGTCCTTCCTAAGCTTCAGATTAGATTGATGTTGTTTACTCTTACTTTGCAATTGCTAATTGAAATTATTCAAACTATCATTGAATAGATCATTCATTGTAAAATTAAAATTGTTTTTTATGTGTTGATCTTTTGTGATGTAGTGGCGTGGTTTTATTAGTTTCTATGTTAGTGGCTACAAAAATTTGAAGTTTCATAATCCTTATTAATTCATTTATTGGAATTTTCTCATCTTCTCTATTTCTTACATATAAGGCTTTAGAGCTTTTTCCATGCTTGCATTGAATCATTGAAAAACCTCATATACAGTTGCTTTCATAATGTTTAGTAAAACTTTTATTACTTTATTTATTTATAATCCATTCCTGCACAAATCTTTCTCGAGATTCAAATATATAAATGAAGACTTTTGGCAAGACTGACCAAAATGTGGACTAGTGCTTTATGTGGCATTGTTAAATTAATTTTCATAGCAATACTTTTAATAAGTTGCTAACTATTAACATGATTAAGAATAAGGCCTACTTGTTCACCACATTGATTGGAAGGTGCTCCAATGGGATCCATATTGGAGCTTACAAAGCTTTAGTATTGAGCCAAAACATTGAAACCATTTGAGGACCCTCATTTGAAAGACTATGATTTTTTCAAATATTTTACATCCAATGTCAAATGTTTTCCAATTCTAGTGAAAAGAATACGTGCACATGCTTACCTCCTCAAGATAGATTCAAAGATTCGAATTATTTTTAATTCGTGCTCTTTGAAATTCCATGTTTGGTCTTCCAATAGAAAATGTTACTTATTAAAGTGAAGTTTGAAGGGAGCAACCTTTAAATATATCATCATCTTCATCAAAAATTTTCTTTTTGTCTACACTATCAAAAAAATATTAGCATTACCCTGATTGGAAAGGATAAATAAACTTTCTCAAATTCTCTATAAAAGAAGGGCCATGAGGCTAATGTTTATGAGATATACCCGATAATGCAGAGGAGCAAGCTTACAAGAGAATGTCATTAGAAACATGTTGGAAGTGTCTTAATGCACACAGAAACTTGAAAAATTATGTCGCCTCACCATCGCTTCGATGTTTGTTTGTGAAGTTCTTTTGAAACATGTGCTAAAATGCACCTTTCTATGATTTTTATAATTAAGAATGCCTAAATTAATGTAGCTAATCATTATGAATGATTAATTTAAAATTTTATAAAATAGAAACTTTTGCTCGAAATTGTTCTTTTTCTGTATTTTTGTAAGCTTCGTCACATAGCCTCTATGCTATTAACTCTCAATTTCAAATATCAACTTGTCTATTTAAACTTCATTAAGTTTCTTTTAATTTAGTTCGTATAGTTCATTTGAAAAAGGTTTCCATAAAAGTTAAGCAAGTAAATCTTCATGTCACAAATAAAAACTTAATAAAATTTTTCACATACTAAAATTAAATTTAAGATTGGTTTACCAAAAATAAAAAATTTATAGCTAATTTATTTAAAATCTAAAAGGTTATTCTTTTATGACATAACATGTAAATAGGTAAAGTATCAAACTTTGGCATGTTTACCTCATCTTCAACAAACTTTGTATTAAATTTTAAGAATGGTTTTGACGATCCCTATTGCATCTTTCGGTAGTGAGCTATCATACATTACTTAATTGCTAAGCATATTTTTGTTTTATAGTAATTTGTAATGACTAATGGTAGGAAAATATATTTGAATTTTTTATTTGTTTTTTAAGCTTAACGAACCACTTTTGTATACTATTTGAAGCTCTTATATGCTAGTTCCTTTTTTATTCATAATGATATATAAATTAATCATGATGAATTGTCCATTAGGTTAAAATAAAATTATTCTAAAATTTTAAGTAATCTATATAATTCGTTATTTCTTATGATACTAAAGATTTATTTTTTAAAAAATTATATATTTATTTTATTTATTAATATTTATTATATATTTTATCACAATCATTTTTAGTTGAATTATTTTATAAAAATATACTTTCTTGCGAAATCTAACATCAACATGTTTTGCATATTATTTAAAAAATTTATTTTTCCATATTATTTATTTATTGTTTTAATTTTTATAATATTTATTTTTTCACATATCCAGATTTTATTAGTTTTGTTGATTATGTCAACATATTTTTGATATATGATATTTAGAATATGAAAATATTTTATTATCTATTTTAATGTGATAATTTTTTTATGTTCCATATTTAAAATTATTTAATTATTAAAGTAATTTTTCTCACAAACTATAAATCAAATTTAAAATTTTTAAACACTTGATTTACTTTTCATGTCCAAATAGTTACTAAGACTTGTGCAAGATAAAAGGCATCCATATAACATTAATGAAATGATATGAACGGGTATAAAAAATAAGAAACTAGTGATATCATTCTCATTTGAAATATTTAACACTTATCAGTATTATGTCATTGAAAGATTTTTTGTATTTAAAACAAGCTTCATAGCAATAAATTTATATAAAAAAAAAATGCGCGCACATAAAAAAATGTATCTTTGAATTATGGCAATAGTAAATATCGAGTTTTAGAAAAGAAAATTAAAATAAATGGAATAAAAGGTCATTTTACAATAAGAAATTTGTCTGCATTAAAAAGAGTTTTAAATCTAATAAAAAAATAAAGTTATTTAGATTGATAAATATTGCAAATATTTAAATGAATGCCTACAAAGTTCTACATATTTCATCTAAATATGTAATCTAGAAAACTTAGGTGCCAAAAATTTTATAATTGTAGCAATCATAAAGGTAATAAACCATTAATAAAATTGCAAATATGCATTAAATTTCCATTTATAGAATCATTTCTATTTTAAAAATTCAATAAATATTAAATTTAGTTAAAATATCTATGAAAGTGTAAAAATATAAAATTTTCAATTTGAAAAATTAATTTTTTTTTAAATACATGAAATTGAGAGCTTTGTGGTGACATGTGCAAAATAATTAACTTGATTAAAATAATAAAAATGAAATTATGATAAAAAATTATCAATATAATTACTTTTGAAAATATTTAAATTTATTACACAACTTGTTTTTAAAATCATATTAAAATTTTTTCATAAATTTAAAATAATTATTATACTGAAATAATAAATATCTTTAAAATTTTCTTTTTAAAATATTAATGATAAAATAATATTCATAAGTCAAAAATTAGTATCTTTGTTGCTAAATAAATATATATAATTGTATAAAAACAATTATCTCCATGAAGTGACTTTTAAATGTTCTATATGGTTTTCATAATGCATCACAAATTAGTGTGTTTCAATTTATAATTTGTTAATGCAAAGCATCATAAAAATTAATTGAAAGAATAGTGTAATACAAATAAAAAACATATCTTAATGAAAAATAAATTTTCCAATGTAGTTTTATAGGTTAGGAAAAAAAATGAATTGATTTTTTGTGATGGTACAATGCGTAAAATCTTAAACATCACTATGCTTCTTCAAATAAAGAAAGTTTTCCATTTGATGAAATTAGTATTGGTATTAAGAAGATCGAGAAAATTAATGAACATTTTCTCTAAAACTTAATTAGAAGATACTAATAAAATATTTTTTTCGTCCAACTACATGTTAATTAAATTCCTATTCTCAAAACACATGACGTAGTGTTCAATGGATAAAACATTTGATTACAAAAAATGCAAAGTCATCTAACTTAATGAATTGTTGAATATGCTCACTAACTTTTGATGTGTAATTTAGTAGCATTCTACGTCGAGTTATTTGAGATTAAAATAGCCAATTTTAAAATTTAGAGTACATTTATAGAGTTCCAAGTACGATTTAAGATTTTATTGTTGACATTAATGATATTAATAACCTTTACCATTATAAAAATATAAGAATGTTGACTAAATAATATGTTATAAGTTTTAAGAAAAATGTTGAAACAAATTAGATACATGATAATTATAAAAATATATTTAAAATATTTGACATATTTACACAATACATCATAAAGTTGAACAATAATATAAGCAGAAAACATTTTGTTTTTGTAATGGAAAAATAATAAGACTATGAACATATAAAAGTAATTATGATAATTGAATACTTAATATATGAAAAACTATCTATAATTAATTAACAAAATTATCATACTTATGAAAAGTGAAGCAAACTTTAAAATTATAAATGAAAATTTTTATTAAAATATAATAAGATTGCCCAAAATAAAGCATAACATAGATAAATAGTGTGTTCATGCAACAAATAGGTACAACCACATCAATTGTTATGAAGGTTCTGATCCATATAGAGAACAACTAAGACCTTAAAATGCCCTTTCACATCAATTTTTTATCTAAGAGTTTGGATAGAGGTGTAGAATAATTATTGAGCATATATTCCACCTCTATTTCTTAACCAAAATAAAAAATAGTTATTGAGATTTGATCATTATTTTTTGACAATGTTGAGTTATCGTGTTTACTTTTTCTATACTTTTTTTTCTAAAAATTTTTGTTTCATTTTATGATAAAATGTTTCTTAATTTATGACTTTTTAAAAATTCTATTTTTTTAATTTTCAAATTTTCTTTATTATGACATCACACAATGTTATTTATTTTTTGGTGCATATATTCATTGATTGGTGAGATAGTATGCAAATTACTTTAAAGATATAACTATTTCAAAATATTAACTCTTTTATTATTTTAATTTTTCAAGAAAATTTAATTATATTATTATGATTGATAGAATTTTGGTTACTATCTTTGCAAGCATTTTTTGTTAAATCAAAAGTGCTTTATTATTTTATTTGAATTTATAATATTTTAGTTTTTATTACAATGGCATATGTAATACACTTGAATGGTAAATTATTTTATTTTGGAAAAATTTTATAAAATATTTAATTTTTTTAATACTTTATTAATTTCTTGATTTCATTGATTTCTTATTTTACCTTTTTTATAAATTTTTCTTTCAAACAACTTGATAATATTTATTTATTCATAGATTTAATACCTATCATTTAACTTTAAATATGCTTGAGGAAAAATGAAAAAAATATAACAAAATTAGATAATATAACATATTATACTTTTATAAGATGGTACTTAAAATTATGTAGATAATATGTTTGAGTAGAAAGATAGTCGATTTAACTAAAAAACATAAAAAAATATAAAATGATTTCAAGGTAATTAAAATTTTAAATTATATGAACAATAATTAAAAACATATCTAATAAAATTAATTATTTATATTGTTTTGTTGAAAGAAAAATAGTTATAAGAAAATAACTCATCAAATTTTGATAATACATAACATCATTGCTTAATAGGATAGAGGTTTTATCTATCCATCACATAGATTAAGGCTTTGGATGATTTAAGAAAGAAGCTCTTATTTGTTTAGTAGCCACAAGAGGTATTGTATTATTGTAACTAAAATTATCTATGAACATTCGAAATGGTTGTTCATTAATTTTTTTAATTGATGTTAAAGATAAGGATGCATTTAGCATTAAAAATTTTCATGTTTTCTAATTCTTGCTCAACTTTCTTATCAGACATTATGCTTTCTTCTTATTCTAACTCTTCATATTGATTAACACATTCTGGTTCATAGCCCTGGACCTCTTTGCATTGTTTACTACTGCATGTTCCTTTTTGTGGCACTTAAGCAAGAAATTCCAAATTAGCTCGGTTGGGGTAGACAAAGTATGAGTATGAGTCGATTGAGAAATGATGACGTAGATTTTTGGAGAAATTGGCTCATTATTTCTCTTAAAATAGAAAATTTCAATTTTTAAGACTTTTTTAGTTATGCAATAGGCTTTCTCTAAGGTAGTAACATTTTTCAAGTTAAGCTCTGCTTTCATGCATTCCTTTAAATTGGCCATAAAATAAAAAAGAAATAAATACTCTGGCTCATTTGTATCACACATAAGTTTATAATCTTTAGACTTTTTAACAAACTCTTCAAAAGATCTATCAAATTTAGAAAATATTTGATGTTTATCTTATGTGTTGGATTATAGGTTATTAGAGCAAAGCTATTGTATGACCTAACCTTAAGGTTTATTCATGTTTTGGGTAGCCCTTCATTTTTGTAAGTGTATTATTACCTTAAATTTCTAAGAAATCTACATGGAATATGCTGAGTGTAGTCTTACAAAAATAATATTTTTTTCACTTACTTGTTTGGTGCATGTCAAACTAATCATTCATACTGTTCTATTCGTTAAAATAATCCTCAGGATCATAATTATCCTAAAAAATTGGTGCATATAGTTTCATATTGCGGATATACTCTAATCTTAATATCTTTTAGATCTTTCTTTTTCATGAGACGTATCTTGATCTTTTTTGCTCTAATTCATCAAAAGGCTTATTTCTTCTTCAATTATCAAGATTTTTCTTATGGATATCTTTGTTAGATTTATCAAATAAATCATATCTTTTGTAGTTTCTTCATCTTCTAGGGTTTCTTCATTTGAAATAATTTGTATGTCTCTTCTTCTCATATTCCTTTTCCTTCTGAGATTTGGTTCAAGTTGTTTTTTTAAGAGGATTTGTCCACCCAAATTGATGAGTTGTGTTATTGATTAGGATATATCTAGCATAAGGTCTTAGTTTATATTTTATCCTTAATTTTGAATTAATTATTGACTTTGATTTGTAATTTGATAAGACATACAATATCTTATAGCCTTAACAAGTTTTTTGATATAATAAGATATCAACCAAAATAATATGGAAATCTCTTTATTAAAGAAATTATGAAAGCAAAGCAATCACATTTATCAAGTTGTAAAATTGAGACAAGTTGTGCTTTTAGGAAAATGACAAGTGATCAAGGTCTCACTTTTGCTAAAGTACCTCTTTGATAGAACCAAATAGTTCTCAAGAAAGATGGTAAGGAGTTGTAGCAGTACCTTTGTGCTACTTCTAAAGTCAAAGTTTACTCATAACAAATTAATAGTTCTTTAGTGGATAAAGTTAAGAAAATGGAAAAGAAAATATTTTTTTATTACAAAATAATGTTATCTAATACAAAACTATATGTAGAATAGAAAATCATATTCTCTAATACCAAAGTTACAAATAGTAAAGAAACGAAGAAAAAATTTTAGTAGAAAAAAATAGGCACTGATATCAAAGTTAAAAGAACACTAAACAAAGGAATCTTTTTTAGAACAAAACAATGTTCCGTGTTACCAACATTGATGTAGAACAGATTTTGACTTCTAAAATAGATTTTTGACTTCTACTAGAGTCAAAATAAGAGTTTATAAAACAAGAGATACTCAAGAGATTTTTCAGAGATATGAAAAGTTATTATACACTAATTAATGTCAAGTGATATATATGATATCTTAAAA
Source organism: Vanilla planifolia (assembly GCA_023846275.1). Lineage (NCBI taxonomy): Eukaryota > Viridiplantae > Streptophyta > Magnoliopsida > Asparagales > Orchidaceae > Vanilla > Vanilla planifolia. The sequence continues at coordinate 689,107 of JAIUJO010000156.1, read as the reverse complement.
CTATTTAATTATTGGCATTATAAAATTTTTGCATAGATTATTAAGTTGAGTAGATGAAAACCTTAAGCATTTAGCATAACATCTTGTAAAGCAAGTATTATCATATCCAATGTTAAACAAATAAGATAAAAAACTGAAGATAAACTCTATTTTGTGTTTATCGCAAAAATGTTGTAAAATGATGACATAGTGGTAATTTGGATTAGTTGAAAAGCTTAGGGTGTTGGAAAAAATGAGAATTATTTAGTTGGCTCTCCTAGTGGAAGGTCTATCACATTCAGTCCTTATGTCTAATAAGGGATATGGTTGTCAGCTCTCCTTATGGAATATTTCTCACTTTCTATTTATTTTCACAATGAAAGTTGGTATCTCTCCAACTAGAGTTGAGTGAACACATTTTAGTCATAAAGATGAAAGCTCACAAGCAAAATAAGTTTATCTTATAATTTTTCATCTCCTATAGTATGGTGAGTATCCTTATTTATAGAGACCTCAAAGGTTCATTAAAAAAGTTTTTAAAAAGATAAAGAAATTGAAAAAAATGAAATACTTAATTAGATTAAGCGGTTCTAAAATTTATCGTGCACTTCGCGTAACACTAATGACGTCGTGAAACACCTGGCAACAAAACGATGTATTAAGCAGCACAATAATGCTATCGATCTAAGTCTGGAGTACACATTAGTGAAACAAAATAGAATGTTTTACAGGACTAGTAGGTTGACATGGGTAGTTGATGGGCAATGGGTACACCAAGCTCGAGTGTGGGTGAAATAGTTTTCCATGTCAATTCGAGTCACATGAGTGTTCATGTCAAGTTGGACAACAGTAGCGACTGTTAACTGCAAAGGTGAAGGCGACAGAGTATGGTTGACAGTGACAGTTAGCGAAACCAATAAGATAATTTAAGTTTAAGCAATTTCTGACAAAATCTTATACTAATGGGCTTATGAAACTTTTGTAACACTAGTGAATGTGTGTTTGTGAGCTAATGTTAGATGCTCCAATGTCAAATGTGCTTTAAAAACTTTTGGATTTAACAAAATCTTGAGTTTAGAAATAGCTGATGAAATTTGCATGAGTTAGAGATAACATATGAATAGTCATTTGAGAAGAAGAGCAAACAGAAAAAGACAAAAAAAAGAAGATGATGTAAATTGTTTTGAATAAGTCAAAGAAGGCTAGCATATGTGATGGAAGAAAACAATGAAGCTTTTTTTGAATGATATCTAAAAAAGAAGAAAAAGAAGAAAGCACATCTTAAGTGGACAGGAGCTAATTTACTCAAAAACAATTTGGCTCAACAATTATTTTATTTTTGTTAAAAAACAAATTTTATTTAAAAAATATAAATAAATTTTTAAAAAAGAAACATTATGAGATGGAGGTCGTTCTTACCGAACTAAAAATAAGGTCGATACTTATTTATGGAACATAAAAGGGCATCAATTAGTTAATATAAAAGTTAATGAAAATACATCATTAGTTAGGGAATTAAATAATTTTAGTCTTTTCTCTCCACTTTCTCATTGTTAAAAGTAAAAGCATTTAGTTGGTATGTTGTGTTACAAATATGAGAAGATCTTATATGCATTGGTATAAGGACATCTCATAGTGTTATAATAATAAGTTTACATGTATTATTTCATGTGACCACGTCATGGTCACATGCACGTAAGATTAAAGATTATATTTATTCTAAATTTCCGTTTTTTCATGGTTAGTAAAAGAACTTGAATTGTGCAATGACCATCTTCTTTTATTTTCTTACAATAAATAAATTCTTCAAGTATGTTTTAGCAAAGCTAACTTTGAGCATAAATTATTTTTGACTAAGAACAATAACTAAAAAGGAGATATTATCAAAAAGATAATTAAAAAAAAACTCTTGTTTTAAAACAAATTGCTATATTTGATAAATTTACACAATTAGAAAGATGTCAATTAGTACAATCATGAACCCAATAATCTCAACTAGTTTTTGTTTGGCTATAATTCAAAGTTATGATGAATTTTGAATAGTGAATAATATCAATGTTAACTTTTTATGAAGCTTTTCTTTTCCTCCATTAAAATAAATTTATATGTTTGTAGTTATGCTCTAAATGATCAAGAAAAAATTTCCTTTGATTGCCATTTACATAATATACTAAAAATTTAAAGTTTATATTATAGTTGAATTGGTCACACTAAGGACGTGATATGTTTTTATACTTTTGTGTTCATTATATATACTTTTAAAATGATATAACATTTTTTTTAATATTTTAAGTTTTGTTTTATAATTTTTATTCTATTTTGACTATTTTATGCTTTTGTTTTCTGAAAATATTTTTCCTTGCTTTTTGATAAATTATGCAAATAATTTTAACTTGATGAAGATTTGGTAAAGCTTACTATTTTCATTTTTATTTTTCTTCCTTTATGTTTGATCTTAAAACTTTATTTTTTAGTTAAATTGGATGTTTACTATTCACTTTAAGGCACTTCAATTTATTTTTTAATAATTTATTAAAATAAGTTGATCATTTGAAATGACTAACGATTTTAGTTCTTTTTTATACGTTAGTGTTTCATAATTTTTTGACACCATTTATATAGTTCTCATTTTTCTTTTTTAATAATACTAAATTTTTTATTGACACAATTTTATTGATTTTTTTGCTATGGTTGAGTTACACCTAAAGATATTTTTCACAAGAAAATTTATGCCTTTAATATAAACCAATTAAAGTTTCTTAAATAATTTTAAAACTTATATATATGTAATATATATTTGGTCTATTTTAATTATACAAAAAATTATTAGTTAAATGCATTGATAAATTCATGTCAACTGTTACAGTTTAATAGTAGTTGTAAAAAAAGTGGCTGAATGAACATTAAGCTAATGCTTTATTAATAATAGTACAATATATTTGAAAAAATGGAAACAAAATATTTTTTTACGGAAACTATAACTATAACTGTACACAACAAAAAAAATAATAAATATTCTATATATAAATTTTTGAATTATAATATAACATATTACGAAAAAAATAAAATTTTTTATAGAAGCATGATAATATATCAATAGCAAAGGAAAGCTTTTCACTATGTGATATAACAAAATGTGATATAGTATATTAAATATGACAAAAATTTTGCATAAAACAATTTGTCAAAAGAAATTCGTATAATTAATAATAAATGAGATATTATTGATAAGAAAATAAAAAAAGATTAAAAAGAACAAGGAAAAAAAATAATGTGAAAACTAAGATCATCATAGGTAAAATATTATAATAAAAAGTTCAAGATAAATATTTTTCTAAAAATAAATATTATGAAAATCACACAAAATGAAAAATCATCAAAAAAGATATGCACGAAAATTAATAAAGACTATATCAAAACAAATTATAAATTTTTTGGGATAAAACCAATGATAAAGAATATTTTGTTATAGAAAATGTTCCAATATAAGAAAATTTGTATGGTAATAAAAAATTTACTATTTGAAAAATCATTCAAAATATGTTATTAACATGTCTTTTTTAAATTATAATCATAAGAAATATATTGATACAGATATAACATGTTTAGAACAATGTAATAAAATATGATTGTTCCACTAATTACACACTTAAAGTAAAAAAATAAATCAAAATTTTTTGCTAAACATTTTACCAAACATTTTCTTGAAAATGTAAGCGTGCAGTTATACGAAAAGAATGTTGGGTTGATAACAAAATTTTTAAATACTTAAAATAGATTGGGTGAAATATAAATGAAAAACATATAGAAAAAAATATATTTAATGCTTTTTCGATTGAAACTTTACATAATCATAATAAAATAAAGAAATTATCTTAATTAAAAGAATTTTAGATTTTCAAAGAAGTTGATGTAATATTTTAAAAAATATTATTTTAGAAAATGTTTCCATTTTATAATATATCCGCAAAAAAAAACAATAATTTAACTCAATGATATTATGCGGTGAAAAAGTCTACTATGGAATACATTTTCGAAAAGAAATAAAAAGTATTCATACAAATCCTAAATATGTAAAATTAACTCAATAAAATACCGAAATTATCTTTTGTGAAAACATAATAAATGTTCCAAACTATGTATGATGAAAGAATTTTTTATTCTAAATAAGTTAAATTCACTTTTTCATTTTAATTAAAAAAACTCATTTTGTTAAAAAGAATTATGAAATTTTTAAAAACAATTTTAAAAAATCATTATGATAGACAAATCAATAAAATTAAAAAAATATTAAAAATATTTATATTATGCAATAACATAATAAAAAAAGTTAATTGAAGTAACAAAAACTTAGCTCAACGTAAAAGTAAATAGTTATTGAAAGATACAAAATATGAAGTTAATAAAAAATGGTAAAATTTGTAAACTTTACAAAATATATCATATTAATAATAATTACATGCAAAAAAAATTAGTTCAAAAAATTTTAAAAATTAAGAGAAAGAAAAAAAAAATACATGGTAAAGTTTTGTTGACTAGAGTATAAAATATAATTTTCATAAATCGTTAAAAAAGTAGCTCGATCAATCAATAATAGACAGATCAATATCAAAAAAAAAAAAAAAAAAAAAATATTTAATAAATTTGAAAATTCTCAATAACAAAATGAGTCTTTTACATCAATTGAATATTTTTCTAGTTGTTTAAAAAATATCTTACCAAAAAAATAAAATTTAAAACTATTTTAAAATATTCTATTTTTAAAGATAAATAAAATTTTGATATTTGACTTTTATTTTTGTTCTTTAAAAAATGTCTCATAAAAAAAAGACCTTAATAAATAAATTAACCAAATTAAAAAAAAATTTAAAATTTTACAAACAAAACATTTGAGAAGTTAAATAAAATTAAATATCTAAAACATTATGTATAACACTTAATAGAATATATATTGTGAATATAAACTTGTTCGGCTTGCTACTAAAAAAAATTAAGATGGGCTAACAATAAAAATGGTCAACTAGATGGTATAACATTCATTGTTTTAAATGTAAGCTTGCGAGTTACGAAAAACTTAGATAAAACAAAGGTATAAAATGGCTAAAAGCTTAAAATCTTAGAGATAATGGCTCAATTCAATAATTTTGCAATACATGCAGAATTAACCCAAAAGGAATGACATAAAATTGATAAATATGTTTGTGCAATTTGAGAATACAAAAGTCTAAGCAAAATTATCAGAAGAAATTAACATTGGGAAATAAAAAATTTAAAAACAATTACGCATACTTATAAGAAAAATAATTATAATAGGCTAAGAAGACTTAGATATCTATTTAGAAAAATCCAATTTTAAATATGTAAGAAATAAAAAATTGTAAACTAATGAAAAAATGTTAGCACTAAAAATTTAAAAAATTAAAAAATATTAAATTTATTAATTTGATAAAAATATTCGAGATTAAATTTTAATGCTAAACATTATTACTTTAGAGGATAAAAAGTTTAATACAAAAAAATTCCAATTATAGCATATTTTGATTGGAAAATATTTAACAATTTTAAGTATCGATTTCATGTAATTCAAAAAAAATATATAAGTATTATAAATGAACAATTTTTTTTATATTAAAGATTTAAAATTTTTATAATAACAAAGAACAAATGAACACATAAACATATAATATGAAAAATAATAATATATTTAAATAAAAAATAGCAGAGTCTTTAAATTGTTTAATGGAGAAAATGAGTGAACACAACGTCCATAAGAGGGGCTTAATTGCTCAAATTTATGTGTAGTAAAAACATCAGTTTAGTTGTGACATATCAAATAATAATAAAGATATTAGCTAAATTCTTTTAATCTCTAAAAAAAAAAAAATGAAACTTCAAAAATATAATTTATACCAAAAAATTAAATCTCATTAAAAAATCTCTTTTTAATCTTAATTACACCTTCAGGATGCTTGTTTTAGGAATACTTCTCTAGGTTTCAAAAAAAGAATTCCTTATGTCAAACTCAACTTAATAAAAACCAAGAGCTTCACAAAACAAATTTGTTGGGTGCATTGGACGTTATTATAAAAAAACTTTAGAAAGTTCTTTCTAGCATTGGTAAAGTTTTACGTCCCAATATTCATTTTCTAAAATAACAAATAAATTAAAGTAAAGCAAAATCAAAAGCAATATACATAATTTTTAGGCGAGTCAATAAAACTATTACCTATGTCTATCCCAAATACCATCAAATAAGCTTCTAATTATATATTATGCTTTAAATATTTCGAGTTATTTGCTATTGTAATTTTTTATTATCTCATTAAAGTTTATATTTTTATGATTTTAAGTACTTTTTAGGATAGCTCTCATTCTTTTGAATAGTTTAAATATTTTATGTTGTCAATCATATTTTTTTTTGTGTTAATCCAAAAATAGGTTTTACAAAATTAGCTAGAACATTGCATATATAAAACCATGCTTGTTTGTTAATAGATTGTGAAAGATGATTTTTTAATTTTTTGTGTTATTTGTTATTACAATTATGTTGTATTTAACTTAGAAGTATTTATATTTATTGTGACATTTGTAGTGTTTGGAATGACACATAAATTTTTCCTTTAAAACTTTATATGAACAATTTATACCCTTTAAATACTTGATAATAATAAAGTTGAATTTTTATTTGTTTGTCTTTAAATTTTCAATATAACGTATTATTATACAAAGCATGTACTCTAGCATTTTAGCAATTAATGTACCCATACTTAATGTTAGAAATTTTAAATTAAGAAGTTTTTTATTTTTCTATCATAATGTTGGTAATTATCATTGAAACATTATTAAAATTTACTAAAAAAAATTATACCTTTTGGCCAAGAAAGTTTAAATTACTTTAGTTTAAATAAAACTATGCAAATAAGAAAAGCAATAATATGAGGGACTTTTTCAAATTTTAAAAATAATGACATTTTATGTAAATATCGTTTTTTTATAACCGTATGATTCAAAATATATTAGTATAAGTTAAAAAATGTAACTTGAAACAGCGAACCAATACACTATACTTTAAAATTTTAATGCATTTTAGATCATTAGTGCCTATTTTGAAATAATTTAAGCAAAATATTATTTAGGGCTATGATGCCCTTTTTGGCATATTTCTTAATCATTAAAAACAAACTTATTTATCCCATTTTTATTTGAAATATCATATTGGAAATTTTATTGGCTATTTATGTTTTAATTTGTATAGCAAAAGTTTTTTCATTATACATTAAATATTAGGACTTATTTCTTGTCATAAATCTTATTATGATATTATTATATTTTTTATTAAATAAAGGAAAATATAAAATATGATGTTTAATGAAAGAGCTTAAACATTAATGGTGGTATCAAAAAGAAGTTATGAGAAAAATTAAAAATCCTTAGGTCTAAAAATAATAAAAATAAACAATTAACTAAAAAAAATTTTTCTTGCATTGAAATTATAAAAACACGATAAAAAATAATTTTATAATGAAATGACATAATTTGTTGGCACAACATAATCTCAAAAAACTTTTCATGATGTTAAAAGTTAAACATGCTCAAAGCTACAAATAAAAAAATTTCAAAATTACTAACACAAATAAAACAATCATGATAATAAAGAACATAAAACATTAAAAACTATGTATAACTTATTTACAAAAAAGAATTGTCATCATATAAAGCATCAAATTGAAAGAAAAAGATGCAAATTATTAATTTATTTAAAAGAATAAAATTTTGAAATCTAATTGTACAAAAGATTAAGTAAATAGTGTATGCATGAAACAATGAAAGGCCATTATTTCTCTTATAAAATATATTTAGTTGGCTATAGATAATGGATGAATCTTTTTTGAGACTAATCACTACATAAAGAGATGTATGACATCTATTAGTACATGATTCACAAGAGTGAAAATATATATAGATATGTTGATTAAGTTAGAGGATTATTTAGGTAGTCAAAGTGTGCATTAATATTAAGTAATACACGAGCATATAATAATGGATCATAGTTGGTGATACAACAAAGCAAAAGGAGAGCTGAGAAGACTATTTATTAATGAAATTTTAATTATCTAGAACTTTTGTTATTTTTTATTTTAGTTATTTTGAACACTTGGTTCTTACATAATATTATGATGATAAAACTTTTATCTTATATTTTATTATTTTTTGTTCAATATTTTGAATCATGCATCTCTAGATCCAATAGATCAATCTATTATAGAGCTTAATTATCTGATTCATGGGTTAATAACAAATTAAAGACTAGAAAATGAATGTTGGATGCATTGGTTTGAAATAGCTGAAATCAATTGTTGGAGGTAATAGTTAGAGTTTGTAGTGTTGTAATTTCTCATCTAGAGTATGTCTTTTACAACTTCTGGTTAGAATTGTTAAACCAAACACTTGATGCACATATGACACATAAATTTTCTTTCATCGTACTCAGGATAAGGGGCGTCACTTTCCATTCTTTATTTAGGATGAAATGACCATCGCTATTGACAAGAGTAGAAAATGAAATCATGTTTATTTAAAATCTAAATAATAATAAATAGTTAAAATCTAAATAGTTTCTTTCACCATAGGTTTAATGTTAATCGAACAAGAATTAAAATCATGTTGACAGAAAGTATTGAAATAAATATATTTTTAAATAATGCAATTGCATAGCCATTGACATAATAGTTATGGAGTTAAACACCAGTTATTATTCTTTATTTGATGATAACAGCTAAGTATTTATAACAAGTTTTATTAAGTGAATTTTAGGATTTTTAATAGCTAAAATTTATGTTAATTGAAAAACCTACATAGGAGTAAATGTAATATCTTATGAAGATTCCCTTCGTTAGATTGACAAATTACTAAGAGATTCACTTTTAATTTAATTTTAGAAATTTTTTAATTTTTTTAATTAAAATATTAAATATGATTGAAATTATTTTTATAAGATATAAAAATTAAGTTTAATCATCATTATAATTTTTATTTAAATTAACTATCTTTTTAGAAATCATCACATCCTTGAAATCCTATTGCCAACGATACAAAAAATAAATTATTAAAAAAGTTGTTATAACAAATGTAAGCCTAAACTTTCCTAAGTATATTGTTAAGGCATGACTCTTGAACCCATATGTTACACTACAAAGTCATAGAATCACTCTCAACATCATTATGCACTTTATTAATAGGCAAAAGCTGTGATCTTCGAAGCAAACCAAAGGGGTAGCAAAAGTCATATTTTTGTGTCATTGTGTACACAAGCAAAGCTTCTATACAACTCTCTGGTGTGCAAATAAAAATCTATGACAAAAATTCCAAATTTTCTTCGCATATATCTCTTAAAAAATGTTGAAGTGGATGTGCAACATTTGATTTTGTTGTAACATTATTTATAATCTAAATGTCATTTGCCTCTCTAAAACAAGCTGGTCCAATTGCACTGCTTGATGGGACAATTTTTGTGTTTAAACATTCAAATATTCATCCATCATTAAAAAAATGTATAAATTTAAATCCAATCATCGAGTCATTCAATTTTCAAGGTTGAATGATCACAACTTTATCCCATTTCGAAACTACAAAAATATAATCTACCTAACTATTATATTTTTAAATTATAAAGGTCTAGATTAAAATCAATCATGCTTCAATCATTTTTCTTGATTCAATCAAATAATTTTTTGATTTAGTAGTTTACAATAAAACGTATCACATGGCTATCATTTACCTGTTACTAACAAAACAACTTTTCTTTACCTAACAATCTATATTAAAATAAATCATGCAACTCTTATTTACCTTGATTTATGCTAGATTTGGAAAGTCCTCATGATATTCGATGGATTGTTATAGTTAATTTATAAATATTGTTTGGCGACCGTAACTCGTAATTTATTGTAAACTACTTTTCTTTTTAATAATTATTTAATTCGAGCTATTATGCCCATAACAACTTATAGTAATATTTTTGGTTACTATTTTTAGTCAAGATATGTTTACAAATAGTATATTTTTCAAAATTTAAAATTGTTGAAAGAATCAAGAATTTGTCCAAGCAACAAAATTTTAGTCCTAACAACTGTTGTTAATCATTATTTTATTTCATTGTATCCATCATTTTTTGAACTCTTAAATCTCTTATCTTCTCCAATAAGTAATTTTTTAAATTTTTTATTCCTTCATTCAAGTAAAAGCATAATACACTGGTATTTTTTTAATATTTTATAAAAGACAAGATTATTATAAGCATCAAATTCAAATTTGTTGTTGTAATTTCTTTTCTACTTTTTTTGTTTGTCCTTTGTTTGTGCTTAATGTAAGCCTCAATTTGAGCTGAATCAACACAACTTATTATTCTTTTTTATTATTTCTCAATATTTTAATTTCAATTTTACTGTTAAAATTAAATAAAATTAACTTATTATAAAAAAATTGAAATTTGCCAAAAAAAAATTAATAAAGATTTATTGGAGCTTACTAGAAAACTTAAAATAGTTACTTTAAAATATATTTTTAAATACTTTTTTTTTCAAAAGTCTAAGTTTTTATTCTTAAACATTCATCGCTTTCGTCATAGCACTCTTCAACTAGCACAAAAACAATATACATTTTCACTGAGAAGAAAATTTTGAGAGAAAATGATGATTAAAATTCATACTTTGACAAGTTTGGTTGAAAGTGCATCTTCCAAGAAGTCACAACTTTTTTTGGTCAATAAATACCGATTGGAAGATTACGATTGGCACTCCATGGTAGAAGGTAAGGAATTGTGGGGGCAACTACATACTTCATTCAAATTTAACTTTTAAAAGGGTTCAAAAAGTTCACCAAAGCACTTAGAATGAATCAAAACTTCATAAGGTTTAGTAGAGAGTCATTAAGTAAGGTGTCAAGCATGTTTTAGCAAATGAGACGCTTCTCTTTCTGCTCGTTGAGTTGGGGTTTAAGCATCTAAAGGAGATTCTTATGGGCTTTAATTGTTTTGATGTTCCTTTTGACAAAAGAAAGAGGGCTTTAATTTCATTTAGGTATGATCAAACTCTTGGTTCCTATCTATCTACCTTTTGTTTTCTCTCGGCTCACTAAAATGATAGAGTTAGTGCAGTTTGATTTATGTTTGCTAACTTGATGGAGGCTTCCTTTCCCAGATGCCCATTGTGGGTAAAGTAATCCTGCCTTATGACTTGTGAAAAGATTCCAATTATTACATTTTCAAACAAATGGCATGTTCTATCACATTTGGCACTTGAATTGAATCAAACGAAATTATGTCAACGATCTAAACATTTTAGGGAGAACCAATATATTATTTTGGGGAACTATTCATCCTTCCTGAATCACAAGATAGAGGTAATTTAGAAATGTACATTTTGTTGTTAAATCATTTAAATTAAATATCAAAAAATTTGATTATTAATTATTTGGAATTATTTTCAATGAATTTATTAAAAGAAGAAGTTGAAAGTTACTCTAATGAAGGATTATCTTAAAAAATTATTTAGACAATTAGTGCTAAATATTACTTTGAAACCAATTTAAAAAAATTAGAAAAATAACAAAATAAAGCAGTGTAGAAATTATAGTGCTAGTATAAACATTAAAAGAAAGAAAAATTAGAAATATTAGAAAATATTATAAATAATATGCATAAAAAAACAATAATTTAATATTTAAAAATACAATCATTAAAAAGATTAATGTCAAATAAAAGTTTCAAAACTAACAAAAGCACATAAATAATAAAAAAATAACAATGCATGCATTATGTGAATATTACATTGACAAAAAGTTGAACTTAAAGTAAAAATATGTATTTCTTCTATTTAACAATAATATTATAGTAAAAGTACTAAAAAATAAATTTTTCATGTCAAAATAATTTTAAAGCGTTATGGCATTGTATATTGTCAAATAAAATAACGCAAAAAATAAACTATATCCTTTATTGAATAAATAAAAATATTAAAAAATGAGTTACACGATATGTTAATTATATGATTCATTAAATACTTTTGCGAATGTATGATATATCAACAATAAGTTTAGAGTAATAGGAAGAAAGAATATTACGGAATATAAAGAAAGAACTACAAAATAAAAAATTGTTTAAAGCACTCACAATTAACAAATTTAACTTCTTTTTAAAATGTTCATAATTATGTGAAAGGAATTCATTAAATATTCGAGCATCATAATCGATAAAAGGTATAAAATGATTAACAAAGAAAATGAAAAATATTTATTACTACTTTAAGAACACGTAAACTTCTTAATACAAAATATGAAATACACAAAAAGTTTATTATAATTGAAGACCTTTTATTAATGCAACTAACATGAATGAGTAGTACTCACATAATAAAATATAATTTTTAAAAAAGTAATGTTAGTCTAACAAAGTTTTAAAGCTAAATTAAAAAGAAAAGAAATATATATAAAATTATATAAATACATTAATGTTATTCTACACTAATGAAAGTCAAATATGCATCTTATTGATTTCAAAAACTTTTAAAGAATTAAAAAATATATGAAAAATAATTATTGCAAAAGAATAACTAAAAATTTTAAAATAATGTGCATAACTCAAACACAAATATGTACAGAAAAAAATTAAAAATAAATCTTAGAAAAATTAAAATGTTATTCAAAATGATATTAACAAAATGTTAAGTAGAATAGAAACGTATCATGTAAGATGGCTTTCATCTTATCATAGTGCAAATGAATTTTAGAGTTTTTTTTGCCTTACGTTATTATTATTTGTTATGGATTAATTTTAGCTATTCAAATTGGATGATTAATAATAGTGAACTTAGAGATAAATGCTTTATTGTAATCAATTAAAAATATCTTTCTCACTTTTTCATTTGAAACAAAATATTTTTCATTGTTTGTTTAGTATGATAAATATTTTATCAATACTTTTTGTCTTGTCCATATTTCATACTATTAAGTATTTGATATTTTTAACAATTCATCATCTATTAATTTTTTTTTCTATATATGATTTTCTTTTTTGCATAGTTTTGAAATTTTTTTAGAATTAAAATGTTTTTTAATTTTTATTATTTATGTTTTATTGTGTAAATATTTTTTTTATTTTAATTAAACAAAAAAGACGTTTCATTATTGCTATTCATCCATAAATTTCTATTTCCAAGGCATTCTTACAATTTTTGGATTGGTAAGACAATTTAATATTTATAAAATTTATTTTTAACAACTTGTCTTTGTGATTTTTTAATTTTCTAAATTTTATATTATCTTTATTTCATTTTTATACGTCTATTATTTAGGAGGCTCATTTTTATTTCTTTAATGGATTATTCTTTTATAATAATATTTTATAGCATTAACTAGAAAGTTACTTTTGAATAGCAGTATAATAAATTAAATGCTTAATATTTTTAATTTACTCAACATTTCTTATATTTATTTTTATATAAAACGTTTATTCAAATTTCAATTTTCTTATTTTAATAACTAAAATAAATTATTTTTTCCAATTATAAATAAATCTTTAGTTATCTAAAATATTCCATTTTCGTTTTATAAAGCAACTTAGAAAAAAACAATTTAAATTGAAATATTACAATACTATACATTAAAGAAAATAAATTAAAAAGATAGTTTAAATTTGAATATTTTTATACAACATAAAAAACTTTTTTTAATATTGGAACAAAGTCAATTAAGGTAATATGGGTTATTAATTAGAAAATTTTAAAACTTAATTAGCACTAATATATTTTATTTATAATTTGAAATTATTTGTGAAAACGTTGACCAAAAGTATTTATGGAATATAAAATCTTTTCAAAACATTTACTAAAAAAATAGTCATTTAAGGCTTAATAATATCATTATAAGAATAAAAGAAAAATAAATAGTAAATTACAGTAGTAGTTTTTAGAAGAAATTTTGTCATAAAAACTTTCTAAATAATACTTGTATAAAGGTGTAATAAATAAAAAATTTAAAATATTATATTTTAGTGTCTTTTAAAATAATTATTGTAATAATTTGAAATGTAGATCCATAAATAAAACAAGAAAATTTTAAGTTTTTAATACTGCATGGAACTTTCCAATCTATAAAGTCAAAAAATTGTTGAAAATAACTTAACCAAAAATTTGTAAAATTTTAATACTGTTTTTGTCAAAATGGCTAATTTGTTTTTGAAAAAACAATTACCAAAAAAGTTGAAAGGAATATATTTTAACTTAAAACATTTGTCGGCAATAATGCTATTACAATTTAGAGCATAGAATGTATATGATTCAAATATAAAGCACAAAACATTAAAATGATAAAAATTAAAATATTGATAAAAAATATAACATTCTAATGTAAATAAAAATTTCATAAATAACAAATATATATTGTGCTGTTCATGTAAATAAGAAAATTAAATTTTTAATACATTAAGAAAACTATGTCAAAACTAATTTTCTACATAAACAAGCTTGATATTCAAGATTAAGTATATGAATTATGTTTTATTGTTAATATAGCTATTCCATTAGTATTTTTTTAAAAAACTTTTAGGTATCAAAGGTATTGTTTGTCATTTTAACAATAATTAACTAAGAAGAATTGAAGCGGTAAGAATAAAAAAAGTAGGACTACAAAAAATATGATGTTTCGTAATGCAATAATTAAAATGTTCAAAATTTTTCCATTGTATATTAATAAAATCTTTTTTGAGAGTAATTGTAAATAGACCTTCATAGTTTAAGTAAAAAATTGAAGATTAAAATACAAGATGTCTTTATGGAAATTGAAAATTCAGAAGGATAGAATCTTTTTGCTTCACTAATTTACAAAAAATATTCTTACAATAAAAATGTTGAAGTATTTAGAAATATGAATTATAACATAATAAATTATTTCAATATCTAAGAGGTATTATAAGTGCATAAAAAATCTGCAAGTGGTCTAGCAATAAAATGTTTAAAAGCAAGGAATCTTAAAGCAATCAGGGATACTAGTCAACCAAATATATGTTTTATGAAAGACATGAGCAATAATTGTGATAACATATTCAAATATGTTTCCCTTAAGCTATTTAAGAGGACATGACATTGGTACCATTAGGTCTAATTCAACTATTAAGTTAAATGTTGTTTAGAATGCATGTTAGTCAATTAGCTCTTGTCACCTATTAGAAACGTGAAACTCAATGTGCATAAAAATTTGTATGAAGGACTGTAAACTGAACTACAGTTGTAGGTATCATTTGGTATTAGAATGATAAAATTTTAAAAGTTATTGCCTAATTAGAAGGCTATTGCTCTATTATGGAAGTAATTGTATCTTCTATCATCAAAGGTTTAGAAGTATGAATGGCAATAGGCATATTATGCTAATAATTGAACTAGATTAAATCACATATCTTCAAATTATTCAAGGTATCAAAAACTTCATTTAAAGCCAAAAAGTACTAAGAAAATTAAGCAAGTGTTTGAAGCAATCAATGTGGATTGACATTTCATTTATAATCAGGGTAACTATAGAGTCAAAAAAATGATAAAAATGGTTGGTCAATTAGATAACAAATAGAAATGAGATTGTTATAGCATTCCACTACAAGGTGGGGCCACATTGAATGTGAGTAAAACTTAATTGCCTTAAATTCTTAAATAGTAAAAGGCAAAAAGTTTGATTTTTTCATGTAAAAAATGCCAAGATACTAAATTTCAAATGCTATACTATTGTGACCATAGAAATATTAGTAGATGACTTTTCAGTTACTCTATTTCTTTTTCAAGATAGTTTAACTACATTGTACAAATATACTATATTATCATTTCTAGAAAACTAAGCCCAAAGAAATACCCTTTATAGTAGCACATCGTTAAACTTGAATGATTATCACGTCTATCTTTTACTAAGTTGTCGGGGTGCTATTTATAATAGGTTCACATATAGTAGATTTGGTACAATTTGTTTGACACTTTGCAATAAACAAATTCATTAGATTATTATCATTTCCAAACTAGGAGATCACTTCATACCCTCCTGAGCTTTTTTCTTAAAGAATATAACACAATTTTCATAGGTGCATCTTGCACTATGTTTTATAAACGTTTATGAATGTTGAAGGAAATTCAACTACATGACATATTATGTGGCCAATTTGAGCTGTACTTTATGACATATAACAACTCTATTTTTGAAAAAAGTTTTTATCACCTTATTTTTAATGATACATATGATTGATATGTGGATGGCTTATTTAATTAGTAGATGGTAATTACTCCTATCCTTTTTATGTTTCAGTTTGATATTATGATAGGTGTCGAGTCTTGATTGTTGAAGAGATTTGGCACCATTGATTCAGGATTAATATTTGCTCTAATTTGATTGTTTGTATGTGTGGTTGACTTAGAAGTGTTTCTTGGATATATCACTTTGTTATTAAGAATGTCCTTTCCTTTATTTATATTTTCATATTTCTCACTCTCTTTAACTCGATAATTTTTTTATTTGTTAAAAATTTCTTTTGACATGTTTTGCTTTATTAAAAGAATTAAAAAATTTTAACTTTGATATAGCCTATTGCTACTTACATTTTAGTAATTATTTTTTTTACAATTTATTTATTATTTTTTTTATTAATAGATATTTTTTAAAAATTTAAAGTAAAATCATTAAGGACTTTAGTAAAATATTTGAAACTTTTACTAATAAAATATTATTTTTTAAACTAAAATTATCAAAATAGAATAAAATTGAACAATTATTAGAAAGAGAAAATCACATTATAAAATTATAGTCAACATATTAAGATAGTTTTGTAATATCTCAAGTTAGAGTTTAGTCAACAAAATAATATTGGCAAATAGTTTAATTGAAATTATAGTATATTAGGAAAACTTAAAACATAAAAATTAGAAAATATTATACTTTGTTGTAATGCCCAAATATATGTACAACTATTACATGAGAAAAATATTCTATCAAAAAATTTTAAAAAAAAATTATATATTAACAATTTCAAATAATAATTTCATAGAAACAAAATTTCAAATATTTTTTAGAAAATGTTACAAAGTATTATTCTAATAAATACTATGGATGGTGTAATGAAAATTAAAAAGGTTTATAGTTATAAAACATAAAAAATTAAAGATTATAGTAAAGGACAAAATTGAAGGTTCATTTAAAGATAAGGACAATACAAATGACCAAGTATAATTTTGAAAAATTAAGCGAAGGTAAATGTAAGATTATCAAAAATATGTAAATATAAAATGAAAAACACACATGAAAAATCTTTAAATAGTCTATAGAAAATATATTTTTTTATTGTAATAATAAATATTTCAAATATTTTAAAAATAATGATATTATTATCATAATTAAACTTATTCAATATATTTTAAAAAATTATGGTAAAATCCAAAACAACAAAGACACCGACATACTTAAGAAAGTATAAATATTTGAAAAAGTAAAGAAAATATAACAAAAAAATAGAAATAATTAAATGTTCAAAATGTCCAAATAAAATTAGTTAATATCAAATTTTCTTTGAAAAATAAAGTAGTCTTTTGTAAAATGTTGTTGCCAAACAAAACAAATTTTAATAAAAAAATATATCAATTGTACATATTGATTTAAATCCTTTTAGGACTTTTTAATATTAAATTTATTGAAATTTTTGATTTCTTGTTTTATTTTGTCATGAAAGTTTTTCATACAATATTATCTTCGATCTAAGTTCTTAGGGAACCAAAGCTTCTAGATAACTTTCATTAAAATTATGGGAAACTGATTCCTAATTATTTCATTTCATTTTTGTCATTTTCATAGGTGATGCATAAAATGTTACCCAAAAATAAAGTGAGCTATCTTAAATATTTAATAAGAAAAGTCTTGACATGCATACTGAAAAGACAATTTATTTTTTAGATTATATTGCGTAATAAGCCATTATCATACTTAATAAAATGTATGCATTGCCATAAAATAAATGTCAATAACTTTTCATGCAATGTAAAGCATGTTCTCTTTATTGCGCCATACTTATTCTTGTTAGTATACAATATTTTTTTGGTGCAATATATTAGCATATTAAAGACCCTATTAAACCATATGTATCATTTTTGAAACTTCTAAATTTTGAATTGATATTATTGAATATTTCATGGGATCATTACAATGACATAAGAAAAATTTCACAAAAATATTAGTGCTTCTAATACTCATATTAGACCTTTCAATCTTTATTATATAGGATTTGGACAATCTTAGCTCTCTCTCTCTAATAAAGACTTCATCTATTTCCTTAATAGTCAACAAACATTCTAGTCACATAATTAGATAATTATAACTATAATTATTGTTTTTCACACTCATATGTCCTAAAAATTTATTCAAAAATAATTTAAAGAACTACTTGGGCAAGTCATCTCTATATCTATTCAATATTCTGTTACCTAGCATTTCTGAATAATTTTCTTTCAACTGGTTTGGCATTTAGTTATAAAAAGTTTTTACTAATAGAAGTCATATTATTTTCATTAGATTATTTTTAATTTATTATTCCATCTTTAAGATTTTTTTTTCCTTTCCAAGTAATTTTACACAATTATCCCAATAGTCTTTTATAAATAAAACGATAATTAAAAAAATTAAAAAAATGCATTCTAAAAAAATATAAATTATGGACAAACCATTATGAAATTTATATAAACATGTGAAACATGATAAAGCAAAAAAACAGAATATTATAACACAAGAAAATTTTTGATTAAAGGATAGAAAATTTTAATGTTTTCAAAACATGTGTTATAGAAATGAAAATGTTAAACAAAAAAAATCATAAAAAATCCTAAATAAAAATACTCAATATATTGAGTTATTTGAAATGCTTTGCTCTATCTGTATAAAAGTAAACAAAAATTTTTTCAAAAACTTATAACTAATAAATCTTACAACATAGAAATAAGCAAAGGCAAAATCAAATCAACAAAAGCCATTAACATAACATTTATATTAAAAAATTTATTTTTTAGAAGATATAATAAAGAACTCAGTAGTGCAACATTACTTATCACATTTACAAAAAAAGACTATTCAATTATAAAATATAAAAGGCCATGATCCACAAAATATCTTAGTACAAGTACAGCATAAATGATTAAAATATTATTCAAAGAAAGTAAGATTATTAAAAATTTGTGATGTAAAAATGATTTACATTAAATTTAAATAGCATACCATCAATAAAAATGCCAGGATACAAACTATTTAATGAAAAAAACTTTGCAATAGTAAAGAATATCTGTGATAATAACAAATAAATAATATTCTGCAAAATTTACATACAATTAGATCTAAAGGTTTTTTAATGATGGTTTGAGCTGTATAGTATGTTGTAAATTATAACCCATTGTAGAAAATCTTAAAATGATTATGATTATCATCAATTTGTTAATCTTTAAAGCTAAGAATATTAATTTTCTTAAAAATAATAAAAAATAAATGAAATCTTCATTTTAACTCTACTTTTAGAATAGAACTACCTTTTTTTTAATAACACTACAACGATTAATGCAATAGTGTTCGAATGAAAAATAAAGAAAGATTTATGTAAAACATTGGGAAATTGTTAACTAGAGTGAATTTTATCATATATTTTTTTTACATTCTAAAATAAAATAACATTATTTTTTGCTTTAGATAACAATGTTAAATATTTTTTTGCAAGAAAAATAATTTTAAAAAAAAAATATAGCTTTTAAAAGAAATAGGATAACATATTTTTTATAAAATATTTTAAAAATTATATAATAACTTTTAAAAATAATTGACCAAAAATTGAAATTATTAAAATTAATCTTGAGATTGAAATGTTATAATATTAAGCTCAAAATAATATTAATAAATTTTTAACTTGTTTTTTGGTCGTCATATGAAAATATAAAGCCAAATTAGTTAAAAACATGAATTTTTAATATCCCAAAAACTTTGTATACATAAAATAATGAAAATTATCACAATAATAATATACAATTTAAAAATAACGCTTTGCGGGTATCTAATCAAGAAAACTTTATTACAAAATAAAAATATTAAAATAGTAAAATACTTCTGCCAAACATTTACCTTGACTATAACGACTAAAAATATTTTAGTGAAAAAATAAAACATTTTGAACATCAAACGATATAAAATTACTATCACAATTAAAAATTTAATAGATAACAAATTAGCTTAGCATTTGAACTAAAAATATATCATTATATTCAATGTTTAACAAATAAATAAATTAATATCTGAATTATAATAAAAGATAAAAGCACAAAAGTACTGGAAATTAAAATATTCAGACATGCAACACAGTCAAGAAAATTGTTTCTTAAAAAATATTAGCATGCCAAGTTTAATCTGACTTATAAACATAAACAATTATGAGAAATAAAATTTAACTAAAGTTTACTAATTTTTAAACTAATAAAATATTTCTACGAAAGAAATTAATGAGAAATAATAATCACAAAAATAAATAATTAAAGAAAACACAATTAAAAAATTAATGAAAAATAAATTTTTTAGAATATTTAATAAAAGAATCATATGTGATAAAAATGAATTTATTCTTAACATAAGCATAATTAGTACTTTTAGAGATGGTAAATAAGGAGTAAAAAACATAATACAAAATTATTAACTTACGAAATTTACAATGTAAGGATTTCGGGTACATGACAACATAAATTTTTAAAGTAAAAAAATATAAATGTTAAAGATTACTTAAATTTCATATTTGGTTTTGATATTTTATTAAAACTAACTTTCTATCTACACTATATCAATAAAAAATAACATTTTTAATATATCAAAAAAATAATAATTAATATATTAGAAAACAAATATTTTTAATAAAGAAGAGGAAAAAAAACAAGTTGAGAAAAGCTATGTTCAAATCCTATTTGAAAAATAAAATTTCACAAAAATAAAACAATAATATGTTATAAATAATATATAAAATAAAATAACAATCACATAAAATCATCATTAAATGAAACGACTATCATATGTATTAAATGAAATATGATATATGGAATACAAATAAAAGAAAATTTGCCAATGAAACAACAAAACAAATGTATTAGAAAAAATATAAAATATTTAAAAAAATAGAATTGAATAATAATATAATAAAATATATCTTAAAAAATGTTTAAAAAGACTATTAATCTTATAAATCTTACTGAATGTCAAAGCAAGATATCAAAATTTATTTTTATTAACATAAGGATAACATGTCCTTTATTATAGATAAAAAAATAAAAAAATAAAAAAAATAAAAAAAACTATTAAAATAATAAAAATTTACAATATAAGAAATAAATAAATTAGTAAAATGATATAAAATTACTTAAGTAAAATGTTTATTTTTTGCAATGAAATTATTAAATATTGTTAGGAAATTTAACATTTCAAAATCTTTAGAAACTATGCACCAAAATTTCATGGTTGTATTACAAAAAGAGCAACACATGTGATTAGCAGTTTCTTGTGAGGATTTTCTTTAATATAAAATTTAAAAAGAAATGTAAAAAAACATACAATATATATGATTAATATTAAAAATTTAAAGGTCATTAAAATATCTACATAGTGTATTATAAAAAAGTTCTACTAACAATGCAAGAAAAAAAAAGCTCAAGTTGTAAATCAAGAAATTTATAAAGTGGACATTTAGAAAAAAAAATGAAAAAAAGAAAATAACTAAAAATTAAAAAGATTTTGAATAAGTCTTAAATGATTTCCAAAGACAAAAGATGTTATGTGAAAATGAAAAACAATTAAAATTTTGATTAATTTAAATAAAAAATGTTTATGTAAATGAAGTGAAAAAATTTCAAAAAATTGAAAATAATTTTACATGGTATATTAATAAAATGTTTGGTAAACGTTCACTTAAAAATTATATAATATATGTAGTAATAGATTATTTAAACAGATGTAGCTATGTTATGTGATATAAATAAATGATATAAATTACAAGAAAAGAAAACAAAATTTTAGAATAAAAATACAAAACTTCATTGACTTAGATAAAACATGCCATTCAAAGCAATACTGGATTAAAAATCCACTAAATTATGAAAAATAAATAACGTAAAATATTTAAAAGTAGATAAAAGACAAGAAACATTTATTTATTTAATTTATTCAGAAGATAATATTCTAACTTATTCATCAATAAAAGAGTTTTTTATTATTACGAGTAGAAAAGATTTAAACATTTAAATAAAATTAGATTATTTTAACAAATAATTAAGTCAATAAAAATTTGATAATTTAATTTTAAAAATAGAGAAAATTAATAAAACAAAAGATTTGAATATCTTAAAAATACATTAGCATCTACTTTTATCATAAAATTAAGCCAAATAAAAAAATTTAATATATAGAAATTATTATGAATTTTAACTTAGAAACATTTCAATATTGTCGCTCAACGATAAAAATGTTTAAAAATATGTGAATATGTTGTTTACAAAATTTTCTAATTCTATTTCTCGTGACAATTTTAAAAAAAATTAAATCCCATTAAAATAAAGAATTAGATATCTAAAGAAAATTTAAAAAATTAAAAGTTATTTTTATTGTAGTGGATAAAAAATATTATCTCAGTAAATAATTAATGACATTTTATATTAAAATATTTAAAATAAAAAGCATTAATATCTTATGAATTTTATAAAAATTACATGAATCAAAAAATTTAATAAAAAGAAGAAAATAATATGGAGAGATTTGCATTTCAATTTTTAAATCCTTTTTTGCAAAGTAATTTTAAAAAAAGTATTTAGGATAACTCTATAAAGATAAACGTAACAATAATTTGCTGAGCTATAGTGAATATGAATTAATAATTAATGAATGTGAGAAATTATGGAGCAGGGCAAAAAGACAACTTAAGTTGGATTGAAGATTGAAGGTTCCACTTAATGGCTTGAGTAATTTCTCAATCTTGAGTCAAGTTAGTTTGCTTCAAATGTTGTTGCTAAATCATTTCAAAATTTTATGTTCACAAAATTTTGAATTGGAATAACCATTGAACTTTCCTTTATATATAAGTTGTACTCACTTTAGAAAAATTAAGCATCCATTCCAGTTAAATAATTCTTCTTGAGTTCCATTTGGCATGTCTAGCTCTAAAACACATTAACTATTTAATAGAAAACAATGTAGATTCAAAATATCTGGTATAAATTAAGGAAAAATGTTTAAAATAAGCTTAAATTTCCCTATAGGTTATTACCATCTAATATGATGAATAAATGTTGCACATGCATTGTCTAGTTTTTGTATTATTTAACTAGTAAAACTTAGAAATATAAATAGATCATATGTATACAACGACATCATTATATACATATAATTATCATTTAAGCCAAAAATATAAAGTGCTAGTATTGTTTTACATGTTATTTATCTTGTCATATTTTTTTTTGATGTTGAAGGAGTTGAGTTTTTTAACATACAACATTTATAAAAACTCTTTTTCATATGTTTAAAATTTTTTGTAAAAGAATCCTAAGTCATCATTAAATTGTATTTGAGTTGAACATGTAACATATAATTTGTCATATTAATATTATTCTTCATTTAATATTGAATGAGAAACCTATTCTTGTTAGTAAGTTGTATCTTCTAAATAAAATTAGCATATTGTTTAATGTATTTGCATAACTTTTCTATGAAATAGTACAAAATAGAATGTTCTACTTATGTTATTTATTTCTTTTCATTCATTGCCTCAGGGACTAAAAATTGAAATGTTACAATTTTATTATAAAAATATCATATTCTCTTTATGAGTATGACTTTATTGCTAAGTTAAAGATTGCTTACTAGGAAATTATCATATTATTGTGAGCATATATGGTACAAAAGAAATCCTAGGAGATCTACATATTATGAAAAAATTTATTCTATATTAGTGACACTCTTTTTGTACTTGTGTGATCACCTTAACTTAATGTAATAAATTTATCATGCTTGTACAACTTGAATTATCATTTTGTACAAAAATTGAAAGCATGAAAAGTGCAATAAAACTTTTCAATGCATTGTCTATTCATTTATGACATACTTTTATGATAAACTTATGCTACAAACACGTAAAGATGAGATAGTTGGATTTTAAGGCAATCAACTCTATCTACCTATTATCTTAGAATGATCTATTGAATGTAAGTTTTTGTACAATTACAAAATTCTTCATGGCTACTTCAATCACTTTGGGAAAGCAAATAAACTTATTTGACCTACCTTTAAAAGGAGTGATTCATTAAGAATAGAAGTAAGACTATTTTTTTTTATCTTAGATTAATCAGATGAACACATTTCAATCTACTATTGTTATTTTATTTGATTCTATGCATGATAATAACTTCATCATATGTTTAGATATTTTGTTAATTTTTTCAAAAAGGGGTTAAGGTAAAAGCTAAAAACTTTTTCTATGTTATAATTTTTTTTCTTTCAACCACTATAAATTTTTTTTGGGTTATGGTCAGGGCTAGCTAGCCATTGCAAGCTCAAGGTGTTGTGGTGAATCAGTGATTGATAAAGTTGTTACAAGGATTTCTAGTTTGCCCACTATATGGCAAATGTTGCTAGTTTTTTAGATGTCTGGCTCGGTCAACTATGATTTAGGGAAGGCTTTGTATTTGTGAAAGAACTATTTTAGTCATTATGTGTATTATTTATTTATTTATTTGTTTTAATTATTATTTATTCATTAATAGAATTATACAAATCTAAGGAAGGATTTCAAATGACGGTAATATTTGTTAGATAGAAAAAATCATTTATGCTAATAAATAAAAGGAGGTAAAATTTCATTGTTCTTAGAGTAAGTGTAGTCCTTTTAACTGTTCTCACATGGGTTGTGTAAATTGTAGAAGTTCTTCATTCAAAGTCATTGTCTTACATTTTTTATGATGAATTGTTTCCAATATTTGTTAACATTGTTGATTATCCTCCTTTATTTGTTTGGAAACATTATGCACTATGGGAAAATGCTTTTGAGGATTTTTTTTGAAATGTAAACTATAATCTGCCTAAATTATTTGTCCATTATAACATTATTCTTGAAAATAAGTGTCAAAGGTCATGTACAATTCTTCCACTTATTGCAAGACGACAAAAAAGTTTACACTTATCTTTGTCTCATAACATTGGGATAAAAGTCTACAACTTTTCTGGTTGTTATGAAGAAATGCATGCTTTAGGCAAGTTATTTGAAGATAAATTTGTCTCAAATCATTATTTAGAAATAGAAAAAGAAGAAGCAGCTAAAGAAATTAAAAAAAAGAAAAGCAACATCATTTATTCTCTCACTAAGTTTGTCAATCAAAGGTGCAAAGTTTCATTCATATCTTGATGATATCTCACTTGTTTAATGTGTTGGTAATTTATCTAAATGTATTAATTTATTAGTAAATGAACATATGAAGCTAATAAACATTATCCTATTTAAAAGTGAAAAGAAACAAGCATAAACAACATATTTCATGAGTTACAAGAGGTATGAAAAATTTGAAGTGATGGATCACCTCAAGAGGCTAAACAGTCACATATCTATTTTCTAAATGACATACAAAAGTTTATGATGAAAAAAATTATTTGTAAGTAATTCTTGCATTGATGTTTTGAATTGACAGAATATTCAATTAAAAAAAAGAAAATATATATGTCAAAGAAAATTTTATTCAGTTTGTTATGTTGCAAAAGATTCTCATTAAATTGAAGGAAAATTTTGTAAATATCTCTTAACATTTTTCTTTATGCACACAAGCTATTCAAATGTGAATTTGAGTGAACATTGCAAGACTATTAATAGTCCATCTCATTTGTGTATGGCTTTAACCCTTTCTTTTAATTAAATTTCAATCAATTGCTTGGGTTGGAAAAAAACAATGCACCTACAAATTCTTTTGTTTAAGTACTTAACTTAATAACAACAGTGACTAGGAGCTTTGATAGTAGATGTTGCTGCTTTGAATCTCACACATCCTAAAATTTCTTGAGTATATATTGATGTGGAGTTAGGAAAAGAGTTGCCAAACCAAACTAAGAGTTTCTACTAATGTGGTTTCAAATAATAGCTTTTGTTAGTAAATCTAGTATGATAAATTATCTAAACTTGACTAAGGATGCAAAAAACATTGAAAACAAGCTAGCTCAAGACAGCATTAAAAACAATTAGGTAACTCTTAGGATCATCTTGTTGTTTATATCGAGGAATTGGGTTGTCTAATTAATGGACAAAATATAATTAAAGATGTCAACAAAAATAATTAAGAATAGGAAAAGTCTATAGCCACCAAAATTGTTACTTAAGTTGTTAACCCTTTGGCCAAGAAATCCACTATGGATGTTTAAACATAGGTCTTAACAAAAATAAAAAAAATTTAGCACATCCCCAATGCTAATAAAAGAGAAATGTTATATATAACAGAGTACGATTGTTTAGCAAGCTAATTATTGGATGATTATAGTTCCCTAAAAAATTCTTATAAATGAAAAGGATAATGATTAAGTTTCTAATTGAAAAAATTCATTGGATAAAATTTAGCACTAATATGATAATCTAGATCTTAAAATTTTTAGTGTAGAACTTTATGGAAATGAACAACCTCTAAGTTCAAAATTCAAACAATGGAGGAGTTTAGTCCATTGAAATGTCAAAGGATAAGACAAAAAAATTGCAGAAGATTTATCAAAAACTAATTGCCCAAAAAAGAATTAAAGGATGCTTTCCACTATCCAAATTGTAGATAACACTAGTCTTAATGAATATTTACATATTTTGAAATTTTTGGAGTTTTAATATAAATTTATTAGCCATGTGATTAATCAATTTATTAAAATATATATAGTTTGATAAGTTACCTTTTCGACACTTTTCTATCTATAAGTCATAACAATTTGATATTAAACAAAAATTTTAGCATTAATATTACAATATATATAACAAGATATGGATTCTATGGAATGGCTTCAACAATAATGTTGACATTAATGAGTAGTTTATCCATATCAATATGAACCATCGTGCCTAGGTTTCTGAAGCAAGCTACACATGCACCTTTGATTAAAGCATGGCATCCAGATGGAGCTTATTATGGGCAAGCCATTTTACATTGTCAACAATACTACTATTCCATGGATGGTGTGTAGGGATTTTAGTGAAATCACATCTTCAAATGATTACAATTGACTACCTTCTCCTAAACTAAAACCAATGTAAGAGTTTGTTGAGCGCATATGTCGTCTTAAGTAGTAGTGATTTTTTTAATTATTCATTTATATAAGAAAGAAAAGGTAACAGAATACGGGTATGGAAAATATTAGATAGGTTGATGGTTAATGAGGAATAAGTAACTACTTTCAAATTTTATAATTCATCACATTG
The DNA here is from genome assembly GCA_023846275.1 of Vanilla planifolia. Classification (NCBI taxonomy): domain Eukaryota; kingdom Viridiplantae; phylum Streptophyta; class Magnoliopsida; order Asparagales; family Orchidaceae; genus Vanilla; species Vanilla planifolia. The sequence goes on along the minus strand of JAIUJO010000156.1, from coordinate 661,623 downwards.
TTAGAACTGGATCAAGTCATATGCCTCTTCCATTAAATCTCATCAAAATTCATCCTTCATCTCCCAAACAATTTAAAGTTCATAACATGTTTTTGAACCAACCTATATTTGCATAGACAATGGCCAATATTTGGAATCGTTCTTTAAACTACTTTGGGAAGAAGGCCCTATCTTTAATTTAAAATTGACATAAAATGTACATTAAAGTTAAAAAATAAAATTTTAAAAAATCTTTGATCCTATTAAATTATGTAAGGAAGAGGTGAATCACAAATAAGTAATTTTCTAAGGAATACCAAAGGAGAATTAGTAGAAAGTATTGTATCTTATTAAGTCTTGTTATTCACATAATTTTGAAAGAGTGATGTTTTATTGGAAATCAAAAGAATGATTTAGATGGATAATAAAAGGAGTAAGAAATACAATATTCTCCTGTATAACAGTGACAATGTGAAAATGCGAACAAAGAGAACAAAATAACAACAATTACAATCGACCACAATCTTTTTAGGTCTTCTTAAGTAATTGAAGGTGAAAATTTCTAAACTACATCCTTTCCTTATTAACAAAAGAAAACAAACAATAAAATAATGCAACATCAAGGAGGAAATAAAGAGATGACTTTCAATATCAATTTAGATAGTACCCTTTGCCCGAATGGTTTTAATGCAAAATTCTTCACTAATTATTTGGATTTGATCTCAAATTTTTTGTTGATTGTAGCTAACAAATTTTTATAACATCTTTAGTTCTTTGGGGGACTTTAGGCACAAACATTATATATATTCCTAAATCTCATAACATAGAAATCATTGTGGATTTTAGACCAAATATTCTTCAAAGCTTCATGAAAATAACATTCACAAAGCTCATTGTTGACTAAATATAACGAATTTTATAGACAACTTTCTCTAAAGCAAGTCGATTTTATAACTGTAGAGATATTGTACTGAAAATAGTATCAGTTGAATAATTAGTATATTTTATTAAGAATAAAAATAAAGTGGTAATTTTATTGTTAAGTGGGGATTAAGGAATGTAAATTAAAACATATCATAACAAGTTCTTTGTAAGACACTCTCCAAGTACAACATTAAGAAGAAGCTTTTTAAGGGTCACCAATTACCTTTGTAATGCAAGGATATCAAAATCATTAGTGGATTACAAAATAATCTTTTTCAACCATCAATTGTTTCTAATTAGGCTAATCCTTTATCTTCCTTTCTTTTCATCTCATTCATAAAGTTCTTTAAAACATGCACTAAAATTTTTTCCCTAAAAAATAATGACATTATATGGACAACATAGATCATATAAATCTATCACTCTCCTAGCTTATGGAAACAACAAAATTATCTTTACTTGAGGACATCTGAAAACTATTGTTAAACTTAGAAAGTTTCTACAACTTTTCCAACACTCTACATGCTTCTTAAATGTAAAAATTAAAAGTGAGACTATCTATAAAAACAAAAAGAGTATATGCTTGGTAAATAAAATTTGTAAGGGGTCAAGATTGCATTAAATAAATCATCCTTTAGCTTATTTGTGCTACAAATTTATATAGGATTGAAGAAAGTAGCTTACTTCCAAAATTTGATTGATAAGCTTAAACATTAAGAGAATTGTTGCTTCATAATAAGCTTTTTCTAACTATTCAAACTTTACAGGAAGATGTCAGACAAATGATTTTGGGAATTACACATTAATTGTCAAAAACTTAGGAAAAAAGTAGTGGAAGTGATTAGCCTGTTCCCTCTACAAAAAAAATTATGAAAAAGATTTTAGATTTTTTTAATATTTAAATAAATAAAAAATTCCTAAGTCAAGGTAACGACCATAAATATTGGTTACTAATTATGTAATCAATTACAAATTAGCAATTTATACATTTTAGTGGATTATAGTGTGTTATTGAATCTATACCAAGATAAAGAAAATATATAATAAGAGTTAGCAATTCACATGATGCATATATTGAAACTAGTTTGCTAAACATAAAGTGGTGCTTAGTATACAAAGAAAACAATAATGATTACATATCTTTTGCTAAAAAAACTACAATAAATAATTCAACTCATATAAGGTTGAAACATCACTTCTATATAAACACAATGCTATCATTAATATGAAGAAGTCATAGCATCCACACATTTGTCATCATAGAGGACATGACATTTAAAATATGGAAACATGGTGGTAGAATTACGATATTGAAGATTTCTGTCTATTCTGTACAATATAAATATACTTTTTGTAAGATATATATTTCTACTTCTAGAGTTACTATTCATGTGCATTTAAAATCATAATATAAATATATTTGAACAACGCTTGTTGCTGACCACTATTCATCAAAGTTTATGAGTTTCTCAATGCAAGTTTAGTAACTATTTGATCAAGGATGTATGCAACAAAGTAAATACTATCAAAATTAGTATTATTATGATTTAACACTACTTCAAAACATAACATTATGTTAGGACGATTTGGCTATAATTAAAGCATACTATAATAAACTCAATCTTTTTTACATTGGATTGATATGATTAGCATCTTTTAATAAACATACATTTTCAATGATATGAACATGCACATCAGACATACAAAAATTAGGAAGAGCATAACAAGAATTTTTTCTCCATATTCTAATCATCCACACAAACTTACCCACTTCCATAATCCTAATGAGTTCTTACCAATTTGGTTGATGACATAAATAACTTCTATTTTACAAGTTCTACTAAATATTTTTAAGTAAAATGTAATTACTTATAAGGCAATGCATATTACATTTATTATATGTGTAAAAACAGATGAATTATGCCAAATATTATCAAAGTCCAATGAGAAAATGCCAAAGATGATGAAATCTTATTTATGATGTGTCAAAGGTTATCAATTCTAACTAGAAATCCAAAACACGAATAATAAAGGTGTATTATATAAAAGATGATGAACAAAGGTGTGGCTTAAGCAACTAAATCAAAGTTTCTTGCTAGAAGGTTTGTTATGATTAATGTAGTGTTTAAGGCCATCCAGTTCTACACTCTTAGTGGTGCGACAATAATAATGGGGATTTTTATTGTACTTAATTTCATAACATGAACCTTCTTTTGGTGTGGCGTAGCTAAAATCAATATAATGCCTAATGATTTATGAAGTTTATGGCTCAAGGGACTAATGACAAGGTCAAACATTATTAATGTAGGATAGGTGGATAGAACTCCTATAATAGGATTTATGATAGAAGGTAATGACGAAAAGGATGGCAACAATGGTGGAGATAAATTCAAATAATAATTTAGATGTTAGATAATCACATAAAATACATAGATAGAAAACAAGGGTTATGTACTTTTTTAGGTAAAAAAAATATTATTTGTAGAAATATAATGCGAATATTAAAAAAAAGTCTCTTTAATTATTCCATCATAGGATTTTACATTGATTGTAATTTTATACCTAAATTCAAAAGAAAATTTGACTAAACTACCATTTTCAAGGAAAACATGCAAAAATCATACAATTTGAAGGAAAGGTTGAAGGTATCATGAGGAACATTTAAGAGACATTATATGTAATATAAGAAATAAAAATTATATTACACTATTTAAAAATAAATAAAATTCAATAGGTCAACCCAAATATTATCATAATTTAAGTTGTCTTATATCAATCAGCACTATTAAATGAAACCCAATTATGTAGTGTGGTGCTCTAAATAAATCTTTTTCAAGCTTAGAATTGATCTTTTGATCGTTGTAAAAGAACTAAATACATATTACATAGTTGGTGGAAATAAATATCATTAAAAATCATATCAAAAGGACAATTATTTTTTATCAATGCTTATTTTGTGTTAATGAAATAACCAATGTGATTCAAAATGACTATTAGTTAAATTGCTACATTTTACTTTTCTTCCCTAATTTTTAATATTTTCCTACAACCCACATTGGATTAACATTATTGTATTCTCAATGAAGGCATGATGTTACCACATTTTCAATTTGATTTATTTAGAGTTTTTGTTGAGCAATAGTGTTTCAGCAACCCCACTCCTGGCCTCACTATCGTGTATAAGCCAATATTATTATGCTTTGTATTGGCCGAGTAGCTCCCACAAGAGTAAAAGTTTCAAATAACTTGTCTCCTTTATCTCAAAACAAATAATTAACATAGCAAAGTAATTAGATCTTAACTACTGTTTAAGTTGAAATTGAAAATGCTTGCGGAGGGTCAAATCTTTTTTTATACTATTTTTAACATATTTTGAAAGTATGTTTTAAAAAAATTGTGATTGAAATTTTACTACATTTTGATGCAGTTCTTGTCCCACTTGTAGCCTACTTTTTGTACATTAGATATATTTTTTGGAAGATTAGATTCTATTTTATGACAAATTTCGAAATATTTTTCTATTTTAGAGTTGTTCTATGAAAAACATCAATCTTGGAAGATGTGAACCCTTGCAATCAATATTCTAAACATGAGCATCTCAAATTATGACTTAGTTACATGTGTTTTTCTTATATTCAAAGCATAAAATGATTCATGTCACACATTTACGTATTAAATTTCTTAATCCATTATCAAAATCTATTTGATTATTATGTGCAATCTCTTAATATGTTGAGCATTAATTTTTTTTGAGAAGCTGTAATTTTAGTAATGAGAACATGATTCTTTACTTGGTATTATCTAAATTAAATTTAGAAATATTAATCTGATTATATGTTTGTTACCCATTTCAATGAACCTTAATGAAGATATTCAAGTTAAAGAGACTCAAAAAAATCTATTGCTATTAACTACGAAAATTGCATGCATAACACTTGTGTGATGGATTTATATGGCTACATTTATGTTACACTTTGGAAGAACTTAGTTGTGCAAAGTGCTCGACATTTTGGTCATGTAAGTTCTATCACTTAAAATATCAATCATATTATTCAACACACCAATTTACATTTCAACAATGATAAATTCAAATGTGAAGTTTTGAATTTCTTTAATACAAATAAAAATTTGAAGGACTTTCTAAAATTTATTCACCTAAGTTAACTTTAACTGAAACCCATCAACATCTCAATAATGTCCTAATTCAATTTCTTATTATAGTAATAAAACATTTAAGCATTACTTTTTTGAGACATATTCATATGTGTTTATATATCTTAAATTTAATCTAACTAAGCATCGAAAGAAAAATAAGTTGAATTTGTGTTACTCCATAAAATATTCTTGCCCGTGATTTCAAATATAACACTAAGCATAATGTTATTTTCTTATTTATATGAATTTATTTTTATAAAGTAAATAGTTGCATCTTTAAAATAAATGTTGGACTCAATGAAATATCCAAAAAATTATAAAAACATAAAATATGAAATTTCGTTGTTGGGATAGCTAATATAGGAAAAAGTTGTATTACAAGGTTAATAATGACCATTTATTATTATTTTTGGCACTTGTACTAATTATTTTGCAATTCTTTATGTATAAGGAATGTTTTTGATACTTGAAGGTTAGCATTCTAATACATGGATTCCTTCTATTAACATGTTAAAACCTTTATGAATGAAAATATGGAATTTGTTCTATAATATTTTATGACTCCACCATTCAGATTTTGGCCACAAGCAAGCAATTTGAGAGAAGCAGAAAGACTAGCCATGCATCCTTTTCTTTTATTCTTTATCCACCTTTTTTATCGTTGTAACATAAGAGCATGATCTAAATCTAGTTGTAAGATTGCCATCCAATGTTTTTCCTCATAAATCATTTTCTCATATTTATCTGTAATAAAATAGTTGTCATATTTTCATGTATAATACATATTTCCTGTTAATATAACAATAAATGATTATTGATAAAGTATATGTTTTGTGGTTTTTATTATTTCTTTTTTGCAATTTTGTATTTTATTTTTCTCCAATATATGTGCAATGTTCTAGGACACATTGTGCACAATATTTTGATGATTTTTAAATATTTTGTAGCATCTATTATTTTTATTTTTTGATGTCAAAAAACTTTAATTTTACTTTTGTATTGCAAAAGATATTTTCTTTACACATTTTATTTTTATTGTGTTCTGAATATGTTTGTAATATTATATGTCAAGAGTCATCATTTAATTTTGTTTTCTTTAATTTATTTCAACATTTAATTTTTCTTTTATTTGTAATGATATGTAAATTAGTTTTTTTTATTTGTTGTACAATTTGAATGCTATATATATTTATTGAATTAGAAAAGTTTTTAGTTTGTATTATCTTCTATTTTCATAATTTTAACAAAACAATTCCTTTTCCTAGTTTTATGTAAATTTGTTTTTATCACTTTCTTTACAATTTTTATGAGTTAGATGTTTCAATATAACAATAATTCTTTTTTCATTATTTAACAAATCACTATCTAAACATATTTCTTATCTCTAAAATAGAAAATAGATTTTTTAATAATAGAATATTGAAAACATTTTGGTTATTGTAAAAATTAAGTTTCTCGTAGAAATAAAAAATAATAATATTTAAATTTAATTCAAAATATGTAATTGTCAAGAAAACTATGATTTAAAAATATTAAAAATTAAATATGAATATTTAATCGAAATGATTTGTTTAATAATAATTTAATGTAAAATATGCTAGTGATATCAAAAATTAATATAACATTGTGAAGGAAATAAAATGAATATAATTGATACACTTTATAATTTTTGCTGTGGAGTGAAGATTCATGATAAAATAAAATATAAGTACTATATATTTGCTAAAATATGTGTATTAAAAATTAATATTGGAAATATTATGAAGATAAACTATTTTATAAAAAATGAAATATTATATAGAATTAATTGAAAAAAAGAAATAAACAAGTATAATGGAATATTTGAAACTTAATAAATATAGGGCGAAGGAGCCAATGAAAATAAAAAAGTGATGATCATATTTAACAAGATTATTGTGTAGAAGGCTATAAATTACAAATCATAATATCAATTCTAAATAAATACAATTTAAACTAAAATATTGTGAGGCAATAAAATGCTAAATCATCATGAAATAACTGCATCTCAATTTTAAAACTACGTCTACAATGTATTAAAATGTATTTAGGTAATTAAATCATGACAAATTTTTTAATATAAAAATATTAAAAGAATTGCTAAATAACAAAAAAAAGTAAAAATGATTTAAATAATTATCGCCATATTCATTAGAATTTAGGACAAATTTCCTTAGTCATGTTATGTTTTCAAACTTATTAATGTGTAAAATTTGAAACAATTAAAAGATAAGTGATTGTTAAAAAAATTTCATTTTTAAAAGTTTAATCGTTATGTTCAATATATCAAGTAGTTATAGCAAAACTTCAACAAAGAAAAAACCAACAAAAATTAAAATAAAATAATTAGGAAAAAATATAAAAAAATTTAAAAATTTCAAAAGATTTTGCTAAATGATTAATAGAAATTTCTAAAAAGATTTAAAAGTAAAGTAAATAAAATGTGATGAAAATTGTCCTATTAATTAAAATTTAGCTTTTTATTTATTATATAAATAGAATAAAAGAAAAATAATTTGTTTTAATTAAATAATTTTTGTGTTCAAAACAACAAAGACATTATGTCCATCAAAATAATATACTATAACATAGAGTTGTATCATAAATATTTGAATTAGTTTCTAGTAAATAAATTACATACGTTGTGAAAGGCTAATTTTTCATTACTTATAAATTTAAAAAATTTAAGAATTACTTGTCATCTTAAATATTTTCTATTACTGCATGTGTCATAAATGGATTTTTACATATAAGAAAGTTATAGAAGTTAATATGATTTGCTAGTTGAAAATAAATTATTTAAAAAATAAATTTCAAAAGATTGTAAAAAAATAAAAACTAACAAAAAGATATATTATGAACCATAAAAAATACAATATGTAACTATAATATTTCGAATTGCTTCTATCTAAATTCCATTCCAAAAATAATGTTGATGAAGAAATTAAGAAAACTCACCCATTATGTCAATCTCAAATCCTACACTAATAAGCTTACTCATTTTTTCACATAAATTGAAGTTAGTTGATCCAAATATTATATCGTATGCATACTCTTGGAGTTGAAGATGTTCATCAATATAGTTCGTTTCCAACAAAGTCCCATATAAATTCCCTTTCTAAAATAATTTTTATGTAGAAATTTACTAAGTTTGTGATTCTATAATTTTTGTTGGCCTTCTAATTTTTTCTTCGAAATCCTCCATGTCCTCCAAATCTTCTAATGTTTTATGTGTAATTTCATTAAACACACCTTTAGTAGATTCCATTACAACTAAGGTTTCCTTATTAAATTACTTATAAAACTATCTATTTGAAGAATATAATAAACAGATAGGTTCCATTAACATGGCTTTTTATCTCAAAATTCAATCTTACCTTTTGATGTAACATTTAAATCCAAAAATTCCTAAGTTTTAATGTTGAGGCTTCTTTTTTTCCAAAGTAATATAGTATGTTATTTTTAATTGGTTTAATAATTAATGTATTCAAACATTGAGAAAAATAGAATGTCTTGAATTAGACATTATAGAGTTGAGATCCTAGACCACCAAAAGAAAAGTAATAGCAGTAGTCAATGCTTTAAGAAGATTGCAATATTTTTCAATTCATAACATTGAAGAAGCCCAACTAAGTATTTAGATACAAAATTTAGAAATTAATATTATATCTATAACAATTAGAAGGAATATTATTATATTGGTAGTTGTTTTTACTGATACCCAAACATTATTTTCCTAAACAAGCATGACAACACTTGTAAGACTTAAAAAAATATTTGTAGATAGAGAGGTTGATTTAACCTAAATGAGAATGACATTATCAAAAAAAAAAATACTTATATTACTTATTATGGCCACATTTTTCACAAAACAATAAGTCAAATATATGTTAAAAATGATGTTATTATGTCCTTATTTTCCTTTTCTTGTTTGTATTCCAATTTTATTTTTCTAAAATCTTCAATGTGTTCCAAATCTACAAATTTGTTTTGATGCAGAATTCCATGAAACATCGCTTGAGTAGACTCTTCTACAACTAAAGTTCCCTCCTTAAATGGTTTATAGGTCTTTTTATTTTCAGTTCAAGAGACAGTGTCCATTAACTCAGTTTTTTATCACCAATTATTATCATACATATTAATGTGACACTTCCATAAAAAAAAATGCCTAAAGTTTCATATATGGGCCTCTTGTAATTACAAAGTACATACAATGTCTTATTGATAATACGTTTGATGCTAAATCAATTTAGAGATTAAGATAAATAGAATAACTTGAATTACTCAATCATTATGTTTTTGAGATACAATATCATCAATTGAAAAGCAAAAGTAGATACCAATTCTTTAACAAGTGTAAAAGTTTATGATTTATAACATAGAGGTAGTTCAATTCAATATTTAGATAGATAATCGAGAGATATATGCTATATTCGTAACAAACAGAAGGAACTTTACTATTGGCATTTTGGCATACTAATTGTAAGAAGTTGTTATCCTAAACAAACAAGATGATGTGTGGAAGATTAAAAACAAAATATTTTTTTGTTTCAAATGAGGTTCTTAAGCACAAAAACTCATATTCACTTATTAAAGAAATTTTTTTTCAAAACATTATATTGCATAAGGATTCCAAACATATGTCATACTTTTTGAAAAGGTTTCTTGATCCATGTGATACTCAACTAATGTCTAACACAACATTCTTGGCACATAATAATAGCCAATGAAAGAGAATATTTAGACACTTAAGAATATATTATGTCTAAAAATTATGTTTTAAAGACAACTAGGATAAGTTCACTTTTTTTTAATTTTCTTACAACAATAATTTCTTGTCTAGCATGGCAATGGCACCATAAAAAGTATTATATTATAGGATGCATTAATTATTGTTATATCAGTATGAACAAATGAACAATACTTTAACTGATATAAATATGATTTTATATACTTTTAAGAAGATCCAACAATCAAAACAAAATTTAATAGGAATAGACTTACTGTATAAAAATTATGATAAGAAAATTTAGAATGCAGACTTTTAGGAAGAGGATCATGTATTTTTAATGGTAAGTCCTATGAAATGCATTGCAACATTTGGATAAAGAGAATAATTAAAGGCAAGACATTTTGTGCCTTTGTAGATTATTGAAATAAATTATTTTTTTATTTATAAGATAATTTTGCCATTATCATTGCTAAAGCATATCAAGTTTTTTGTCTTTTAGACATAATAAAACATTTTGCTAATGGTACTTATGTATGTAAATATGATCAAAGAAACATAGTGGTGCACCATAAATTATTTTATATGGAAATGCCAATGACATTCTTAAGAAGAGAAATCAAGAAAATTAGGAAAGCTAGCATCCCATGGACAAGTTATACTAACTAGTAAATACATGGAATGTCAAGGAAGAGATGCTTCGAAGACATCCCAACATTTTTTGAACTTGAGTGATTAAATTTTTATATTCAGTGATGGTTACAAAATAGCGAAATAGCTTCTAGATTAATTTAATGATTGTTGAAATAATGTAAGGGCATCAAAATTTACTTTAAATGAAATGAAATGAAATTTTCATATTGATTTTTTTGTATAACATTACAAAGACTATTATTTGAAAGAACTAATAATGTTGAGGAAGTCAAATATCAAATAAAAAATCAAAAGGAATCTCAAATAATAATTCTACATGAATTGAAAGAGGATATGTCATAAAAAGAAAAACGAAAACATATTAAAAAAAAACATGATTTTATTATTTGTGAATTGTTAAAGAAAAATAATAAAATTGCAAAACTAGAAACATATAATTTTTTACTGAAATAAGGAGTTCATGAAGTAGTTTTTTTGAAATTAGCCAAAAGACTTTTGGATGTCATTTGCAGTAGATTTTGCAAGAAATACAAATCTTTATAAGGTTTATATGACAAGGGGTATCTAACAAAAAAATTAATGTACTAAAAGAAGAGAATATCAAGAGGAATGTAATCGATAACAAAGATAATATTGGTAGTAGTGAAATACAAAATTATTGTAAAGGATAGAAGGTCGGACACAAATAAAGTAATTATGGAAGTGCTTTTAAGAAAGATGAGACTTATTATTACAAGCTGAGACAAAATGGTTCCATAAATGGTTGGAATGGTCCAAAAATATTATACAATGGAGATAGTGTCACTATCAAATGATAGTCAATAGTTTGATGATCATTTCAAAGAGTATTACATGGTTATTGTACTGTGCCTTTGCTCCTACGTTATGATGTTTTATTTCTTGATAAAATCTTAAGTTTTACTAATGAATTTTTTAGTAGAATAATATGCAATGTTTTTTTAAGATCTAAAAGATTGGTTCATATTTCTTAGTTATTTCATGAATAAGGGCTAGATTTTTATAGAAAAAATTTTATCATAACCACTTAAATGTCAAGATAAAGTTTTTTCAAACACTCCTTCCAAACAGCTTAAAGTAGTTTTTCTAAACTGCTTAAAATGGTTTTTCTAGTGATCACTCCATTTTCATCTTGTTTATTATTAAAAATCCCTTTAGTTGCAATCATATGTTGACCATAAGGCCTAAAAAGTAGTTCCCACATTTGTTTTACCTCAAACTGATCTAACTCTTCTTTGATTATATGAACTTAATAGTCAACCTTATGTAGTTCTCCTATAGATACTAGTTCTATGAAAGATACAAGTACATTATGATTAATTTCTCTCATTTAAGCTCTTGTCCTAACTTCTAAATTAAATCTCCTATAATTGATTTTTTTTTAATGTGAAGCTTGCTGCTTCAAATCGTTAGGTAATTGATGACTTTTCTCTTCTACTTTTATTTTACATTCTCATTCACTTTCGTCTTCACTCAAGTTCACAATATTTATGGACATTATTTATTTATCTAAAGTTTTAGTATTTATCTTATAAGTAGGCTGATCAAGCATTATATTTTTTTCCCTACCATTTGAGTATCTATGTTATAAACTCTATTCATTTTTCGAAAAGAAGAGTATCTAACAAAACTTTCTAGGCATAGTTATTTATCAAACTTATTCAAGTTGAAGCTTTCATTATTAATAATTGTGTATTTATATGAAAAGACATGAAAGTAAGTAACATTTAGTTTTTTATTAAATAACTCATAAGGAATTTTCTTAAGTATTTGACTTGAATTAATACTATACATTATATCAACAGTTGTGTTAATTCCCATGGAGCAAAAGTATTTTGGTAGGTTATATTTCATTAACATAGTCCTACCCATCATTAACAAGGTTCAATTCCTTCATTTTATAAACCTATTTTATTGATGTGGATAAAGATATATAAATTGATGACCCGTATTTTTAACCTTGTTATCATTATCACATTGAATATAAACTAAGTTGGGATAGGTTTGAACTTTTATCCCTTTTATCAAATTAGGAAAGATTTTAATTTTCTCACTCTTTCTCTTAAGAAATACAACTCAATTATATCTAGAAGAATAATTAATAATAATAAATCCATATTTTTCACCTAAACTCTTGAGTTGTGTAGGTCTAAAAAGGTTTAAATAAATTATCCTTAAAGATCTACTAGTAGTTAAGTCTTTTTTAGGTTTAAAAGAAACATTTTACTTGCCTTCCTTTTTTCTAAGATTCAAACATTTTTTTATTTGTTTTGTTTTGCATGGGAAGATCTTTAATTAGCTTACTTATTTTGTTTAATGTAGAAAGCCATACATGATAGTGTATGATTATCTTCTTCTTAAACTTTTCTCTAGCTACCCATCCTTTAGGATCACATCTCATTGAGATAAACTTTGATGTGTCTAGTCATATGTCTTGAGCATCCAATACCTAACTCCAAAGAGTTAGATTTTTATTTTGTCTCTATAAGGGTACATAAAATTTAACTTTTACATACATAATCTATAACATGTAATTTTATTAACCTTATTTTTAAGCATAATTCCAAATTTCATTACTTTTAACCTAACAATGTGTCCAAAACACCATATCTCTTCAAAACAATTTTAAAAATAACTTATTTTAAATTCTTTATCCCCTAACTTTACGAATCCAAACAAGACTAGCTTAGTCATTTGAAAAAAAGACTTTGAACTAGAACTATTTTTCCTAATTTAACAATCCTTAATGGTATGACCTTTTATACCACTATAGAAGTTCGTTGTATTTGAAATAATAGTACTTTTAGAAAGATGGCATATATTTATGTTTAGAAAAGTAAACATCATGTGAAAGAAGTATTCTTAATGATCACGAAATCATTTTCATTACATATGTTTTTACAATCTCCTTCATAAAAGAACAAAATGATCATTTTTTCTTTATAAAATATTTTAAATTTTTATGCATATATATAAAGAAGTTAAAAAAATAATAGTTACTATGTAATTATTTTTAAAAACTTTAGGAGGCCAAGAACTTTAGGGTCAATTTCACCACAAACATAGCATCTTGATGTCTTAATCTTCTCCCTTCTATCTTTTACAAATTGATATTAACAAAACTTTTTTTCAAATCTTTATTTGACTTTTAACATGAAAATTTAACTCCTCTCCAAGTTCATAGAGTAGATAGATTTCACATCTATGTTATCTTAGGTAGCTTTAAAGGCTAATGGTTCCATGTACCTTGCTCCTTGCTTTTGCTTACTTGTGGAGGCCCCCTTTTCAACTCATATGTTCATCTTAATCTTTGTTGCTAACAATTCTCCAAGTAACACATTGAATGTCTGCTTGCTATGTCTTTAACTACCTTTATTACTTTTGTAGGAGGATCATACTAATTGGGTAGAATCCTTACGAATTTTCTTTAAAAATCTACATTGAGAGACTCTTTTCTAAGATTTTCTAATTCATTAATGATATTAGTAAATCAGATAGGCATATTCTTTACTGTTTCTCTTAAGTTTATTCGAAAGAGCACAAAGTCATGTGTAACAAGATTTACCTTTATTTCCTTAACATACAAAGTGCCTCCATAAATTACTTCTAATTTTTTGCAAACTTCATGTAAAGCTTATAAATTCATAACTTAGTTAAATTTACTTTGTGATATACAACAATCAAAGTAATTGAGCTTTATGGTATTTAATTGTGTCATTCTCACTTGTTCAGTAGAGAAACAACTTTGATACTAATTGAAATAAAAACAAGTATATGAAACCCACATGAGTTGTTGACTTATGAGGGTTTTAAAATATTTTTCGATTTTTTTATATTATATTTATTTTTAAAAATGCTTCGTAGAAATAATTTATGATTAGGAAAACTTTAATTTTATATATTTTAATATTTTATTTTTATGATTAAAAAAAATAAAAAAATAATACAATGAAATTTTTAGATTAATTGTTTGAAACTAGAACATAAGTCTATCGCCAACTAAAGTAAAGAAAATCACCACTATCAAAAACTTTATACCTTAATGTTTTTTCTTACTAGACTAGCTTTTATGGGTTTAATTATAATAAAGGATTTTATAAGCTTAACACCAAATTAGATTTTTATGACATCAAATTAAACTCAGGCTTTTATATATGTTATGCCCCCAACCTAAATGAAAAAAGAAAAGTACAACAAGAAGTAAAAAGTAAAATAAATTTGTACAACTTTTGATGCTTTTTTATTAACAAAAGAAGGCATAATAAGCTCAAAATTATTATGATAATGAGAAATTGAAAGCTTTTAGGTGCTATGATTAGCTAAAAGAATTTGACATTTTTTGAAAAACTAAGTAATAATTGTTATTAAAAAGTTTATGACAGTGGAATATTGGTTGTGCTTTGGTTAGATCTCAAAAATTATTTCATGTTCATTGTTTCATGAACAACATCTAGGTTTAAATAGAAAAAATTTCATCAATGTTTTTAAAAAGATAGCAAAAACACATTTCAAATGTTGCTTCCAAATAGCTTGAAAAGCTCTTCCAAGCAACTTAAAATATTTATTAAAATTGGTTAACACAATGAATCAAATAATAACTAAAGAATTAGCCATTTGGTTGGATCAACCAAAACTATTGGATCTTATTGGGTAGGCTACAAATTATTAGATTAGAGACTATAAGAGTAGATTAGTTTTTGATGGTTAACTTAAGACATATTAAATCTAGGCCATCTAATCATGTAAGATGAGATGTAGATCATTTAATTTATCATTTATAAAAGGTAAAAATCCTTACTATAGAGAACTTAAATAAGGATTTAAAAGTGAATGAAGATGTGTGTTATAATTAATAAGCCAATATTGTATTTTATGACAAAAAAATTTGCAAATTTGATACAAATTTCTTCAATCCTTGAATATTTTTTAATACTTCCAAATATTTTAAAGACCCCTTATTCATAATCCTGAAAGATACATAACTTGCACAAAAAAATTAAGTTTGATTCACTCTAATCAAGCCCATTATGACAAAATAACAAGCATTTATGTCCTTACTCATCAAACACAAAGGTAACCAAACAAAATACAATTAGGTGCACTTATTGGATCAAGAAACTGACACCACAACTATTTGAACAATTTTAAATCAGCTTATAACACATGAATTCAGATTTAATTGAGTATGGATGTAATAGCAAAAGTAGAAGTCACTTTAGAGTGAACGAAGGTTAACTAACTCCAAAAAATACACTTATTAAATAATACAGGAAAATCTTATTAGGCCATAATGATCTATTAGTCATGCGTTGTGGGATTAAAACATATACATGTTTCATGCAACTATAATTAAAATGTTGGTACTTATTTTTCTTTATAATTGCATAATTATGTGATCAAATAATCATATTCACATCCACCTTTAAAAATATTCACATCCACCTTTAAAATCTAATTAGGTATGTCATCTAATTGCACAATTTTGTGATCTAAACATCAGATTTAAATTGAAATGTCACCCAAATCAAGTGTAATAGTTCGGATTAAATTCTAAATTTTAATAAGTGCTTGTTTAATCTATTTGTTTAGTCATGAATTTTGGTATAAAGTGGTTAAGGAGGCTTCTGTTGGAGCAGCTCCTACGTAACATCTTTTTTAATTATTATTTTGAGATATTGAGATTTTTGTAACTTATTATTATTGACTAGTTAATCAATTTGACTAATAATTTTAGCTATTAAATATGCGTATAAATAAGTGAATTCTTAAGGAAAATTGGATAATGACATTGAAGTAGTTAGCTTACAGTATTCAACTTCACTTCCCTATGGTATGTCCTTCAATCATAATACTCCTAATCTCTCCTTTTTTTCTCAAATCAATGGAGATCTTAATTTTCTTTATTTCTAATTGATTCAATCAGATAGCAAAAATCTTTTTTTGGTTCATTTGTTTTTAGCTAATTTTTGCTAGGTGTATGTGTAGGCTTGATTTAAATCAAAATACTTGATAATCATTTATGTATATTTTCTATTTTTGTTTTTTTCATAATTTTCATGAAATTTTATTATTAAAAATTCAATGTATTTTAAAATTAAATTAATGAGTTTAAAAAGATTAACATTTGTTTATAATCACTTTTAAAGATGTACTCACGTTTATTAAAGAATTAATTTAAAGGATTTTTTTCAAATATTCTCTAAGGAATCAATATTTTTATTCCCAAAAACTCATGCCCATTATACTATACCAAACTAGATGGAGTTCATATAGAACTATATAAGTCAACTTGTTTGGGTCAACTTGATAGTGGACTAGATAGTAAAATAAGAACATGAAGTGGTATTAGAATGTGGTTGGAATTGATGTTACATGCTTATGAATATTGTTACTCACCAGTTGAATTTTGCAAAATATTGGATGAAATAGTTGTGTGGGTCAGTAGATTGTTTGATCAAATATTTTTAACTATTCTAATGAGTCAAAGGTGATCTAAGTAATTTACTTGAGCAAGGTAAGCACAATGAAATGTCACTAAAAGTAACACGAGCACTAAAAGCTTCAAATGTGCTAGACGCACTGAAGAAAAAAGTAATATGCACAACATTTTCATTATTTCTAAAGAAATATGGATGGTACAAAAAACCCTTTCTTTTAATAATATGGGCAATCTAAAAAGTTGAACTATGTATTTTAATTGGGTTATGATAACACAATAAAAGTCATATTTTTTGTTTACTATAACATGGAAGTTAAAGTTAATTGATAGACGATATATTTCTAATTTGTTTAGTAATGTCATATGCTTTGTGGAAAATATTAGAGATGAATTGAGATTTCATATTTCAAAGGTTGTGCATATACTAGAATTAATTGAAGGATTTATTATAAACATTTTTAAGCCTTAAATTACATAGGATATATCCCTATTTACTTGATGTAGTCATGCAATTTGAATAAGTAATCATACTAAAAAGTTTGTAAATGCCAAAAAAATTTAGATAACTTCAATGATTAAATAAAAACTGAAATGTTTAGATAATTAGATGAATCTAATACCCATTTTTAATTGGTATAATCATGAATATAATAGATCTAAGTCATTTTAATTTGGCTATAATTCTATGCTATGATGTATTTTGAATAGAATTTCTTACTAATAAATAAGTCGTGCTAGATTCTTGATAAATGATAATTATGTTTTGCTTTAAACTTTTTTGCTGATTACAAAACATATCTCTAGCTTTCTATTTTAAAATAGCATATTTTTTATACTTTTTCATTTATGACAATCTTTTTTAAAATAATATAAGATTATTTTAATATTTTAAGTATTTTCTCATTAATCACTCTATCTCTTTTAACTGTTTCATTATTTTTTAAAGTTTTGTTTTATGCACTTTGAAAAATTATGCCAAATAATTTGAAGTCATATAAATTTGGTAAATCTTATTACTTCCTTTCTTTCTTAAATTGTTAATTAAATTATTTAGTAGAAAAATGATTTTTTTTCTCAACTTATAGCAGCAATTTTGTTGACCTTCTTATCATATTTTGAATGTTTTGTCACTCATTTTGTTTTTCCTTTAAAATTTCATTTCTACTTGACGGCAATTAAATTTATTTTTTAGAATTTATGTATATAAGGTTGACATTTTAAACGCCCAACAACAATAGATATTTTTTTTGTTTTCAATTTTCTTAAAGTTTCTAATTTGATTGATATAGTTCAAATTTTTTTATTTATAAACCTAATTTTTATTAATAAGTTTTTATAATTTTAATTAATTTAAACAATTAGCAAAGAAATATAATTTTTTTATATACTCTTAGAATTTGTTTTATATTGGTCCTCTTATTTTGCTCAGATTACACACAAATATATTTTTCACAAGATAATACATTCCATTAATATTAAACAAGTTTAATTATCCTAACATATTGAAGTTTATATGAAATTATGCAATAATGAAAAAAATAATAATACTTAAGGAAAAGATAACTAAAAATATTAAAAATTATTTCATAACGTAGAAAGAAAAACATATTCTTAGTTACCCAATCATGTTAAATATTTTATTTTATTAAAAATTGTAAAAAAAAAAAAAGGTAACGATAGAACTTTAAGATGGTGTTTTTTAGTGATAAAATAATATAGCAGCAAAACGAACATAAGATATTTATTTATGTGTTATAATAGTAGAGGAAACTATAATTGTTCACAACCAAGAACACAATAAAAAAGAAATATTCTATAGATAAAATGTTTACATAGAACGTTAAATCTTCTGACAAAAAATATCATTTTTGATTAAAATTTTTATATTATATTACTGAAAGATAAAAACGTATTAAAATTATTTTAAAAAAACGTAATATACAATATTAAATGTGTTATAATTTTTTCACAAAACAAGTTGCCAAATCAATACAAGTAATGAATATTAAATGAGAAATACTATATAAAAAGGAATTTGAAAAACTTTAGTGAAAATTATGATCATCAAAGGTAAAATATTGTAGTAAAAATTGAGTAAAAAATGTGTTCGTGAAAATAAAATTATGGAAAGGAGAAAAAAGAAAAATCATATGAAAAAATAGTTTATAATTAGAAAAAGCTTGCAACATAACATGTTATAAAAATTTTTCGGTTACTTAAATCATAAATAATATTTTATTATAGAAAATGTTTAAATAAAATAAAATTAGTAAGGAAAAGACAATTAAATATTAAAAAACATTTAAAATATATTATTAAAGTTTATTTTTACAAACTATAATTTAAAATATATTATATAACATGTCGTCATAATAATTATAGTAAGATTTATTTGAATATTTAAGATTTATTTGGTATCAATGGCAAACAAAAAGAAAAATTAATATATTGAATTTTTTTCAAAATAAAACTGCACATAAACATAATAAAAATGAAAATTATTTTGATAAAAAGATGTTTAGTTTTTCAAACGGGTTAACCTTATATTTTTTCAAAATATTATATTAAAAAAAAAATAAACGACATAATAATTATAGTAAGATTTATTTGAATATTTAAGATTTATTTGGTATCAATGGCAAACAAAAAGAAAAATTAATATATTGAACTTTTTTCAAAATAAAACTGCACATAAACATAATAAAAATGAAAATTATTTTGATAAAAAGATGTTTAGTTTTTCAAACGGGTTAACCTTATATTTTTTCAAAATATTATATTAAAAATAAAATAAACGACATAATATATTAAAAAAAGATATCACAGTTATTTGATTCAATGATATTTAATGATAAAAGACTATTTCAAACAAGATTTAAAACATTATTTGAATTATTTGTGTACGAAATATAAAAATTAGTTGAATAATATGTGAAAACTAACTTTAATGACAAAAGTAATATGTATTCAAAATTATGTATCACAAAAAGTGTTTCTTTTATTTTAAATGTGTTTTACAAATTTGTCATTATGATTGATAAACAAATGTTAAAAAAAAGATTATGAAATATTAAATTTTTGTTTAAAAGTTATTCAGATACACAAATCACTAAAATATGAAAATATTCTGAACACTTATGTGATTTAGTAATGAAATACTATGTTAATAATCAAAATCAAACATGTTAATAATCGATACAATGTTTTCACCATTGTCAATAATCAAAATCATTAATATATCAAATGTTCAAAATTATCAAAACAAGTTAAAAATACAATTTATTTTCCAAACAATTGCCATAATAATATATTAAAAAATTTACAAAGAAAAGCTCGACATTTGAATAGAAATACCAAATGTTAAAAAAAAGAACACATTTAGAGATAACAATGTCATGAAAAAATCCAAACAAATAACAAAATTGCACTTACCTTTAATCATTCTTATAATAGATATAGAGAAAGAATATGATTGAATCAACGAGCTCTTCATATGATTTATCTTATGTAACATTCAATTTTTAGAGATCTCGTATGGTTGCATTGTAGAGATTACTTCAAAAATTCATTACAAAACCAAGATTAATTACAATAAGTCAAACTGAATACCTGTATTCATAATCCATGCAATGTTTTTACCATTTGTCAAATATTTTTGCCCTCAAATTAGAATTTCTAAAATATATTAATGAAAAAATAAAAAAAATGAAAATTTAAATAATTTTACACATTTATGACACAAAAATATTTATCAAGAAAAAATGCAAATATTACATGATAAAAGAAAATACAAAATTATTATATATAGGCAAAGTTTGAATATTTTAAATGTAATACCATAGCAAAAATAATTACAAGTAATGAAAATATTTTTGCAAAAGTTGAAAAGAAAAAGAAAACAAATAATGTATGGTTACTTTTAACTACAATGTAATATATACATTAAATAAATTATACCAAGCTCTTTTGATCCATTAAACACGGACATGTCATTATAAAAATAACTTTAAAAAATGCAAAATAATTTAGAAGTATGAAAAATTTTCATTAATAAAAATTAAGTCTTTTAAATCTGCAGAATATTTTCTTGATATTAAAAAAATATTTTAGTACAAATAACAAAAGTTAAGTTAACTCTATCTTTTTTTGGAACTTTTTTGTGTTTCAACTTCTAAAAAAATATTCTTGATAATCAATCCTTAACAAATAAATTAGCAAAATAAAAATTATTACAAAAAAGGTAAAAATGTATTAAGTTAAATGAAATTATATACTAAAAATATTTTTTGTAATACTTAATAGAATGTATTATGAAAATGTAAACTTTTCAACACAATATTATAAATAATTAAAAATAGCAACAAATAAAAATTGACAACTTGGTCATAGGAAATTTTAATTCTATTAATGTATGTCTGCAAGCTTGGGAATTACAAGGTCATACATATATAAAAGTGACTAAAAGAATTAAAATCTAATAAATAAAGACCCCATTCAATCATTTAGAAATAAAAAAATAATTATATAAAAAATATTTTTTAAATTGATTGTTATGTTTCTACCATTTGAGAATAGAAAGGATAAAAAAAATTAAAAAGAAGTCACTAATCTTTGAGAAATTAAAAAAATAATAAAATTATTAGTTTTTATATAAAAAAATAATTATGACAACCTAACATCATTAAATATCTATTTACAAAAATGAACATTTAAATATGTAAAAAAAGGTTAAAGATTAATGAAAAAAGTTGGCTCATTGTGTTAATAAAATAAAAAAAAAGTAGACTAGTATAAATGATAATATTTGAAATGTATTTTATTTGTTAAAAATGATTTTAACAGTAAATAAAAAAATTTTAAATTTTTAGAAAAATATATTAGAACACATTTCATAATTATTTAGATATTTATAATATAGTTTTAAAAAATTATAACAAAATAATAATTACAATAGTCAATCTCATTGAATATTTAGAATTAAAAAAAATTGTAAATAAGTATTAACTTTCATCACAATAATTATTACAATTTATTCTTTTAAAACAAAAATAATTTAAATATAAATAATTAAACCTAATGAATAGACAATTGCATGTTGTTGTTGACAGTATGCAAAACATAATACAACAATTTCTTAGAACAATAGAATAGTTATGATTTGACAACATGAAAAGTAGTATAAAAACAGCAAAATTCTCAAAAACAAAAGTTAATAACAATTAAATCTATATGTGTAGTAATACATCAATATAAGTCATTTTATTGTTATAATCCTCAGAAAATTTTTTGTGTGCCTCCTTAAATTAAAACATTTATAGTGATTAATAAAACAATAATATAACTATTAATGCATAAATTTTTAAATATTCAAAAGTTTATATAAAATAATATAAACATAATTTTTCTTGATGTATGTCAAACATTGCTTTTCTAACAAAAAAATGTGTAATAAAAACCTTTCAGATAAAATTTATAACAGTAAAAGAAAAGCAACTACTACATAACAAATAATATTGTAAGCATAAAGACTTATTTCAAATACATAATTATATATAAAAATATAAAAATAATAAATTTATAGTGAATTCATAACAGTAAATGTTAAATTAAGATTTTCGATATACATAAATAAATTATTTTATTGAAATAAACTTTGCAAAAAAAAAAATATTAAAAACTAAAAATATATATAATATGTGATATAAATAAAAAATATAGCATAAGAAAAGTTTTAATTATTAAATTCTTATACAGACCATTGCATATATTCAAATTAGAAAATAATGACATAGTCATTAATAACTATTCATTAGCTAGTTATAGTACTCCCAAGATGATATGTTAGACAAAAATATTATATGAATGCTTTGCATACACTCAAGATTTAGATGCCTTTGTCATAAGATGATGTCTCTCACCATCACATCAGACAAATGAACTTCATAAATGCTTTTGTTATTCATTTCTTAATAGATTAATACAAATGACCAAGTATGTTGGATGTTGTATAATAGTTATTTTTGCTTGCTGGTTGAACTCAGTTAGATCAAGTAACCTCAAATGCAACAAATAAAAATGTTACATTTACTCATATCGGATGTAACACTCAAGAAATATTGTAATGTTTAGCATGCAATAATTTTGATTTTAAAAAATAGTTAGCTACCTTATAAAATATGTCATTGCAAAAAAAGATAGCATATTAGATTGCAATATATAAATTTTCAATAATAGTAAAAAAACTTTTGTATTTAAAAAATTTGATAACATAAAAAAATACTCTCATATAAACATTAAAATATCAGATACTATGTAATATCGTAGAATTTTATCATCCACATAAATTTATAAAATAATTAATTTTTAATAAAAAATAACAAAAAATTGTATTTCTATTGGATATCTAAATTTAAAAATAATATGTAGAAATATATTAAAAAATAAAAAATATCACCAATATAAAAAATATTAATATATAAAAAAATAAATTATTTAAACAATACTCGAATAATAAACCTTTTCATACTACAAGCTAAAACCGCTGATAATATAAATAAAAGATATTTGAAATTAAAACATATACAAAAAATTATTAATATTGTATATCTTTAAAAAATAAGTGCTAATATTATAAAAGGTGTGCAAAAAATTTAATGATAATAAATAAATATATAAATTTGCATAAAAAATTGGAAATAATAAAGAGGAATACATGCAAAAAATAAAAAAAATATTACATTCGTGTTCATTTTCTTATATAACTTTTAAGTGAAAATGTGATGATAAATAACAGGAAGATTCATGAATGTGTAAGCTTACAGTTTCTATTAATGTTGAAAATATTTCTTACTATTCAAGGCAATTCTAAAATAATACTGAATAGTCATCTCTTTCTTTTTTTAAATTCATGCTTATCCTAATAAATAGCTTTAACATCATGGGTTGTTAATCACATTCTTTTTTTAAATTCTGAAATTTCTTTTGCAATATTTACTAGAACATAGAACATAGTCATCTCAGTTTTCATCCATGGATTTTTATAAATAATTTCAATTTTATTTGTTTTTTGTCATTATAGTCACGTTTTATTTGTTCTAAAATTTTTTATATACATTATCATATTTTAAATGTTTCTAAAGATATTTGAATTTTTCGTTAAACATTATATCTTCAATTACATCCGTTTAAATATTTAATAACAAATAAGTCTAATTTTTTTATGTATTTATTTTTTAATACTTTACATAATGGAATGTTATAGAAAGCATACACTTTTGAACTATTTAACATATAGTATTACTATTTTTAAAGTTGAAAATTTATGTCAAGAATTTTCTTTATTTTTATGTTTTCATTTTTGTTTAATTATCATCCATCTTTTTAAAGAAAGCTTATAAAAGACAGAATTTGATATTATATTTTATTTCAACAATAAATTTTGAGTTTCTTCAATTTAAATAAAATTTTGCAATTAAGGAAATAATTAACGGTAGAATTGTTCAAAGTTTTTAAAATTATGTGATACTATGCAAAGAAGGTTCTCCTAATAGTACGATGTATTGAAAATAAATTATTATAAGTTGAAACATTTAACTAAAAAAAGTAAATCAATAAACTTTAATTTATAATGAAATTTTTTTATATTATAATCCAATCTAATATTACAAGAAACTTTTCAAATAAATGTTAAATATTACTGTTACATAACTTAAGCATTTAAGGTTTTTGAATAACTTGTTAACATTTTTAATAAACGATATAGCAAGAATTTAAAAATTATAAACAAGACAAAAAAGTTAAATAATATAGAAATATAAAAAACACAAAAAATAAAATGATGACAAAGCAATAAATTTTAAATTTTCTTGTATAATGCTAGACACTAAAAAACGTAAAATAAAAAATAAATAGAAAAAATATTTAAATAATAATAATAATAATATTTAAAATTAAAAATATTAGCCTTATAAATTAAAAGCACAACATAAGCATAAATATTGAAATATATAATATCAATTTTATAAAACTCCAATGCATTAAGCAACTATAATACCATGATTTAAAAACGATCATTTAATGTGTCAAAATTTAAGTTCTTCAAGACTCTTTCTAATTTTAAAAATGAACACTTACAACTATTTAAAAATAGTGAAGCATCAATTTTTTTTATATAAGATTAATGAAAAATTAATAAAAAAAGTGATGATAAAATAAGTTTTACTTTAATGTACTATTTTTAAATGCTAACTAAAACAAAAAAGGCTTATATTATGAAAATTAATGTTAACTAATAATTAACTCAACGAAGATGTATAAGTTCCATAAAAAGTTGTACGAAAATCATAAAAATTTATGTAAAGAAATATAATAAAATAACTTAAAAAACACCAAGGCATTTACCAAATAAGAAAATATGAAATACAAAACTCACACTTCAAAATAAGACAAATATTAAATATAACATATAATGAATGAGCTGTTCAATTAATTGTAGTATAAAAAATTAGTTAAAAGAAATTAATGGTCCATATATTTTTACAAAGAAACAATGAAATAAATAATTTACACAATAAACTAATATTATCGATGAAAAAATTATAAAAACATAACAAAACTTAAAGTTCATAATGAAATAATTAAATTGTTGACATAACATAATATCAAAAATCCTTTCATTATATTGCAATTTAAACAAAGTTAATGTTAAGATAACAAAATTTCAAAATTACCAAAATACACTAAATAATCAAGATAATGGAACACTTAAAACATTAAAATTTAAATCTATAGCCCATTTGCAAAAAGCATATTCTTGTCATGGTAACCATAATAAATTCGTAACAAAAATGTCCAAATTATGAATTTATTTAAAAAAAATAAAATTTTACATCCTAAGTATAATAAAGTTAAATAAATAATGTATCCATGAATTAAAGGAAGGCTATTACTTCTACAAAACTAATTGAGTTGGACATAGATAATGCTTATGAGTTTTGTTGGGACTAATTAGTAACCAAAGTGGTGAAAGCCAAGTATAGTGCATGACTCATAATAATAAAAAAAAAAAACATACTTAGGTAGATTGATAAGCTTATAACAATTGATCTTAGTATGATAATACAAAAAATGTAGGAGGAGAGCTAACATAATTATTTATGGATAGAGTTTTATCATCTTTCTTTTTTTTAATTTATATGTTATTTATTCAAGTAATTATTGAACAACAAATTTTAATTATTGGTAATTTTTATTTTTTCTTCTTTTAGTTACGTTGAATAATTTTTTCTTACATCATTTTTTAAAGATAAAAAATCATTATGTTTTTTATTAACTTTTTTGTTGAGTGTTTAAAATCATGTATCTCAACATCAAGTACTTTAATCTACTATAGAACTCAATTAACTGATTCATTGGTAAATCTATAATTGAAAACAAGTAAATGAGTATTCGAGGCATTGCTTAAGAATTGTGTAGCATCAAATTTTGGAGCTAATAAATAGAGCACTTAGTGTAACAGTTTCCCATCTAGAACATGTCTTCTATATTATACTTTGGGTTAGAATTATTAGGCTAACCATATAATACTGAAATGACACATACATTTGCATTTGTCTTACTCATGCTAAGGTTTATTGTTTTGAGTGATCTACATATAAGTGAAAATGTTAATCTCTGTCATAAAAGTAGGTTGTGATTAAATGATTAAATAATTGTCAATTGTTAAAATCTAAATAGTTAAATTAATCATAGGTTAAATCATTAAACATCAAGATTTTAAATATGTCAACAAAAAGTCTTGAATTTAATATGCATATTTGTCACACAATGTCATGACCTTTAAAATTATTATTTTTATAGTTGAACACTAGTTATGATACCTTATTTGATGATAACTCCTAAGAATTTCTAATTAGTGTGATTGAGTGAAATTTAAGATTTTTAATAACTAATTTTTAAGCTCATGGAATAACTTATAAAATAGAGAATGTCAACCCTATGAACGTCATCATTATTTGAGTAAAAGTTTGATATGGCATTTATTTTTTAATTTAATTTTTGAAATTTTAGTTTTCATTAAAATGTTAACCTTGATTAAAATCATTTTTGCAAAAAACAAAATTTTAACCTTTTTATCACTATTTAAATTAATCATCTAAGAAAACATAAGATTGGTAACTTTCATAATTTTAAAAATCATCTTACCTTCATCACTTATTTGAAAACCTTCTTCCAATAATTCAAAAAAGTAAATTAAAAAAAAACAACTTGTTCTAACTATCCAATGCAAATACTTTCATAAGTAAAGCCTACATATATGCTGTAGTATCTCATCTTGGAATCACTCTTGAACTAGTTATGTGCATAATAATAAGTAAAGTTCTCCGTAGTGAACTATAGGGTAGCTAACTTTATATGTTTGACTAATTATATACCTACAAGTAAAGCCTACATACAACTGCTTTAAAAGTAGAAGAACAATATGAGACAAAAATTACAAACTCATTTTCCATGTATCACTTAAAAAATTTGGAAGCTAATGTGCAGTATAAGATTTTATGCTTATATCAAATGATCTAAAATTCAATTACTTTTTTAAAACATGTAGATTTAACTCTTGTCATCAAGTCATATAATTTTCAAGATCTAATGGCTGAAGATTCATCTTCCTTTCTTTAATGTCTAGAATTAAATCTAACTATCTAATTATTCATCTTTATGATATAAAGGTCCAAATTAAAATCAATAATTTATTTATCATTTACCTTGATTCAATCACATAAATTTGTGATTTAACAATCTACATTAGAGTCAACTAAGTAGCTATGATTTACCTTGCTCTAATTACACAATTTGTAATATAATGATCTAGATTTTTAATCATGCACCTATCAGTTTTCTTAATATATCCTACACTTTAAAAAAACCTAATGAAGCTTGATGGATTCTAATGGTTATTTTATGAGCACCATTAAGCCACCCAACCTAGTATATATTTTAAATGACAATTTTTAAATAGTTGTTGAATTCAAGCCATTCTACCCCTAGTGGCTAATTTGTATGTTCAGTAACTTCTTTTAGTCATTGAAATTTGTCTATAAATAGTAGTTTTTTTATATAAAAAATTTGTGAAGGAACAAGAGCATTTTAAGCTACAAAAGTTAAGCCTTGCCAACTTATGCTAATAATTATTTCCATTTGTTGTGTCCAACTTTCTTCGAGGTCACACTCTCCTTTCTTTTTCATTCAAGCAAAAAGGAAATACAATTTGACGCTATTATAAGTTTCATCAAGCACAGGATTGGTGTATGCATCAAATTCAAAACTCTTGTTGTAATTTTTTCTTTTTCTATAAGTTTCATTTCACTAAAATATTACTATAGCTCATTTATTTTATTTCATTTTTTTAGAATTGTCTTTTTTTGAAAGTCTTATACTGATTACTTTTTCCTTAGCTTTACTTAAAGAGGCTGTAGGTTTGAATTTGAGTTAGATCACGGAAGATTGTTTTACTCTTTTATTATTTACCATTTTTTATTTTAATATTCTCTTTCGAAATTTACAATACAATTAATATATTTTAAGAAAATTAAATTTGCATAGCAAATGTTTAACAATGTTTTATTTTAGGTTAATAGACAACCTAAAATTGTTACTTTAAAATATTTTTTAAAAATTCTTTTTTAAAAGTCAAATAATTTTTCTTAAGAATTCATCCTTCTTGATAAACCAAGTTTCAATTGGTTTATCCATAGAGAATAATTGGTTCAATTAATACATGCATAAGTTTTGCAAACATGCTTTTGAATTTAAAACAAGTATACGAATCTCAGATACTAAATTTATATAACTTCATATACTTTTTGATTAATATAACAACTATAATGTGCAAAAATTTAAGAAAATAAATAAATAAATTTAAAGTTTACATGTGTAAGGCTTAGCTAGAATAACTTGATGATTTAAGAAGGAGAAGCCATAGTTTTTGGCGATGAAATTTATATTAGTAGAATATTTTGGAGATTTTTGTTGAGATCTCAAAGATAGACTCATGTTACTTAATTACTTCATCTGCAATGTTTAAGTATTTATTAAAAAAATTTTATTATGACTATTACAAAGTGTAGGGAAGTTAAGTTGTGGCCATTTAGCTTAAAAGTGTTTTATAAATAGGTTAATATAATTTTTTAAAAATAGCTAATGCAATGGCTAAATAATTAAACATTTGGTGGACCAGGGCCATTGGTTCGAATTGGTGGCAGTACAAACCATCAAGCAAATCCGATCATGTCGGATGAGATCTGGCTTATTCAATTCAACTACCATAAAGACAGAGTTTATCTCAGACATTGGATTCAAATAAGATAATTAATAGTTGCATTATTAAAGAATAAGACAAAAAGTGTTTTAGTCATTTGATACGTTAAGATCAAGCTATAGCCATTTGATCTAGAAACAAATCATATCAAATAAACATATTCAGTAATCATTATTATATATAAGAGATCAAATAGCTGACGGGATGGATGATCATCACTGATTAATATAGTAGAGGTGAGCTGCATTGTGTAATCCCAAAAATGCATGATAAAACAGAGGTAATGCTCCCTGTTTTGGATGCATATGGGCATAAGAGTATTAGTCCCACCCTATAAGGATGGAAAAATATTTGGACCTTATAAGCACTCATTGTGGTTAACATTCATTCTTAATTGGGGTTGGCTCCCCCTTCTGCACATCAAAATTAAATCACCTTAGCGTACTCATTAGACACAGGCCTATATGGGTCTGACCTAACCCTTGTGAGTGCCTATTTTGGCTAGCCTAGTCCAAGAGCTTCACACTTTAGCACAATTAGGAATGTGGTAATTGTTTTATAATTTTAATTATGAAAACTTTAACATTATTATTTTTTAATTTAATCATGCTTTAGCAAACAAGCTAACATGAAATTTTACAAGGATATGATTTAACCAAGAAAAGGTTCAAAAGATTAAAAAAAAGGAAACCTATTCATTTGCTAAATAAGGAGATGATTGAATAATTTGATACATCAATATGATTTGAAATTAAAACATGTAATAATGATAGTGCTTTAAAATCGATAAACTAACATTATATAATAAAAAAAAAAATTTCATATATGATGCACATGTTTTCAATTGTTGGAGCTTGTTAAATAATCTAAGATACCTTGAGTATAACTAATTCACCCTCTTTAAAAGTGTATGGCTTATTCTTTACATGCAATAATGTTTTACGCTAAATAATTCCATTAAATTAGAATGCTAAATATTAAGACTTGGCTCATCAAATTCAAATGTGACTTAGGAGCTTCCTCTTATAAGAAATCACTTTTTTGTGGTCATTATTTTCTTTATTGAAATATTAAGATTGACACTCACGTGAAGTTAGTAAGGAAATGCACACTCAAAAAAATTTATATGTTGTATTAAAAAAATAATAACTGTATACAAATAAGAAACATAGAATTTAATTAAATGAAAATGGTATAATATTTTAATTTATTCTTTGAATGTTGTTACATTTAATAGAATTATCAATTTAGAAATTATTTTTAAAATTTTTCACACTTTAATGGTAACATCTAATGGTACATCTTTTTATTGGGAAATAAAATAAATATGATGACATATGATTAGAAGTTGTTCAAACTGTTTTCTAATGAATCTATTGAAAGAATGTTTAGTTGATTTATTAACCTTATTAATGGACTTGCTAGTTTAGAAAGCACTATATCTTTGAATGAAAACATAAAAAACATCCTTAGAATTTTGTAAAAGAGTATTCATACTTCAAGATTGTTACAAACATTTCTACTATAGCATCGGATGATTTTATAGGTGAGCACATGACTAATGAACTGAAATAGAGAAGAGAAAAGTGGAAAAGGTTTGATTTAAAAACAAAAATAAAAAAAATAAAGAATTGAGGAAGATACCTTAAAAGAGAAGACTACATATGATGATAACATAACTCTAATTATGGAATATTTTTCTGAAAGTTTTGGTATTGGAAGAAGATATATGAAAAAAGGTCGAAAAAAAAGAGAAGAAAATGGGGGAACCTTTGCCATGAGTGACAAACTAGGGCTTATCAAACCACCACATCTTATAGTTAAGATGGACATGAAGGAGAGAAGAATGCAATGATGGAGAGCTAGAAAAAGAAGAAGCATTGAATAAAGCCTAAAGTGACTTAGAAGAAACTAACACAAATGAAGAAAAAGAGAAGAATGATGGGCTATTTTGGATGATGGCTCAAGAGGATGTGCAAGAAAAGGGACCTATACTAAGTAAAATAGAGTAAGTTACCACAATGAAGGATTACCTTAAAATTTAATTTATGTGTGTAAGGAATCTAAGAAAATAAAAGAAAATGATAGCAAATATTTATTTGTGAACATAGTAGAGATTAAGGGCATGTATCATTAGTTACAGAATTAATAATCATAAATCCTTGAAATATGCTTGTTCACTATTAAATGGAAAAAATATTAGTAGAAATATTTTTGTTTCAAATGCAAGGATATTTCATGTTCATTGGGTTAATGGAAATGTCAATATTTTATAAGGTTATAATAGTAATTTACATGTCATTATAGCATACAAATTGGCTATACAACAAATGTTGGTACTTTTAAAGTTCATGTCTTTTCTAAATTCCCTAAATTTGCTTGTTAGTTAGGGGAAATTATAGTTCATCTACTCAAAATATTCTTGACTTAAAAAGGTGTGGATTCATAAGCCTAACAATTAATTTATAATTATAGGAAGGTTTTATTGAATGACAAGTAAGACATGTGATTCTTATATAGTCAATGTTTGAGGCAAATGACTAGAAATATCAATTTATTCACCCAACAAAAAAGCCTATGTTAAAGGAAAAGTAGTACTTAGTGACAATTCAAATAAATACAATAAATGAATAAGTACTATTGGAAATTATACTTTTTTTATTGCTAACGTTTATTAGTTTGTAGTGTGAAGTATAATTTTCATAATATAAATCAACTATGTGATAACATATTTAGTATTATATTTGATTCTGTTACATGTATCAGTTAGTGAATACTGAAATGTAGTAGTTATTACATCTAAAGTTAGTAAAATTTTTGTATCATATGTTAGTGACATTAATTTATGGTACAAAAGACTTTGTCAGGTTAGGACACATACCTTTAGAAAAATGATTAAATATAACTTTGTAAGAGGTTTAACTAAATCGTCTTTTGTAGATGATTATCTATGAGCTTCGATCTTTCTAAAATAAATTGTTCAGACATACGCACTACATGAGTATAGGACATAAGAAATATAGAATAGTTGTATTAGATGACTATTGTAGGTATACATACATAAATTTCTTATAGAAAAGGAGTAAATCTTGTGGACAATTTCATATCTTAATAACTAAAATGAAAATGAGCTTAGTTACAATTTAGTTGCCATTAGTAGTGATAATAAAAGTGAAATTAGAAGTGAGAAATTTATTGAATATTTTACTAATAATAGAATTTCATAAACATTTTCTATCAACTTCGATAGAGGAGTAGGATCCCTTCTAGATTGAAGTAAATGTGAATAAATTGATCCAATTCTACATAAATATTGCAATACTGTTCTCGAGAATTGATCAATCTAAGCATGATCGCCTAACAATCAATGTAGTCTTTTCCAAAACCATTTGCCCTTTCATTTCCTTGTCCATGTAAATAACGGCCTATGAATGAGAGTTCTTTTATGCACCGCACCATTAACTGAAGTAATCAGTGAATTCGTTCATTACTTCCCACCTAAGATTGGAGAGACTCTTGTATCCATCATGTGTAGCTATTGCATTAAAGTATAATATTTTTATGAATGGAATTTTCATTTATTATAATATTTTAGTGATCTTGTAGCGAAGTGTTCTTCATTTACCACTTGAGCTTAGCATACACATAAGTATAATAGGCACCATCTTGTTTCCATAGATTATCAATGAGTAAGTGAACTAACTACTCATCCTCATTTAATGTTTCATATTGGATGCTTTAAATTCTTAATACCCAAATCTCATTGGTTTTTTGGCCAGTGTAGTTCTCAAATTCAAATCTCTTAGATAGATTATGCAATTAGCTATTGTCAGCCATAGGTCCCATGAGAGCAATCAAAATTGCTTTTTGTTTTGAGTAGAAGAATAAACTACTGTAGATAGCCTTATTTGTTGTACCTCTAACATTACAAGCTAGAATATTATTCAACAAAAGTCATTTGTTATGAAATTGGAGAAAATCACGCACTTTTACAAATTCTACTTAAGCAAAGATCCCTCGTTAACAATTTCTAGTATTTTTCTTTGAGTGCCTATTCTAAACAAGGATGAAATCTTCCTTTTTTAGATTACATTAGACTAGAATTTTTAGATCATTTAAGCTAGTCGTTGCAAAAATCTTAAAATCATTGTTAGTCAGTTTGTTGGTAAGCTTTATTGTATGACACTGCTAAATCAAAAATTAAATATAGTTGTTTACTCTACCTCTGGTTCAAAAACATTCACATTGTTCCATGTTAATTC
Organism: Vanilla planifolia; assembly: GCA_023846275.1. Lineage (NCBI taxonomy): Eukaryota > Viridiplantae > Streptophyta > Magnoliopsida > Asparagales > Orchidaceae > Vanilla > Vanilla planifolia. Next base: position 628,129 of record JAIUJO010000156.1, on the reverse strand, counting down.
ATTTGGAAACTTTGTTTTTCCTAAGCATGTGCCAATTCTACTACTTATTATATCAACTAAACCATTTGTGACTATTGATAGTTCTTATAGTGGAACAATTTGGTAGTGCCTCAATATTTTTTTGTACAACCCTATCTAAAATGAAACCATGATAATGTTGTGGCATTTCACTTAGAATGATACTTAATTCATAAATAATGGCTTGGTGAGATTATATTCATTCGCATTTGTCAGTGCTTATTTCATCTTGCATATTTAGTGACATTTTATTTTGTTTACATTGATTGGAGGTGTGATCTTGTCTATAGAAGTTGATTTAGTAGCTAAGTTATCATATTGAATTCATTGGCATAATCTATTTGAGTTTCCATCCACCTCAACACACATCTTGTTTATGCTTAGTCTAGTTAGGTTTATAATAGATATAGTCAATTGTATAAGAGTTTTAACAACCAAAGCTATGAAGTACACAATATCTTATTGAAAAACTCAAATGAAACCCAAAATAGAGTTAATGTTGATTCAAACAACATTCATCTGAAACTCATGATGCCACTTAAAGATTGTTTTCTTAAATTTATTAATGTTCCATGCTTGGTGAAGTCAACATCTCAATTAATCTATAAAATGTAATTAGTACATGTGAGTTATCCGAAAATGTTACCTTTTAGTCACCGAAAAGTTTGATTTCCGTAAATGCAACATGCATTGTTTCTATATTTGGAAACATGTGAAAATGTCTTCATTGATTCAAGCTTGATAGTGTGTCAATTTTTTCAATTTCTTCTTCACTGAAAATGAATTTTGGTTGACCATTGAAGGTTCTCTTTTGTCGATTCGAACAAGTGAAAGGTCAACTACTTAGAAAACAACTTCAACAAATGAATAGTTGAGGGAGGTAAGGCCTTCTAACCTACAAGGAAGACTTGATGACTTGGTAGCTAAGTATCACTACCATTCCACCACAACCATTGACTATTGTGTTCTCATGTATTCAATAGTTTCAAAAACAAAGATTATTTGGGATATACAATATTAAGTATCATTCCTTAACAAGTAAATAATTGTGTACATCATAATTTAGCATTATTTGCCACTATAAAATGGGCAATATTCAAGCCTTGTTACATGACAATTTGGCATGAGAAGATACACTAATTCTTGCTTGTTTTGAATACCATAACTAAACTATATATAACAATTTGTTTAGATTTTTAAAAATTTAAGATTGGGATAAATACATGTGAATCATGATTATTAGCAATTTAAAAAAAAAGGAAAACATATATCTATATTTAAGGATTTAGCATGCTAGTTCATCTAGTTCTCTATTCAACTTATTTTAATTCACATAGGATTCGTCCTTATCAGTTTGCTGAGGCTTAAATCCTTGTGATTGAAAATTAATTGAATAATTGAGTTATATCCACAAATGATTATCTTTATTGATCTTAAAATCTGATAGTATTATGCTAAGTTTAAAAATTTGTTACTTGATGCTTGAATTTGGGTACATGGCCAATTCATATAGCTAATAATTATGAATATTGTTTTACTAAATTTTATAACATTTAATAGATATTAGTGAATAAATATTCAAATATTACTTATATGTATAATAGATTTTACAATTAGCCTATAATGTGAATGACCATGATGAGATAATATTATCTACTCACATAGCATAGATCTCAAATCAAATGGTACAAGATGATAATCTTATGAGAAACAAGATATGTCATTTTGAAGCAAAAAAAAGTTAATTATAATCTTTATAGAAGATTATAATGTTGGGAGACCTACATGATTTTCTAAGCTTTGTATTTAAGAATCAAAAAAACAACTTTGTATTTGTTAAAGGTAGTAATGTGTGGTGAGTGTGAAGATTTTTAATTTCACATCCAAAATAATTTCACCAATGAATTCGAGCATATTTACATGGAATTGAAAAATTGGTTTTCTCAAAGAGTAGTGCAATAAAATTTGACTTAATATATAGAAATGATTAGATATTATCTTTGATGGTACATATGTAAAGAATACAAATTGGTCGTTGATGATAAGGCATTTTCATGTTTAAATTTTCCAGGTTTCATTAATAGCAAGACTTTGTGATAATCCATGCATATGCATATATGATCTATAAATTAGAACTATTCTTGATTAAATAATTGAATTCATAAAAATCAAACTATAGAAAATTTTTTATTTTTTGAAATCATAAGTTTTATTTTTGAGCAACCTATTTTCTAATATCAAATAGTAGAAAATCAAATCAAGTTTTAAGGAAACATTGTCGTAGAAATTATTTTTTTCATGTAATTCACTAGTGAAAGAAATCTTCAAACAATCATCAAGTGTTAATGATTCATATTTTCTTAAGTTAATCATATTCCATTTCAAGACCATTATTGTTTTTCTCATGCAAAGTACATCATTTCTTTACAAAAAAATATTTCTTCTTTTTTTTTTTCAGGTTTTTCATTGAATTCATCAATGGAGGAAAATGATTCATCATAAAATAAAATATTTAACTTGACCCCATCACATGAAGGACATTTGCCTCGATAATAAGCTATTATGCAAGTAAGCTCCATTGTTTTTTTGCTGCTTCTCCGTCTCTTACATTTCTTCTCTTTCTTCTTCTTCCTTTTCTTATTACGTCTTGATTTTTTTGAAATTACCTATCTAACACACAAATAGCCTGAAAGTTTTTTGCGTTAGAATTTTAGTAAAAATTTCTTATGATATAGCAGAGAATAAATATTATATGTTTTGAATAAAGTTATGTACTTATTTTCATAAGAAATATTCATAATAATTTTATGAATTTTTCAAACAATTTCCCCAACTTTAAATCAACTTTTGGGAGAAAATAGTTTGAAATGATTTTGTCAAAATGAAAATTATTGACTGATCAACATTTGTGAGTACCTCATCATGCTTCCAAATGGGATTATGCAAATTACAAAAAATTATAATGTAATGTTCCTATAAAGGATCTGCTCTATGTTGTTAAGCTTATGGAATAGAGAACTTTGCTAATCAAAGCAACAATCCACTTTAATATAACTTGTTAACTGTTCTATGCAACCAAAGAAGGAGAATTTGGATTAATCAATTTTTTTATTAAAAAAATCTTGCTTGATCTTTTTTTATCTTTTTAGATCATAGAAAGAAACTATGATTAATAGTGTATGAAAGTAAATCACTTAAAAGTTTTAAGATATTCCACCATTAGACCATTTTAAACATACACCCCACAAAACTCTATAACATGGTAATAACTCCTTCACTTAACATGAGTAGTGTAAGAAGGATTAAAATAAACTTTATTTAATAAAAAATATGTTCCAAATCCTCTAACAAAAAGAATACAAGCAGCATTTACCTTAATAACACACTTTACTCCTAGTGTAAGAGTAAATCCTTCCAATTTCTACAAACAAAAGGCACTACTTTTGAACTAATGTTGTGGCACCATAACACCTCAATGTAAGGTTTCTAGTCATCTGATCATTAGAATGTCCTTAATTAGGATTTTTCCTTTCTCATAAATAGAGCCAATAGGTATTTTAAGAATGTTGTCACAACAAAATTGAGAAAACATTAACCTTAATTTAATTGCATAGATATGTAATAAATATCACTAAAAAATTTAGATTAGAAGTTACAAAATAAAATCAAGAGATATTTATGATTCTGAAGGTACGAAAGTGCAATGTTATAGTAGTAGAGGAATGTGCTGCAATGTTATTCAAAAATGTTATTTCAGTTAAATGGAATGATCTTAGATGATCGAATACTGTTGAAATCCATCATAGTTTTCTTAACCACGATGTGGGAGAAAAATGAGGCATATTTATAGGAATTTTAGTAACCATAATTTCATTGAAATGGCTATTTGACAATTAAGTAAAAATTCCTTTTCCCTTACAATACGTAAAAGTCTTCATAGATTTCTTATCCAAAACATATTGTTTATAGAACATAAGAACACCTTACACGACTAAGACTTATTGTACATGAATATTGACCTACCCAAAGCAACATCTAGAAGAGCATTTAAAAGTCCAATTCTACTCATTGTCGAGAACACACATCACAAATATCCTATGCATGATGGCATTGTGTGTTGCACTACTAAGTAATACTACTCACTAGCAAAATCCTTTTCTACATGAATGACTCTACCTGCATATTATATTCAAGTATCCAAGGCCATGAAATTTTATGTTTGACACCAAGTATTTTGTATCCTACTACTTATGTATATTTCATAACATTATCATAGCAAATGTTTGCATTCAACTTTATCTTTTCTATAAAGGTAAATTATCATTTTAACTTAATGTTAGTCAATTCAAACAAGTGTCAAAATCAACCATATGATGCTTAATGTGTGATATATTTGTCTATAATATTTCTTGAACTCTACTACAGAAGTGATGCATAAGTGAAGTCAAGTGAAGCTATGATAAGAATGGTAGGATCTTAACATGAAACTTTTATATAACAAAATTACCTTAATTTTTCAAATGGATTAATTTTTTATAAATAACTTCACCACTCATATGATGAATAACAATGAAATAATTAATAAGTTCCTTATGCAATCTATGAATTAGGATTGTTAATAGTGCAATCTATCAAATTAGGGTTGTCCTATAAAACTTTATCTATTCTTGATGCATATATTAACTATAATTTTCATCATATTTCATGCACAGATGATTCTTATGAATTATATTGATGTTCATTTGCAAGCTCTTAGTTTTTACAATATAAGCATTAATACAATCTCTACTTTTGACACACTATTATGCCCCATGGGATTCTTCGATACCATTATATAGTTTGTTGACATTACGAAACTTTTTGCAAGGTTTGGAATTAAACTCACTAGATGTCATATAACTAAACCCAAGATGGGAGTGAATTTTGAATTATTATAATTTTGGAACACTTTGGTACAGTACTACAATGGATCACCAAATAGTACATGGAATGATTAAAACAATTAAAGAACGAAGAAAATAAGAAACATAAATATCTACAAAAGAAAACTGCTAGCGAAATCTAACATGGTTTACCCAACAAAAATATGTACTTCATTGAACCTTGAGTTGCCAAGCTTAAGCCTATCAATGCTTATCTGCCCCTTCATAAGTGGAGAAAGTTTTGTAATTCCTGTTTACATGAGTTATTGCATAAGCCCCTCTCTACATTTTAATGAACCTAAATATTACCATTATTACCTTTCTCTTATAAGAACATAACCCTCATTTCTTTTTTATTATGTCAAATGAAACCCAAACAAATCTCGACACTCTAGCGTAAGATGGTTCTTCCTTTCTTAAAACTAAGAAATAAATTGGGACTTCCTTTCTCATAATCCATGTTAGAAGGAAATAAAGAGCACAAGAATTATAATTATAATAAAAGGAAAAATAAAAAATTCAATGTGCCCTTTTTGTGATATAAAATAATGAGTAAAAACATAATGGTTGAATCACTACCACCTAAGAATATTTTGAAATTATTTTATGAAGAATGTTGTGTTATAGCTCCTTAAAGATCTTGCAAAATACACATCTAAGATTTAAAAAAAAAAGAGATTAAGAAAGTGAAGTATTATTAAAGTCTAGGAAAGATTGTAGTAGGCTATGAAAGAACTTTATAATTTTTCAAAATTAACAATTCAAGTAAACATTTCATGTTGAGTGCTAAAATATATAAATTTTCTTTTACACATTAGTAGTATTTATTATTGTAGTAAGTATATTATTTTAGCTTTATAATCGAACTGTCATCCCTATGTTTCCTTAATGTTTACTTCAATGCTTGCGCACAACGTGATAATTTCTAAAGTAATTGCTAAGCTAAAAAATTATACCTCTTTGTAAGTTCATTAACCTTATCAAATAATTCACTCCATTTAACTATTTTTTCTAAGTTCAACAAACTATTCATTTTACTTTCCAAGTAGCTTTCGATGGAACCCTATTTTGGCGAAAGTAAAGTTGATGATAAACATTTTCTTATGAGAAGTTGAAGCAATGTTAGATGAGAAAACTAGGGTGACATAATAGTCAGATTATAGGAGATTTAATGTTACATTAAGACAAAAACAAATGAAAGAAAAAATTTGAATTAATATAAAATTTATACATAAATGTTTTATTCATAAATGATGTTCCTTTCTTCTCCATCATACCATAATTTCAATTACAATGAATTACCATAATAAGTTATTATATATCAAAAACATTATTATTTATTTATTAAGTAGATATATATTAATCATGAAATGAGATAAATTTAAGCAATATAACATTACAAAATAAATGTGATGCATATGATGAAGTATAGGAGATTTATAGTTACGTAGTAATATGACAAAATCAAAGTGAAAAATTTTAGCAAATGAGATAAACTATGTAAGAAACTTGTAGTCCATAATACTAAGTTGATTAGGTATATCATTCTTTAATCATCAAATAAAGTATGAATAAAACTACCTCATAAAATATGTCAAGACACATGAACATAGAATAATTAAAAAAATTAGAATCAAATATCTAATTGGATAAAGCATTTTAAACTGAGTTGAGGGAAATTTATTTTGTCACAAATAGGCTTTGGTTGGAATTATTACCAAATATCGTAAAAACTATACTTAAATAAAAATAAATTTCTATTTCAATGTTAACTGAAATAAAAATTAAATTTAATATATGACAAATTATAGTACTGTGATATAACAAAAAATACATGTAATGGTCTCAACATAAGGGATTTTGTGTTACATACTAAAAAAACCAAACAAAATTGAAAAATGACAAGAAATGAGATTAATTTGTGGAAAATATGCATTCCAATATACGTAACAGAGCAAGTGTGTCATCATTGATTATCAAATTACATATGAATCAAAATATCATGTAAAACATGCAAAACTATAGTAAACAATATTTAGAAATGCACAAATGATTATTTAATTTGATAGAGCTATTCAAGAAGAGACTAATAGGGCTTGTTCATTTTCCATTAGATTCTATTTACATTCATAATAAATTTCCAAAGTAAATAAGCATAAGTAATAATAAATTATTCTTTTAAGAAAATCAAAAATTATGTATTACCCAAAATGATTCATATGCAAATAATATAACATAATTAAATCAAAGGAATGTAAATGTCACACGAAAAGGATTTCAAGTCTAATGTCAATACATTTAATTCTAAATGAAAAATTTAAAAAAATAAGATAAAATTATTTGACAAAGCTACATTTCAAGATAATAATGAGATGACCAATGACATCTTTAATTTTAATATTAGATATGAATTAAAATATTCCATAAAACATACCTAAATCATAGAAAATAAAATTTTTAAAAATTCCAAATTGAATAATTCACTACATATGTGTTTAGATAGTGAAGCTTTTTCTCGATGTTTACTTGATGCGATATGTCCTTTCAACTCACCAAAAGAGATGCCTTTTTAACGACTTGAAGAAGTGTTTGGAGTACCTTTTTAGTCCCTGTTATAATAAGTACTTTATCCTTGTTGAACTTTTTCAAAAGTAGATTTGGGTGCAACTTCCAACATTTTATTGCATGGGACTTATCTTTTTTTGGGGACGATAATACTCCTAATTTTGTCTTCGTCAAAAGATTATTATTAGTTGTGATCATAATATATTTCGTTTAGGAACACTAATACTTTTTGAACAAATTTTTTTTCTTATAGTTAAGACTTTTTAGTATCTTATACTTTTATTTTTGACATTTTTATTCTTTTTTTCTAAATATCCAATACAAATGCATAAATTTTCATTAAATTTTTTAAATGAGAAGCGATAATTCAATAATAATAAGGTGCTACATACTTGTAATATACTTGACAAAGTGTATCACATTATTAGCTATATACAAATTGATGTCTTGTCATAGTAATTAGTAGTACGTTCTAACATTATTTAACGTTATCATTGTTGTAGATTACCATTTTCTCTTTTATTCAACTATGCAACCAATGCAGTAAATTTTTCTCATATTAGATCCTAAAAATTTGCTCCAAGTCACTTCAATTACTACTCCGTCCCTTAAGTGAGCAATCCATTGGTCTAATTCATGACACATGTTTCTCTATCTAGCATGCGCAATTTTTTCTAATGTGAATAGGTATATTAAGAGAAATATCTATCTAGTTATTCTAAAAAGGTATCTAATTTCTTTACAACTATTATACCATAATATGATAAATCAATTGTGGCAATTACCTTTGAAGGATGTTGCAAATTCCTATGCATAGAAAATGTTTACTCGATGCAATTCTTATCTTCATTTCCAATTATTTTATGATTACTACAAAATTAATAATTGAAGTAATTAAGTGTATTCTCTTTTGGTTGATTTGTTTTGGATCTATCATAGGAAGGGAGTTGCATTTTAGTAAAATATCCATTAATAAATATATTTTTAGGTTAGTACACAAACTATTGCCATCAGGGTTATGGTAAAAATATTTGGTACTCACCACAATTATGCAAGGAAATTTTTACGTTAGTAAATAAATTTTTTTTACATGCATAGACATCCTTATGTGCTTGCATTGAGTGCTACAACATGATACGCGTACTTACCACAAGTTGGCATAATACATGTGATGTCAATGGCTACGATGGTGCACTTGGGAGCATAAAATGTCTTTCCCGTCCGTGTTGATGTCTATGACTTCTTACACAATGCGTAGCCATTGCACTATGGTGTTGTCTTTGACACCCAGGATATGAATCTTGGCAGACAAGTCTTCTTCTTTGTGCAATGTCATCATCTTTATCATTTTGTCTTTCTTTTTTTTATTTTTCCCAATCATTTTCAATTTGCTATGCTTTAAAGTGATTCCATCAATAAGTAAGATTATGGAAAAAAAACTCTTATCAATAGGATGAAAGTTGTTCATGTTTAATTGAGTTTTAAACATGATCTGATCTAATGATTTTAATACAATACATCTCTAGATAAGTCAATAAGAAACCAAAGATGATCATGAATACTTTCTTTTGTTAGGATTATATAGACAGTCATAGCCATCACTTTGAGGAAACTAGACAAGCTTTCTACTCCAATTGAAGGAAATGGACATGGTATAAAGAATCTTAATGAAACAATATTCACATACTTAATGAAAAGAAATAAAAAATTTATATCTAAGCTGTCTCTATAAGACAAATGCATGAGATCGACATTGAAGCATAGCAAATGCTTGCTTAGAAAGTTAGACACATAAAAACATCTAGAAAAGGCTACAGTCTTAATAGCAAGCCAAACACTTAGATCAATAGTATCAATTAAAAGATATTGAAAAACATTTATGGTTGTTTAATTTAGCCTAAAATTAGCATTGAATTTTGCAAGGAAAAAAGCATATGATAATAAGAACTAGATGAGGATTTGGCATGGAAGATAACAACTGAGGATGTGAATAGTTGTTTGCTATAGTTATAATAACGTTTTACATTTTTTACATTAATTTTGACAACTAAAGATTGATTTGTATTTAAAATGTCCACTTTGTTCTAGTGAGGAAACCATCAATCAAATATTTTAAGATTTTTATCTAACTTGGAAAACTTGAAACTTCTATGTTCAATTGCCTAAGGTGAAAATTAAAATAAAACAAACATCATTACTCTTTTTGGTAAATAATGAAAATCTACATTTAGTTGTGTAGCTTATCATGTAGTACTATAATTCATTGCCTTCTTAATGTGTTTGTGCACTTGGTGGCTAGAAACAAAAGATTATCTAACAATGTTAAATCTTCAATTCTAGGTATCACCTTTATGATGAACTGTTAATAACTTAATGATTTTAGGTGCTTTCTAATGCTATATACTAAGAAAGAAGATAGTAAAATGGGATTACACCCATTGTTCATTCATATTGCTAAGAAATTATTTGATAAGTTACATTAGATTTTACATTTCTCAAATCAAGTTAAAGTTGGATATAATTCTTGTATAAATTCAATAACACTTTTACTAGGGATGTCACGAGAGAGGTTGAGGCAAGCCTTTCCCTCTTCTTAATGTTCTATAGTACAGTAAAAAAAAGCATTTTTTAACTTATTGATCTAACTTTTCAGTGAAGTGTTTTATCTTCAAAGTTTAATTTACAATGTAATTTTCTTAGTTTTTAATTGTCTTTTTAAATTTTTTTGGATTCCTTTCAGTACTAATGAATCTTTTATCAGATAGAAAATAATAAAGCACGTTGTACCATCACTAATATCATTGATGAAATTCAAAATGATGTAGTGGTCAAGTCCTTCTCTTAGATTTATTGGTAAGAGAAGATAACCAGGTGTATCATTCCATTGTTAAATTTGTCATAAAAAAAATGATTCATTTATATTAAAATCTCATTAATTTCTTAAAAACATTAAAACATACATTAAACTAGAAACTCAGGCCTTTCTTATCAATTATACATACTGGAAAGCTTGTGTGGGTGGAAAATTTACCCTAAAAGTCTCATGGGATTCTTTAAGGAATAAAGATTTCGGAACAAGAATTGGAAGATGAATTTGGTTAGGTCACAAATGAAAATGTGAATTCTAGCATGCTAGATTTTTGTTAAATTCTTACCTTATTCAAGCTAATTCAAACAACTAAACATTGATCTTGCTTCCAAATGTCTAAATTACACCAATGAGGACTTTCTTTAAAAAATATTTATGTAAATCTCATTAATTTCTTAAAACAATTAAAACTTTCATATACAAAAATCTCATTAATTTCTTAAAAACATTAAAACTTTCATTAAACTAGAAACTCAAGCAATTCTTATCTGTTAAACATACTCGAAAGCATGTGTGGGTGGAAAATTTAACCTAAAAGTCTCATGGGATTTTTTATGGAATAAAGATTTTAGAACAAGAATTGGAAGAGGAATTTGGTTAGGTCACCAATGAAAATGTGAATGCTAGCTCGCTAGATTTTTATTAAATTCTTACCTTATTAAAGCTAATTTAAACAACTGAACATTTATCTTGCTTCCAAATGTCTAAATTACAACAATAACGACATTGTAAATAAAATATTTTTAGTTTTCTATTCAGTTTAGGAAACAAAAAGCTTTTATGTTCATGTTGCTAAAGTGAAATTTAAAATGAAAGAAATAATAATTAGTCTTTTTCGTAAAAAGGATAAATCTACAGCTGGTTCTCTGGCTTATGATGTAGTACTACAATTCATTCCACTTTTAATATGTTAGTGCACTTGGATCGCTAAAAAAAAAAATCATATGAGAAAGTTCAAGCTTAAATTCTAGGCAGCGCATTTAATATGAACTCTTAATTTCTTAATGCTTTTAGGTGCTTCCTAATGCTATAGACCAGACAATAAAATATTAAAATGGTGACGAAACCATTTTCATTACTATTTCCAAGAAATAATTTGAAAAAAACCACTAGATTTCAACTTTAGCAAATCAAGTTAAAATTGACATTTTAGCTTGTATAAAACTTAACAATAATTATGCAAGGGTGATCATGAGGGATAATCTAATTACAACTATCACACCTTCACTAAAATATTATTCCATATTTCTTTTCAGTAGAACCCTTTTATAGGTTTAGAAAATAAATCAACTTGTGTTTGAAGTAAAATATCACATTGAAAATTATTGAAACTGATTTTCAGGAAGCTCATAGAGATCCCTTTTTTGAATTCTATTTTTTTAATATAACATTTTTTTCTCTCTCTCATAATTATTTTTTATAAGATAGAAAAAATGTAAGAAATAAAGGAGTATTTTTTTAACTTAATGATCTAACTTCTCATTGATATATTTTTTCATCAAAATTCAAATGACAATGTAATTGTCTTGTTTTTAAATTGGCTCTTTGTATGGTTTTATGCTTTGTTTCTATAATAAGGGAAGAATGTTCTAATAAGAAACCAAACAGCACACTATATCACCATTGCGATCATTACTGGAGAGAAAAATGACACAATGGAGACGTCCTTCTCCAATATTTCTTAAGAAAAAGAATCTTTTCAGTTCCTTTGTTAAATTTATCATAAACAAAAATGAGTCACAATTGCGGAAATATCATTAACTTCTTAAAAAACTTAAAACTTTGATAGAAATAAATGGCTCAAGCATTCCTTGTTTACATACTTTTTTTGCATTCAAATCATAAAAGAGCCACTTCACAATGATGTTTAAACATAACTAATAAATTTTATGAATTTTTTAGTTTGTGTTGTGTGATAGCTAGAATATTACTCACATAGTTTTTTAGTTTTTCTACTCTAAAATATGTCAAGTTTGTTTTGTTTAATTAACATACTTTTAGAATGTAAAATGTGGTGCACCATGTAAGCAATGTTGCCTTTAATCAAGGATGGTGTTCACTTTGCTTCAATATGAAATGCAATAGTTAGTATTATTAAATTTACTTATCATAGTGATATGACATTATCATGTGCAATCAATTATAGCAAAGCACTTCAATCAACAACTCCAATGTAGGAGTAATACAACAATGGAGCACTATTCATCCAAGGACTTAGGGATGTAATGATGCTCTAATTTTTTTTGCTTTGATGACTATGAAATATTGATACTAAAATTAGTGTTCTTTTCTACAATTACTACATTACCCTAGTAAAGTCATAGCACAGAGGTTTACATATTCCTGTATTTGTATGATGTCAGATTTGTAAGATGTGAGTCTATTGAGAGCTTAAAACTAGTGTGTTTGGATCCCATTAGTGCAATATGCCACACCTTGTATAAGCAACTGTTATTAAGCATTTCACAAAGTAATTATATACAATCAACAAGAAATAAAATTTATTATTCTTTTAATCATATCAATTATTTTTGGAATATTTTGACGTACAATAATTTCATTAGTTATATAATTATTTTTTCTTTTCACTTTAACCAATTTCAAAATATTTTTTATTAAATTTTCAAAAAGAGTCATTAATTTAATATATTTTCATTTTTAATAATCTTTTCTAATTTATTAATTAGAGTTATTATTTTTTTGATTGGTTTACTGGCTATTTTTTTAATTCTTTCAAGTGAATTTGAACACAATTTAATTTTTCTGTTATAAATTATTATGGTCAGTTGTGCCATCAAGTTTCAACAGTTTATATTTTGGAATTAATTGTTTTTTACATTTTTGTTTGCATGAACATTTGAATATTTCTTTCCTTGGTATTCAACAAAAATTTTTTATTTTTTATTTTCTTTAGGTCATTAATTAAAATACATTATAATAATATTTTTTTCGATAAAATGCTAAAACAAATTTGCATATAATAAATTTTAAATTATAGTTATTTATTAAGTTTTGAACAGAAACATTTTTATAATTTTACTAAAAAAAGCTTTTAACCAATTACCACAAATGAACATTTTATCGTGTGATTTTTTTCCTTTTTATTTTTAATTAACAATATTATTTTGATGATCAAGTTCGCTTAAAAATACCTTTTATATGTTTATGCTTATCAGTTTTGAGAAATTAACAGTGCATATTTGTTTAGCTTATTTTTAGCTTAAAAATTTGGTATTTGTTTAAAGTTATTAATAATTAAAGTAGTCCTCAACCAATAAAGGTGTATAGTGTTGAACACTTTACTTTTATTTTATCTATGCCATTTTAATTTTAATGAAACAAAAATTCTTAAAATATTCTTGTCATCTTATCTATGTCCTACATTCATATTTTTATTTGTCTTCTTTTTCATTTGAAAATATATTCCCTTCTACAAAATTAAAAAATTTTTTGTTAATGTGTTGTAAAAATAGTTTTGATAATAAATATTAAAATTTTTTGATGTCTTTTCTTTATTTTTTTAATTTGCATTGTTGATCTACTGTAACTAAATTGATCATCAATCTAGGCACAAATTGAAATGTCTCGTAAAACAAGTAGAACCTTAGAAAATAAAATTTTAGAAAAACATAAAAGTTGATATCTAATTAAATAATTCCTATCAAGATGAGTCTAGCAATAGTTTTTTGTCACCAGTAGATTATATTTTGAATTATTACAACTTATAAATGTAGTTATAAAGTAAAAATAATAAATTATTATTTTTATATCTGGTAAATGTAATTTAAATTTGAAATGAGATAAATTAAGGCAGTGCAATATAAGAAAACCAATGTGCTATAAAGCTTGCACAAGAGTTGATTAAGAGCTATATAGCAAATATAAGAAAATCAAATAAAATAAATTTAAATAGGTGGTAGACAAATCGCTTAAAAAAATTTCATTTCAAGATATGAAAATTTAGCATAAAATCCTTAATATTAAAATGAAGTTTGAGAAAGTTTTATTCCAAGATACTAAGGAGATAAAGTGTTGCATCCACAATTGTTAATTAAGCTTAATATCAAAACGTCTCACAAAGTTCTTTAAAACCCAAGAAATATTTATTTAATTAAAAACATATTTACTTTATTTGAAAGTGCTCATCGAGATGAGTCCAAAAATTCCATCATCTCATTTTGGCCTTCTGTTCAATTCCTATGAATTACAAATATTAATAAATAATAAGAAACTCTTGGGTATTAATAATAGTAAGTTATTATTTGAATATTTAGAAAATGTGTAATAAGGTTCAAAAGAGATAAATGGAAGAAATATAATATAAAAAAAATTTATGTAATGATCACATGAAAGAAGATTTAGAGTTTTATAGTAACATGACCAACTAAAGGAAAAAAATTAAGAAATGAGAAAAATTACTAAGAAAGCAGCATTCGAAGGTACTATTGAGTTCAAAATGATGTATAAATTTAAACAATTGTAAAGAATGCCAAAACCATAAAATAGTATTTAAAAAAGATCAATATTTAGTTAGATAAAGTTCATTTGGAATTATTATTGTAAAAGTTCATGCCTAATTAGATAATGCTCTCCATGATAAGCCAAAAGATATTTATTTTTTCTATATGGTACATAGTTTGGAATTACTTCAAATAACTAACGTGAAAAACCTAAATAGTAATAAGTTATTATTATTCCTTCAAGCAAATGTTTACTAAATCTCAAATGACACAAAAAAAAGTAGTATAATATAAAAAAATTAATGTGATGTCAAGGTTACATGAGTGGAGATTTAGAGTTATGTACTATTATAACAAATTTAAATTAAAAAGTTGAAGGAATAAGATAAATTACATAAGAAAGTTGCATTCCAAAAGATGTAAGAGGTTGAGTATGACATTTTTTATTGTTAAATCAGGAATGAATCAAACTTTCTCTTAAAGCATTAAGAAATCTTAGGAAAAAATTTGTTAAAATAATAAAATTGAAAATTTAATAGCATAGATCTCATTAAGACAAGCCTATCACAGGTTGTTTAGAATCCATCTTGCTTCTTGTGGAAGTAAAAAAAAACTACCAAAGTAGTTAATCATAATTAATAATAATTTTTTTCAATATTACACACATATATATATATATATATATATATATATATATATATATATATATATATATATATATATATATATATATATATATATATATATATATATATATATATATATATATATATATATATATCAAAGTTAAAATGAGTTAAATTAAAGAAACATATTACAATTAAATAAAAAAGGTGATAAAGTAATATGATAAGAGAATTAGAGTTTCATTGTAACATACAAAAATCGATGTGTAACATTTGTAGAAACAAGATAAGTTGTACCTAAATAGACTATTAAATTAGGTACAAATGGAAATATCTAGTAATATGTGCAAAACCCCAAAAAATAAATTTTTTCAATATCATTAAAATATATATTTGAATGTGACTCTTAAACATTAATGTAATGATAACTATTTTTTTAATTAGACCACGTTCAAAATTAGTACAAATTGAAAAAAATAAACATTAATAAAAAAAATTAATTTAATTTTAGTCAAATATTAATTAAACATAAAATGAGATAAGTTGAAGCAATGTAATACAACAAATTCAAAGTGATGTATGCATCACCAAAGAGGAGATTTAGAATTACAAAGTAATATAACAAAATCAATGCAAAACATTTAAAGAAATAAGATAAAATATAAGTGTAACTTTATTTCTAGATTACTATTTATATGGACTATAAATAATGGAAAAATCTTATAAAACAAAATTGTGAAAAAATATAAAAAATAATATTTAATTTGATGGATTTATGTAGATGAGTCTTATGATGCTTCTTTTTTCTCAATCAATCCTTGTTTGGATTTACAATGAAATAAGAAACTAAATAAACATAAATATTGGAAAAAAAATTTAATATTAATTAAATATAAAAAATAAATTAAAAAAACATAATATAACAAAAAAAAATGATGAATAAATGACATAATAAAAGATCTAGAGTTACACAAAAAAATAATAAATTCAAGGTATTGTTAAAGTTACACAATAAGAAACTAAAAGTTACATAGTTATATATTCACCTAATATTGGAAAAACAGTAAGTTTTTACCTTTGTTTATTTTTTTAGTAATTCATAGTAATTCAAAATGATTTGAGATTAAAACAAAACAAATGCCATTAGGCTTCTTTAGACCAACCCAATATAATTAAAAATTCATTTTGTATATTTTTAAAAATTTTATTTTCTATGATTTTTGCACTCCATCATGCATATTTTACTTACTCTCTTTAATATCATGACAAGCAACTTACCTATATAATTTATCTCATATTTTCAAAATTTTCTTTTTATTTGGATATACTACTCTATAACACTAAAGTGCTTCTCACGTGACTTATCTATCAATTTTAAAATTCCAAATATTACACAAAATAAAAAATGAACATAAATGTTTTATGGTTATCATTATCTGCTATCAGAGTGCATCATGTCACAATATTCTCTTAATATGTTGCAAAGAATTTAGAGATTTGGATGTAACAGAGGTTATGTATATCATTGTACATATTTACACCTAATTTATTTTTAAATATTGGAAAACATAATATGAAATGAAATAAGGTTTCTCATTGTTATATTCGAACCTAATTTATTTTAGGTTAACAATAAGATTAGTAGGAAATAAGATTACCTAACCATAAAAAGTTTTCGAAAAAATATTTCTAAAAATTGGCTAAAATATTTAGATTCATCTAAAAGGATATTAAAAGCATTATGAAGAAACTTGTAAAAAATGCATTTTTAATCTTAATGGAAAGCAAAAAATTTTCACTAATTGTTTAAAAATAAACTTATTTATTTAAAATATCTTTATAATAATTATTATTTTAAAGGATTCTTAGTCCGAAGAAAATATTAGAGAAAACTATTAAAAAGTTATTTTTTAATTTTGATATGAAGTTCATATATATTGCTTTTAGATGATATAATGTTTTTGCAATAATGGTTCAAATGTTGAATATTTTACTCAAAGGTTAGCAAGCTTTAAAAGACTTGAGAAGAGAGAGCCACCACTGAATTTTTTAAAATATAGGTGCCTTTTCGAAAATTTCAATGGTAGTATACTTGAAGAGTAGACGAACTATACACAAAGTTTTTCACTTTCAAGCCTAAGTTTCCTAAATTTTTATATAAGCCCATCTAATATCATTGATGTAAACTATTTTTTTTATAAAAGGATATTCTTTTCAAACATTTTATTCCATAAAACTATTTACTT
Organism: Vanilla planifolia; assembly: GCA_023846275.1. NCBI lineage: Eukaryota > Viridiplantae > Streptophyta > Magnoliopsida > Asparagales > Orchidaceae > Vanilla > Vanilla planifolia. Next base: position 610,423 of record JAIUJO010000156.1, on the reverse strand, counting down.
AATTTTAAAATAATAATTTATAGTTATTTATACTTATTTATATTTGTAATTTTTAATAATGTTAGATGATTTCCAAGTGAGATGAAAAAATATTATTAGACTCATTTCCATGGGCTCTATAAAATTAAATATTTGTTTACATAGTTTTAAATACTTTAATTTCATAGAGATTTTGTATGCCCTATGAGACATCTAAATTCGCTCCAAAATTGATAATTAATGGTGTTACACTTCATCAACTTTGTATATTGGTTTGCAATTTTCTTACATAACTTATCTAATTTTTTAAAATTTTATGCATTTATTTGATTATATAACAATAAAACTCTAATTCTCTTCTCATGTGATATTTACATTTGTTTGATTTTATTACAATTGATAACTTCAATATATAACCTTTTAGCTTTAATATATAATTACTTAATATTAAGTTAATAGTTTATTATATATTTTGCTTATTTATGTATGTAAATCATAGAATTTCTAAATAGGCCTTAATCAAGATGAAAATATTGTTGTTAGACTCCTTTAGATAGGTTATACCCAATTAAATAATAATTTTTAAAAATTTAAATATTTTATTTTCTATATATTTTTAACATTTTAAGAGGCATTTTAATTCCCACATGGTTTGAGGATCGAGAATATTACTCAAGATCTCTTTGGTATCCTGGAATATAATTTTTTGATTTTCTTTATCTAGTTTTTTCAAAGTTTTTACTTGTATTTGTTTATGTTATTATGCAATTCAAAATTTCCCGTGCTAGCTTTTACATCAATTGGATTTTGTTTTATTACATTGCTCCAATATATCTCATTTTAGTTCAAATATGTAATTAATATTAAAATAATAATTTATTGCTATTTATGTTTATTAATTTTTGTAATTTTTATTAATTTGAAACAAAGCCTATTTGGCACAAAACAAAAATCGTTGAACTCATTTCAATGTCCTTTACCTTATTCAATATTCATTTCAATATTTTTGAATGTTTTATTTTAAAGATGATTAGTATTATTAACAAGATATTTTTTATTTTTTATTTTTTAATTGGACCATTGAAGATGTTATACAAAATCTCCTTTATATCATGAAAGGCAACTTATAAGATTTATCTTATTTTCTTAATGTTTTTAATTTTGTTTAGTTATATTACTATGTTATTCTAAACCTCTTCTTCTGTGAACTATACATTTCTTTAATTTGGTTAACTAAATTATTTTATTTTACTTTATTTTTTGTTTAATATATACTTGCTAAATAACAAAATATTATTTTATTTTATATTATGAATATATTTTTTTGTAAAATATATCACAATGTTTCAACATTTTCGCATTGTTTAAGTTATGTTCCAATGTAACTCTAAATATCATCTTTTCCAAATTTTAAATCATTTTGATGTTGTCAGATTACTTTTTTGAAATATATTTTTTTAAGCATTATTAAATATTTATTTGATATTAAAATAATAATTTATTAGAATTTATTATTTTTCATTATTCTAATTCACAGTAATTCCAAATAATGTTAGATAAATATGAAAGAAATGTCATCACAATCATCTTAATAAGCTCTGACCAATTATATAGTCATTAAAATATTTTAAAATATTGCTTTCTGGACTTCTAGCATGTTTTATGAGCCATTTTGAATTATACATGGTTTGATGAATGAGATTTTACAACTTAATCAACATAGTAAATTATAGTGCTAATTTTTATATATTTTTTATGATATGTTTTAATTTTTTTTTACATTTGGTATTATTTTATCTCTTAAATTTATTTCATTTCACCTTTAATATAAGTTTTTTATTTTAAAGTTAAATTTTATTTTATTTTATTCTTATTTACTTTTGTAATTCTTAGTTATTCAAAATTAGGTCATATTAAGACAACAAAAATGTTATTGGACTTAATTGTATTAGCTTTGTGAAATAAATATTAATCTATAAGCTTTAAAATTCTTTATGTTTTTTTGGCTTTTGTATGTCCTATGAGATATTTTGATTCATAATTGAATTGATGACAACATATGGTAGATTTGCTTTCAAATCTTGGAATGTAATTTTGTCATAAAATTTGTTAGTTCCTCATCTTTTTTTGTTTGATTTAGAAACATTTCTATATAACTCCTAACATTTTGATATTTTTAAATTCTTTATTTTTTTAGATTTTTCAACATTTTTTGAAACATTTAAATTCATAGATATTTTGACAACAAAAAATGTTACGCTAGATCTCGTCATTATCTTGGAATAAAACCTTTACATTTAATTTATAACATTTCCTAAATTGTTTTTCTTAGAGCGATTGTATTGCATGTAACTCTTATTTTTCTCTCATTTTACCTTTACATTGGCATATGAAATTGCTTCAATTTATCTAATTTAAACCATGCTATATTATCATTTAATATTAAAATTTCTATTTATTTAGTTTTTTAATTTACTTTTGGGGTTTGTCAAACTGTTAAGTAATGTTCGATCCAGATGAAACAAACATGATTAGACATGTTTTGACTAGCTCCATTAAATTAAATAACAATTTTTTATTTTTTTAAATTTTTTATTTGCATGTATCTTCCATTAGTTTATAGAGCATTTTTATTTTGGGTCACTTTTTCTCTATGATTTGGTTGTTTTATTTGAAATTCTAATTCTCCTTTCGTTCAACATGTGCAATACTTTGATTTTCTTATACTAGTTGGTCTTCATTTCTTTATTTTAGCTTTTATATATTTTTTATTAATGTTTAAATGATAATTTATAATTATTTGCGCTTGACTAATTTTGTAATATGTAATAATGCAAAACCAGCTCTAATGGACATGAAATGAATATCATTTGACTCATCTCAACAAACTCTCTCATATTAAGTATTAATTTTTAAATTTTTTAATATTTTTTTTCATAAGGTGTTGGCAAGTATAATAAGATGTTTCTACTTGTACCAAATTGACTAATCAATTTTTTTTTTCACTTCATTATGTTTATCTATGATTTAATTAAAATATTTAATAACTCTAAATCTCTTATGACGTCACTTTTGCATTTCTTTGATTTAGTTACATTAAATTTTCATAATTTCGCTCATTTTTTCCGTTATTTACTTTTTTTTAATGTTAAAATAAAATTTACTTATTTTCGTGTTTATTAAATTTGGTAATTCACATTTATTCCAAACATGTTCTAGACAAAATGAAGCAAACATAGTTGGTTACATCAGAATGTGTTATTTTTCCTTAAATAATTACTTTTAAATTTTTTAACATTTTATTTTCTTGAATTTTACAATTCATTACAAGATATTTTTGTTTGTTGTTTCTTTGATGATTGGGCATACTACATTAGAACTTTTAATATATTTGAATTCAACTTTCTCGTACTATTCATATTAAATTTTTAAAGGATACACTTTTAAATTCTTATATTACAGCAAAACTTTAATTCTTTACTAATGTGAGCCATATAGCATTACAATTTAATTATGTTAAACTTTTCAATTTATCTTATTTTAATTTTAATATATATTAATTTTATATGAAAATAATAACTTATTATTTCTTATGCTTACTTATTATGGAAATTTATTGTAATTCAAAAGGAGGTTTCATGGAGAGGAATTAAATACTCTCTATCAGATTGAGTATTCATTTTTGCTTTTAATTATTTTTATTTTTTATTTTGGCAATATTTATCATTTAATTTCATTCCTACTTAACATGAAGATAAAGTATTTTTCACTTGAACTCTTTAGTTTCTTGGAGTGCATATTTTGAGTATAATTTCACTCATTTTTTCAAAGTTTTTCTGTTGTATCTTTGAATACATATTTCTTATATAATTTGCCACCTTTTTCAAATGTTTTGCTTTCCTTTGATTATACATCTATGAAGTTCTAAATCTCCTCTCCTATTTTCCTTATTTCACCTTTATTTTGTTATATATATTAGCTTAATTTACCCCAATTTAGTTTTCATATAAATATACCTATTATGAAAATAGTAATTATTATTATGATTATTTTATTTAATAATACACAAAAATTCTAAACATTATGCAACCAAATGAATCAAATGTAGTTTAAGAACTCTCAACAAACTCTCTCAAATGAAAATTTATATATATTTTTTTAATATTTTATATTTTATGATTTTTACACTTCTTGTGAAACAGTTTGATTTCTACCTATTTTCAAAATCAAGGATGTTACACTAGATCTCCTTATATCTTTGAACGAAGAATATTTATATAATTTATCTTTATTTTGCAAATATTTTTCACTTATTCCAAATATCATAATGAAACTCTAATTCTACACTAATGTGACCCATACATCACTTTGATTTGGTTATGTTTTATATCTTTAGTTTATATCATTTTAGTTTCAATACATGTTTGTTAATATTAAAATATTAATTTCTTTCAAATTATGCTTATTTATCTTTATATTTTGTAATAATCATAAATGTGATCAATCAAAGCTAAACAAATGTTGCTAAACTCCTCTCAATGTTCTCTTTCAAATTAAATATTTATTTTTATTTTAAAAAATTTATTTGTTTAGTTTTTACAATCTTTAAGGATTTACTTTGACATCTACCTGATTTGTGGATCGAGGACACTATACTATATCTGCTTAGTATCTTTGAACCTAATATTTTTGTAACATTTATTCCATTTCTTGAAATTTTGTTTTGATTTTGTCATATTACTATGCATCTCCTTGATATGTTTACATTATACTATTTTAATTTACCTCTTTTTAGGTTTAATGTATTTTTATAGAATACTAAAATAGTATTTTTATTTATTTAGGTGTATTTATATTAGTTAGTCTTATTCATTTCTAACAATGTTCAATCAGATTACCCAAACATTGTTAAACTCATTTAGACAATCTCAATCTAACTTATTATTCATTTATTTTACCAAAAAATGAAATTCATTACAAAATATTTCAATTCATAGTTGAATTGATTATCAAAGATGTTACAATCAATATCTTTAATATGCTGGAAAGCAATTGTGCCTTAAAAATATGTTATTCATAAAATTTTTTTTGTTTGAATCAATTATATTATCAAAAAACTATAATTCTGCGCTAAAATAACCACTAAATCTCTTTGAAATAATTATGTTATATTACTATTTATTTCTTATTTTGTTTTTGATATATAATTACTTAATATTCAAATAATATTTATGTTTTAGTTTTGCATATTTAATTTGATAATTCATAATAATTCCAAATAAGTGTTAATGGTGATGAAATAAACAATGTTCAATACATCTAGATGACATTAAAATAAATAAATATTTATTTTTTATTTTATTTAAAATTTTTTTAGTGTTTTATCTTGCTTTAAGAAATATTTCATCTTGTGTGTGATTTGATGTTCAAGGACATTGCACTTGATCACTCTGATATCTTTAAATGAAACATTCTCATACAATTTTTTGTTATTTTTTGAAAATTTTTCTATCATTTGTTTATAAAGTAATTAACACTAAATCTCCTCTCATGTGATTTTAAAAATTTTGATTGAAATATATTATATTTTTAATGTATATCTCATTTCATCATTAACATACATATCCTATATAATAAAAATGAAAAATTATTATTATTTTTTATTATTTCATTTTGGTAATTCATAATAATTCTAAACGTGGTCCGATTGAAATGAAACAAACCTCTTTGGACTTATCTCAATCAAATCTATCTTCAGAAACATCCATTTTTTAAACATCAAATGTTTGATTTTATAAGATTTTTGAAACATTTATAAAACACTTTAACAGATACCTTATTTAATAAATAAAGATGTTATAGAATATCTCCATGCTATCTTGGAATGCAACTTTAATATACAAAATCTCCTTTCATGTTACCATTAGGTTGGTTTGATTTTTTTTACATCATATTTTGCATATTTATCTCATTCCACCTTTGATATATTTTTTCTTATCATTAAAATAATAATTTATTATTACTTATTGCTATTTACTTTAGTAATTCTTCGTAGTTTCAATCCTTTTTTATCAAGATGAAAAAATGCAACTATACTTGTCTCAATGACCTTTATCAAATTAAATATATATATATAGATATATATTATTTTAGCAAAATTTATGAATCAGTTCTACTTGTTTTTTATTTTATAATTGAGAATTTTATTGTCAATCTCCATTGTATCTTGGAAAACAACTATCTTATAAAAATTATCTCACTTATTCAAACATTTCACCATTATTTGGTTATATTACAATGGTACTCCTTGCGTCCTCTTAAGAGAAAAATAAATTACTTTGATTTATATATATTATATTTCTTTATTTATGTTATTTTTGCTTTGATATATATATTTACATCAAATAAAAATAACAAATATTTATCTTTTATGCCTATTTAGTTTGACAATTCAATGTAATTTTAAATGACAATAATTAAAATGAAACAAACATTGGTACACTAATCAAGACAAACTTAATGCTATTAGACATACATTTTTTTAATTTTTTAATTTTTTTTCTTTTTTTTGCACTAGTTAAGAAATGTTTCATCTCATACCTGATTTGATAGTCGAGGACATCACACACGATCTTCATAATGTATAAAAATGGATCCATCTCATCAAATTTTTCTCATTTCTACAAATTTTTATTTTAATTTCTATATAAAACTAAGTAATTATAAATCTCCTCTTGTTTAATATTTACTATGCTTTGATTTGGATGAACTTTATTTTTTTACTTATCACATTTGATCTTTAATATATATTTTATGGATATTAAAATAAAACTTTCTAAACGACATCCAACTCACACAAAAAAACTCATTCGACTTGTCTAAATGTGATCACTTTAGTAATATATTCTTTTTTATGTTTTTAAAGAAAAATGATTTAAATTGAAGAAAATGTTGCAACTAACTAAAAGCATTGTAAAGATCTTAAAGGTGGAGAATAATTATTCCTAGTAATATGACCATAGAAAAGCAAAACTTTTAGAGAAATCAAATAAATAGTATGTGAAAGTTGCACTATAAGATATCGAGGAGATCGAGCATAATATCTCCATTCATAAGACTAAAGATGAAGTAGAATAGCTTATAAACCTTACCAAAGTATTAGAAACTAAAATGTTGTAAAATCTATAAAAATAAATATTTAATTAGATTAAGCTTGCAAATTCTTGTCCAATGTCATTTATTTCATCTCTATTAGTTTGCATTTAGAATTGCTACAAATGATAAAACTAACTTAACATAAATAAATATAAAATATTATTTTAATTAAAGGAAATGTATATTAAAGTTGAAATGAGATAATTTAAAGTATATAATATATGAAAATCATAGTGATATAAAGGTCCAATGAGAGGAGAATTATAATTCTTGGTAATATAACTAAGTAAACAAAAGTTAAAAAATTAAGATAAACATCTCACGAAAGCTATATTCTAATACGGTAAGCAAATCAAGAGAAACATTATCGATTATCAAATAATGTGTAAATCATCTTTTTTTGTAAAGTGTGCAAATTCTTACAAAAATAAAATTTTTATGAAATATAGAAATTGAAATTTGAGTAGATAGGGTACATCGAGAGGAGCACAGCAATATTTGCGTGTCTCTTTTAGACCTTATTTGGAATACTATGAATTACGAAAAAAAGCATAAAGAGTAGTAAATTATTATTTTAATATTTATAAAAAATACATCAAGGTTGAAATTAGATTAACTATTTTATTAAAAATTAATCAATTAAATGTAACGTAAATGTCACAAGAAAAGTCATTCAGAGCTATATAATAATATAAGACATTTAAAGCAAATAATTTAAACAAATAAGATAATTATATGACAAAGTTGTATTAAATGAATATTTAATTGAATAGAACTTATCAACATGAGTCAAAGATATTTTAGAACTCATTTGGAATTATCACCAATTATTAGGTTAATTAAATATAAATAATAAAAAATTCTCATCGAATACTAAATAAATATATAAATTAAGGCAGAAATTATACAAATTAAAGAAATATAATAAACTAAAGAAATGTAGTGTAAGCGTAACATGAGAGAATAATTAGAATTTCATTATAACATGATAAAATCAATGAAAACGAAATATTTTAAAAGAAATAATATGTTTGAAAAAGTTGCATTCCATGATATGAAGGTGATGGAGTGTAAAATCCTAAATTATCAAATAATTACTAAGAAAAAGAGTTTCATAAAACATGCAAAACATCTAAAAAAATAAAATATTTAATAATAATAAAATAAATATTTAATTAGATAAAACTCATGAAAGCTAGTCCAACAACATGTGTTTCATTAAAATCAAATATCATATGAAATTTCTAAACCTTCCAAAACTTCTACAACTTTTATGACATATTTCATTAAAACTTCTAAAACTTTTATGACATATTTCGTTAAAACTTCTAAATCTTGATTGATCCTTTTTTGGAATTACTATGAATTATGAATTTAAGTAATCATAAATAACAAAAAAATAAGTATATTACAAATAAAAAACTTATTTTGAAAAAAATAATGTAAATACTCATAGCAATGTGAAGTCTGCATGCGAGAGGAATTATAGATCCATTTTAGTATGACAATGTCAAAGAAAAAAATTTAGATTAATTATGTAAATTTTATGTGTAGGCCACATTCCAATATAGTAACGAGAACAAGTATGACACCCTTGATCATCAAAATTGGCAAAATTTGAAATATTTCATAAAAGATGAAAAGATCCTAAAAAGTAAAACATTTGAAAAAATATAAAAAATTAATATTAATATGATAGAGATTAATATAATAAGTCTAATTACATTACCTTCATATTGATCAAATCTTGTTTGGAGTTATAGTTAAATAAAAAAGTAAATATGCATAAATAAAACTGTTTTACAAATAATTTCAACAAAGTAAAAGTGAGATAAATTTAAACATTTTGATACAACACAATTAATTACATGCAAAGGTAACGTAAGAGGAGAATTAGATTTAGAAAATAATTCAACATAAGGAAAATTAAAAATTTGAGGAAATAAGATAAATTGTATGAAAAAGATGAATTCCAAGGTAGTAACAAAATAAAGCATAACATTCTCTACCACCAAATTAGGTGTGGATAAAAATAACTTCTAACGCATGACAAGACCTACAAAAATAAGATACTTAAAAAATGTTTATCTAATTAGATAGAGCACATTGAGATGTAACTAATTGCATTTCTCTTTTCTTAGTCAAACATCATTTAGATTTAATGTGAATTATTAAATTAAAATAATTAGAATATAATAATAAATTAATATTTTTATATTCAGAAAATGTACAATAAATTTGAAACAAGATAAAAGGAAGCAATGTAATAATTTTGTTTCATTCTAATCGAACATAATTTCGAATTATTATAAAAATAACAAAATTTTAAAAAAATAACTAAATTATTTTTTAATATCAAGAAAATATCAATAATGAAATAATAATCTATAGTGAAGTATTGCAATATAACCAAATCAAGGCTACTTTATGGTGTCATGAGAAGAGATTAAGAGTAACATAAAAAAATTACCAAATGAAAGGAAATGAATTAGAAAAAGGAGAAAAATTACACTGAAAATTTGTATTCCAAAATATAAAGGCAAATGAGTGTAACATTCCTAGTTGTTTAGTAAGATACATATTCAAATACCTTGTAAAGCAAGAAAAAAATACTCAAAAATCAAATATTTAAAAAGTTAAAATAAAAGTTTAGTTGGATGGAGCTTGTTCAGACGAGTTCAATGACATTTGTTTAATCTTTTGGAAACTTAATTTTGAATTCAGACAAAATTCTAAATTAAATTATCAAAATTAATAAAAAAATTATTATTTTAATTGTATTTAAATATTTCATAAATCTATGAAATGACATAAACGAAAGTAATGTAATATGACAAAATAAAAAAGTTATAATGATAACATAGGGTGAGAAATAGAGATTAAACGCATATATTACAAAAATGAAAGTGAAAAATTTGTAAAATTAAGATGAATTATACAAAAAGTTGCATTATAAAATTCTTAAGAGATCATGATATTATCGTGAACCATCAAACCAAATACAAATTAAAATGCCTTGTATATTTTGAAAAAACCACCAAAATGTTTTTTAAAAATACATATTTAAGAACCTTAAAATTAAGATGAGTCCAATGACACTTCTTTCAACTCCATTGAATCTTATTTGTAGCTTTCATGAAATAAATGGTACATATACACAAATAATATTGCATAATTATTTTAGAGTTAAGTAAATATGTATAAAATATAAAAAAGATTAAATTGAAGCAATATAATATGAGCAAACCAAAGTGATGTAAAGGTCATAGAGATGTAGAGGTAGTGTTTCAAAGTAATATAAGTAAATAAAAGAAGAGGTATAGGACACACCATAAAAGGTTTTGACTTCCATTATAATATATATAAATCAAAGCAAAAAGATTTATGAAATATGCGATAAACTATATGAGTGCTTTTCATTGTAAAATATTAAGGAGATGAAGTGTAACATTTCTAATGGAACTCATGAAGAATTATTATTATTTAATAAAATATATAAGCATAAATAATAATAAACTATATTATATATCAACTATATATATATATATATGTGTGTGTGTGTGTGTGTACGGAAGATATAATGAGATAAATTGAAATAATATAATGTAACACAATCAAAAAAATATGAAGACCACATGAGAGTAGATTTAGGGTTACACAATAATATGTCCAAATAAAAAAGAAATTAGCAAATAAGATGTATTTTATGGCAAAGTTCCACTCTAAGGTAACTAATAGACTGATTGTGATATTATCTATAATCAAATTCGATATAACTCAAAATACCTTATAAAATATACAAAAACTGTAGAAAGTATTATACTTAAACATACCAAAAATGTTTAATATGATAGAGCTCCTCGACACGAGTGCAATTATTTTTATACCCTATCAATTAGAGTTTGCTTGGAGTTATGTAATTTAACAAAGTAGATAAGTATAAATAATAATAATATTATTAATAACTAAAAATATATTAAATTTTAATAAGGAAAAGTTAAACAAATGTAATTAAAAAAATTTAAAGTAATGTAAAATTCAAATATAACAAAATTAAAGTCATCTCATAATGCAAATGAATGGAAGCAAAAAATGTGAAATTATGAGATAAATTGCATCGAAACATTAAATTCCAAGATACTATGGAGATCATATGTATCAACCGTGATCATCAGATGAGCTACAATTAAAATGTCTCATAAGTTATTAAAAAATCATTAAAAATAAAATATCTACAAAAATATAAAAATGAACATATACTTAGGTATAACTTATTAAGATGAGTATAATATATTATTTTCAACTCCATCAGACCCAATTTAGAAACATTTTTGATTAAAAAATTAATAAATATAAACAAGGTTTTTATATGTTAATATCAAATACAAAAATATTTAACTTGAAATGACATAAATCGAAGTCATTTGATATACCAAAGTAAAATTGATTAAAATGTAATAAGAGAAGAAATTTTGAGTTATAATGCATCATAATCAAATGAATAAGAAAAAATTTAAGAATTGAATTAAATTTTATGTGAAAGTTGTATAACAATATATTAACAAGATCAAGTGCAACAACCTCAATTGACAAATTACATATGAATTAAGGACCTTCATAAAACATGCAAAAATGTTAGGAAATAAATTTAAAAATATACAAAAATTAATATTTAATTATATAGAGATTGCTTAGATTATTTGAATAACATTTGTTTACTTTATATTAGACCTCATTTAAACACATACTGACAAAGAAAGTTAGTAACCATTAATAATAACAATTCTTTGTTTTAATATTATGCAAGATAAATTAAAGAAACATAACATAAGAAATTCGAAAAGATGTGAAGGTCACTTTAGAGAAGAATTATAGTTTCTTAGGAATGAAACAAAATAAACTAAAAATTGTTTAGAAAACAGGTAAATTATTACAAAATTTACAATACAAAGTAGTAAGGAGAACCTTTGTAACATCCTTGATCATCAATTCATGCACAAAACAATGTAAAGCTTTTATAAACAATTGAAAATAAAATTTGTAAAAAAATGTAAAAGTTAAAGATTAATTGAGTATACCTCATCAAATCAAGTCGAATGAAGTTTGTTTTATAATTATTAGAATTTGTTTAAACTTATTATAAAACTTTAAAGAAAAAACATGAATAGTAGTAATATATTATTTTAATTTTAGGAAAATTTATTTTTAAGGTAGATGCTGATAAATTGAAGTAATTTAACACAGTAAAATTAAATGAAATAAAAGTCACGTCATATGAGAATTGGAGTTACATTGTAATATAATCAAATCAAGGGAAAAGATTTGCGAAAATGTGTTAAATTAGGTGAAAAACCTACATTCCATGGTACAAAGCACATCAAATGTAATGTTTTGGATCTTTAATTTTTTTAAGAACCAAAATACCTCATAAAAATTCAAAAAAGGAACAAAAAAACTATTTAAAATATGTAAAAATGAATATTTAATTTATTAAAGCACATCGAAATTAACCAGGCAATATCTATTTCGTAGCTATTAATCATCCATTTGAATATTAAGATATAAAAAAGAAAATTAACAAAAATAATATTAAAATGTTATACTTTTTAGTAAATATATAAGGAATCTAAAATGAGATAAATTGAAGAAATTCCATCTAACCAAATCATTATATGACGAAGGTCACATGAAAGCAGAATAAGAGCTTAAGAAAAATATAACCCAATCAAAGAAAAACATTTTAAGAAATTACATAAATTATATGAAAAGGTTGCATTTTAACGTATTATAAATTAAAGTGAAACATCGTTGTTTGTTTAATAAGTTTCAAATTGAAATGTCTTTTAAAACATAAGAAAATTCTAGTGATAATTAATATTAAATCGGATATGGGTCAACTAGACTAGTCTAAAGATGTTTATTTTACGTCTGTTGCACCAAGTCTGTAATTATAGTGAATTAATAAAACAAAGAAAAACAAAAAATTATTAATATTATTATTTAAAGAAACTAGATATTAAAGTTAAAATGATGATGATTAAAGAAATATAATATAACAAAATTAATGCAATGTAAAGGTGACATTAGATGAGATTTTAGTTAGAAAGTAGTTGACCAAATCGAAGTGGAACATTTGAAAAGATAAAACAAAATGAATGAGCAATTGTACTCAATGATACTAAAGGAGATTGAGTGTGATATGCTAGTTCATCAAATCTAAAATTAATCAAAATGTTTCACAAAGAATGCAAAAGTCCTAGAAAACAAAATATTTAAAAATATGGAAAAAACATTTAATTAGATATTATGCTTCAAGATGTGTGCAATGACAATTTATTAATCATTGTTAGGACATGCTTCTTATTACAATGAATTAAAATATTAAATAAACTTAAATAATAAAAAATTATTTTAATATTAATTTGATAAATATATACAAAACTATGATGAGAGAAATTTAATCAATTAAATATAATCTTATAAAACCAACATAATGCACACATCAAAAGAGAATTATATTTTATTTGTAACATAATCAAATAAAAAAAAAGTTTTTAAAGAGATAAGATAAATTATATAAGAAAGTACATACCAAGGTAATAAGGGGATCATGTGTTCGAACCTAGATTATTAAATGAAGTAGAAATCCAATTCTCTTAAAACATACCAAAGCTTTATAGAATAAAATATTTAAATATCCAAAAAAAATATAATTTGATAAAGCTAGTCAAGGAAAGTGCAATGACTTTTGCTCAATATCAATCAAAAATCATTAGGTATTACTATGAAATACTAATAAACAAAAATAATAAAGATTATTATTTTATTATTATTTAAATGTTTTAAAATTTTATTAAGATAAATTGAAGTAATGTAATATAACCAATTAAATTTGATATAATTGACACATAAGACGATTTACAATTACGATGAACAATAGCAAAATACAAGAAAACAAATTTTTGAAATAAGATAAATTCTATGGGAAATTAGCATTTAAAGATATTAAGGAGATTTTGTAGAACATTCTTAATTGTCAAATTACATATGAATGAAAATTTCTCATAACATATGTTAAAATTTTAGAAAGTAAATTTTTTATAAAATAATAAAATGAAAATTTAATTGGATAGAACTCATCAATACGAATCTAATGATATTTGTTTCATCGCTACCTGAGCTCCATTAGAAATACTTTGGTTTAACAAATTATATAACCATATATTATATTAAATTATTATTTTAAAAAAAGTAAATATATATTAAAGCTAAAATTTGGTAAATTATGAGAATGTGATATAAAGATAATGAAGTGACGTAAAAGTCATATAAGAGAAGAATAAGAATTTCATAGTCAGTTAACTAAATAAAAATAAACATTTGAAGTCATGTGGCTAAATGCAATGAAAAACATGAAGAAACCATTGAAAATAAGATATTTAAAAAATAAAACAAATATAAAATAAAAAATAATGTGATTGGTTAATTTGATTAAGCTCATGAGGATGAGTTCACTGATTTTGGATTAATCTTAATCATATCTAATTCAAAACTATTATAAACTACCCAATTAAATAGACATCAATAATAATATGTTGCTATTTTAATATTTATTATTCTATTTTAAATAAAAAAATATATAAATTAAGATACTATATTACAACCAAATCAATGCATCATCAATGGCATATGAGAGACGATTAAATGTTATGCAACGGTTTAACTTATAGTGAAACATTTGATGAATTGTCATTATTTCTATAAAAAATTTTCTTTAGAGACACCAAAAAGATCAAGTGTAACATTCATGATGGTCAAATCAAGCACGAATTAAATGTGTGATGAAGTATTCTAAAACCCTAACATATAAAATATTTAAAAAATAAAAATGAATATTTAACTATATGTTATTGTTTGGGGCAATTCTCAACATGTTTATTTTATCTTTATCAGACCTCCTATGGAATTACTATCAATTACCTATGCAAATAACTACAAATAATAAAAAATATTATTTTAATATTATGTAAATATATCTATATATTAAAGTTTAAAATCTAATAAATTGAAGCAAAAGTTTATGTGCAAGTGAAAGCAGTGCAAAGATCACATGATAAGAGAGTTAAAGTTGCATTGTAATTAATAATATCAAAGCTAAACATCTAATCAAAAGTAATAAACTACAAAAGAAATTTGCATTCTAAGACACTAAAGAGTTTTAGTACAACTTCTATATTATTTAAATTATGTATAAATAAAAATGCCTTTCAAACATGTTAAAATAATAAAAAAATAAAAGTATTCAGAAAAAATAATGAATTAATCTAACCAAACAAAAGTAATGTAAAAGTTACAAGATAGCAGATATGGAGATCAATAACAATACTAAAAAACCAAAGTTAAAACTTTGAAAAAATGAGAAAAATTATTTAAGAAAGTTACATTAAAAGATATAATAGAGATGACCATATCATCCACTATTATCAAATCTTATACCAATTGATACGTCATGTAAAGCATAGTAAATCTCTATAAAATAAAGAAAATTTGAAAATATAAACATAAATATTTAACTAGATATAAATCATCATGCAAAGATCAATGAATTTTGTTTAGTGTCGATGGGAGGTCATTTGGAATGACTACTAAATACCAATCTAAACATGCATAAATAATAATGAATTCTTATTTATTTTAATGTTAAGTAACTAAATTTTCAAGTTGAAATGAAAAAAAATTTAGTAATGTAATATAGCTTAATCAAAGAAATATAGATCTGATATGATGGAAACTTTAAAGTTATCAAGTAAGATTATTGAATGAAAACAATTCATTTGAGCAAATGACATAAGTTATTCATGAAAGGGTTATTCCAAGATAATAACGACATTAAAGTGTATTTATGAAGTATGCAAAAACCATATAAAATCAAATATTTAACAATATGAAATTTAATAATAATTTAATATTATAAAAAATGAGTCAAATGATGTTTATTTTATGTCCATCTAGTCAAGCTTAGAATTGTTTCAAATAACAAAAGTGAACAAGAGTAAAGAATAATAAATTTTTAGTTAATGTTTAGTAGATATATATTAAAAAAATTGACAATAGTTTGTGTTCTAAAATAACCTAATCCAATTGGAGTGCTCACATGAGAGGAGATTTAATGTTAAATACTAATATAAAAAAATTAGAGCAAAATATTTGAAAAAATAGAATAAATTAAATGTGAAAGTTACATTCCATAATATTAATGTGGCCGAGCATAAAATCGTCAATAACAAAATAAGCTTCAATTCAAAATATATTATAAAACTTACTTAAAATATAGAAATAATATTTTCAAAATATTTAAAAAATATTTAGTTAGATAGATCTCATCGTGATAAGTCCAATGCAGTTTGGATCATCTTGAACAAAACTTTTTTGAAATTATTAAAAATTAGAAAATTAAATAATTATAAGTAATTAAAATAAATTTGTCTTAAATTTATATTAAAATATATTTAATTTTAAGTTAGATAAACTAAAGCAATGTATATAACCAAGTCAAATGGATCTAAGAGACCCTCAAATTGAAAGTTAGACTTTCATAGTAATGTAGCCAAATCAAACAGAAAAAGTTTAAAAAAATAAAATAAACTATACAGAAAAATTTACATTCTACGATACTAAGGCGATTGAGGGTAACATTCTCAATCATCAAATCTACCATAATTCTACATGTTTTGTAAAGCATAAAGAGCCTTAAAAAATAAAGTAACTAAAAAAATAAATTTGAAAATGTAATTGAATAGAGCTCGTTGAGATGAATCCAATGATATTTGTTTACTCAACCAAACCTTGATTGAAATTACTCCAAATTAACAATGTATGTTAGCATAATAAGAAATAAATTATTATTTTTATTTGAAGCAATGCATAAAAACACTAAAATATGGCCAACACACTAGATCAAATTTGAGTTATATATATAAATATAATCTAATGAAATAAAAACTTTAAAAAAGAGAAATTATATGAAACTTATATTCCAGGTTATTAAGATGATCAAGTGCAACACTTTGAATTGTTAGATTAGGCATGAGTCAAGAAAGCTATTAAAAAATGCAATAATTCCATTAATTATAACATTTTTAAAAAACAAATTAATAATCTTATTTTTGATTAAGCACATTAAGAAGAGTTCAATGATATTTTTTTCATCTAGGCAAGCGATTGTTTGGAATTGCTATTAATTTTCAAAGTAAATACGGCCAAGTAAAAATAAAGTATTATTATCGTAGTAAGAAAATAAAATTTAAAATTAGAAATGAGATAAATTGGAACAATATAATATAATGAAATTAAAGAAATCCAAATGTCATACGATAAAAGATTTTATGCTACTAGTAATATAACAAAATAAAAGAAAGAAATTAGAAAAAGTAAGAGAGATTATAAGAGAAAGTAACATTCCAAGAAATTATAGAGGTCATGTGCAACACCTTTCATTATTAAATTAGGTATGAATCAAAATAATTCATAGTATGTGTCAAAAATTAAGAAAATATAATTTCAAAAAATATGAATATAAATTTTAGTGGGTAGAGGTCGTTGAGATAAGAGTAATGACCTTTGTTCCTTTACAATTTTACCTTAATTAAAAATATTACGAATTAGGAATGAATAAATCAAAGCAATGTAAAGGTTACATATGAGGAGAATGAAAGTTTCATAGAGATATAACCAGACTAATCAAAACAATTAAAAAATTAAGATAAATTTTATAAAAAAGTGTCATTACAAGATACTAAGAAGATCAAATATAACGACCTTTTTTAAAAAATTAACTATTAATTTGAATATCTCATCTTGCATGAAAAAATTTAAGATATAAATTATTTAAAAAATAGAAAAATCTATAGTTATATGGATGAACCCTAAGAGATGATTCTAATGATATTTGTTTTATCTGAATTCCATCTCATTTAAAATTACAAAGAAGTGAAAAAGTTAATAAGCATAAATTATAATAAATTATTGTTGTAATATTTAGCAAATATAATTTAAAATGAAGCTAACATAAATTGAAGTAACGTCATATAGTAAAATCAAAGTAATGTAAATATCACATAAAAGAAGATTTTTTTGTAGTAATATAATTAAATGTATTCTAAGTATTTGAAGAAATAAGATATATTAGACATTAAATTTGCATTTTTAAATAATAATACATTGGGTTTATCATTATCAATTATCAAATAAGATTTCAATCAAAATGGCTCATAATGTATGCAAAAATCTCAAGAAATAAAACTCATAAAAATATAAAAAATAAAAGTTTATGATAGTAGAGGTCATCAAGACAACTCCGATGATTTTTGTTGACTTTTCAAGACCTCATATTGATTGACTATTTCAAAAAATTAAATGAGCTTAAAGAATAAAAAATTGCTTTTTTTATTTAAGTTAAATATAGAATAATTATGAAATGATATAGATTCCAATAATAAAATATATCCAATTAAATGTGATGTAGTGGTCATACGAAAGGAGAATTAGTGCATCATGATAACATGACCAAAAAAATAAAAAATATTTAATAAATGTAATAAATAGTTTCAAAAAGAAACAATCTAAGATAATAAATAGATCATACATAATATCCTTTATCATCAAATTAGGTATGAATGAAGATGCCTTAAAAATATGCCGAAATATTAGAAAATAAATTACTTTAAAAAATGAATATTTTAATTTAAAAGAGGTCGTAGAGATACGCCCTTCAACTTTAGTTGTCTCAATCGCGCCACGATTCAAATTAATAGAAATAACCCTACTATGAAAGAATAAATAATTATAATTTATTATTGTAATTTGCAAAACATAAATAATAATGCTGAGATAAGATAAGCTAAAGATATGTATTATTAGTAAATCAATATAATGTAATTGTAGCATCACGACAGAATGAGAGTTTCAAAGAAATACTAACGAGCTTGAGTATAACATCATTATTAATTAAATCGAGTATTAATTAAAAATTTTCCAAAAACAAAAAATAATAATAAAAAATAAAAATAATTTGAAATATCTAAATGTATATGTTATTCGATAGATGTTGCTGAGATGAGTCCAGTAAGACTTATTTCGTCTGAATTGGACAACATTTGGAATTACTATTAATTTCTAAAAAATAATCATATCTAATAGTAATTTATTTTTTGAATATTACATAAACATATGTTAAAAAAATTAAATAATTAAACTAATGTAATATAAATTTAAACAATTGATGAAAATGTCATACAAAACTAGAATTAGAGTTCCAATGAAATGTAATAGAATCAAAGAAAAACATTTGAAAAAATCAGTTAAATTGTATATGAAAGGTGCATTCTGAGATATACTAAGGAGATTGAGTGTATAATTCTTGATCATCAAGTATGGTACATTTCAAAATAACATATAAATTAAGTAAAAATAATAGAAAAAGACAAATAAGAATATAAAAAATATGTTTAATATGATTGGTGTTCCTAAGTGAGTAAAATGATACTTGTTTCACGATAATTAGACCTTATATAGAATCATAATGAATTAAGAAAACATTTAAAGACAAATTAAAATAAATAATTATTTTAATAACATGTAAATGTATTTTTAATCTAAAATGGAATAAATTACTACAAAGCAATATGACCAAATGAAATCAATGTCAAAGTCATGAGAGATGATTTAATATTACACTATAGAATAACCATATTAAGGGCAAAAATTTAAAGTTATGATATAAAATTTATGAAAACGTTTCTCTCAAAGATATTATGATTATTGAGTGTAAATTCCTTGATTATAATTCTAATTGTGAAAAAATATTCATAAAAAATAAAATATTTATAAATAAAGTTTTTTTTTAACTTGTTTCATCTTGTTAAGGCTAATTCAATAATATTTGTTTCACTTGATTTGTCCTCATTTATATCTACTATAAATTAACAAAATTAAATAAGCATAAAAAATATTTATTTACTATTTTAATATAAATCATTTATAATAAGGCAAAAATGAGAAAAATTACAGCAATGTAGTCAACCAAATAAAAATATTTTAAAAGGTGACATTAGACGAGAATTAGTGTTTCATAGTAGTATAATTAAATGAAATAAAAAAATAAAAAAAGTCACATAAAAACATCTGTTATTATAAATTTAAGTATGTATTAAAGTTTAAATTCAAATGTGCTAAAAATAGAGAATAAAAAACATAAAAATATAAAGAAGAAATTTTTTACACTAAAAACAGCTCGTCAAGATTAGCCAAACAATACTTGTTTCATATCAATCTAATATTATTTAGAATTACTATGAATAAAACTATTAATGTGCTTAAATAATAATTAATTAAAATTTTAATATTAAAAAAATCTTTTAAAGCTAAAATTGGATAAATTGTAGCAATAAGACGTGTTCTAATAAAAATGATATAATTATCACATGAGACAAAATTCACAATATATTGTAATATAAGCATGTGAAAATTAAAAATTTAAAGAGATGAGATAAATTATTTAAAAAGGTTATATTCTATGTTATTAAAGAGATTGAGTATAACATCTTCAATCTACAAAAAAAATATTAGAATTGAATATTTTAAAAAATAAAATTAAGAGTGAGTGAAAACACTTAGAAAAAAAAATATTTTAAATAAATGAATATTTTGTAGATCAAGGTGAGTCAGCTGAGAATTAAGTAAATGCATCAAAGCATATAGGAATAAATAATAAAAATGGAGATAAATTTAAGTAATGGAATATGACCAAATCAAAGTGATGTAATGGTCGTGCAAGGAGAGCATCACAGTTTTATATTGATATGAACAAATAAAAGTGATAAATTTGAAGAAATTACACAAATTATTTTGGAAAGTTTCATTCTACGACACTAATAAGACCTAGTGTAATATAATCTATTATAAAATATGGTAAAAATAAAAAGGTCTCATAAAAAATGCCAAAATTATGGAAAATAAAATATTTTGAAAAATGAAAATAAAGATTTTATTATATAAAAATTGCTGAGACGATTCTAATAATGTTTATTTTACCAAGATCAGATGTCACTTTGAATTAATAAGACTTACCAAAGTTAATAAACAAAGAAAAAAATAAATTTTTATTTTAATATTAAATAAATATGGATTAAAACTAAAATTAGTGAAATTAAACAAACAAATATAATTCAATAAAAATTTTATAAAATTACATATGAAGAGATTTTGGGTTACATAATAATATAACAAAATTATTGCAAACAATTTTAAGAAAAAGAATAAATTATAATAAAATGTTATATTCTTAGGTATTAAAAAGATCAAATGTACCATTATTGATCATCAAATTAGTTATGGATCAAAATATGTTGTACAACTTGAAAAAATCCATAAACAATATTTTAAAAATATAATATTAAATATTTAATTTGATAATGCTTGTCAAGATGAGTCTAATTACATTTGCTTCATCCTAATCAAAACTCCCTTTGATTTAGATTTACTAAAATAAACAAAAAGAAATAATATTGAATTACCACTTATTGTTATTTTAATATTAAGTTAATATATATTAATTCCATAGCGAAAAAAATTGAAACATTGTGACATGACTAAAGACAGTGATGTAAAGGTTACAATTAAGGAGATTTAGGGCAACGCTGCAGCACTAAAATGAACCACTTGAACAAATTTGATAAATTGTTCAAGAAAGTTGTATTCCAAGATAGTATAAGATTAGTTGTCATATCAATAAAAGTAAAATATTGTATGAATCTATTTACTTACAAATCAAAATGTTTACGAAACCATGCCAAAATAATTGAAAATAAAATATTTAAAAGCATAAAATAAATATTTAATTAGATATAGGTCTTTGAGTGGAGTAAAAAGACCATAGAATAATTTTGAATGAATTATTTTTGAAATTACCACAAATTACAATTGAAAATGAGCTTAAAAAATTAGAAATTTTCTTTCAATATTTAGTATATATATTAAAATTAAATTAATATGATACAACTAAATGAAGGTATTTTAAAGGTCACATGGGACAAATGTAAGGTTAAAAAGTAATGTAAGCAATTCAAACTAAAATGTTTGAAGGATTGAGTAACATTATTAGAGAAAGCTCTATCTTATGATACTAAGGATATCTCGTGTAGCATCATTAATAAAGTCATGTATGATCAAAATATCAGCTAAAGAATAATAAAGCCTTGTGAAATAAAAAATATAAAAGTAGAAATGATAATTTTTAATTTGTTAATCGAGAGAAGTCCAACGATATTTATTTCATTCTAATCAGATATCTAATAGAATTACTAAGATTTATCAAAGTAAATAAAAATTAAAAAAATAAATTATTATTTTCGTATTAAGTTAAAAAATAAAAAAAGTATTTTGAGATAATTTAAAGCTACATACTATAACTAAATTAATGTGATATAAATGTCACATGAGTAGATTTCTAGAGTTTAATAATAATAGAACCTGATCCACAATTACCATTTTCAAAATTGAAATATGTTATATAGGAAAGTTGTATTTTCAAGTACAAAAGAGATCAAATGTAACATTTATGATCATCAAATCACATATAAATTTAAAAAATACATAAGCATATTAAAACACTAAAGAAGAGATAAGTTAAATAAATGTATTAGGACCCAATCAAACTGATTTAAATTTCACATGACATTACATATTGAGTTACACAATAACATAATAAAATGAAAGATAAACATTTGATAAATATCATAACATATATGAGAAAGTTACTTTCCTAGATACTATGGAGATGAAGATTAACATCCTTGTTCATATATTAAGTTACAAATAAAATGTTCTCATCAATAATGTAGAAATAAAAAAGAATAAAATATTTAAAAAAATAAAAAAATATATTTACTTTGATAGAGCTCATTAAGATTAGTGTAATGATTTTTATTTCATCTCCATCAAACATCATTCAGAATTATTATGAATTACCAAATAAAATAAAAATAAATAATAATAAAATTTTAATTTAATATCAAAATAACATAAATTAACACTAAAATAGATAAATTAAAGTAATTTTATAAAACAAAATCAAACTAATTTAAAGGTGGCATGAGAGGCATCTTAGAATTATAAAGTAATATATCTACATCAAAGTGAAAATTTTGAATAAATAAGATAGAAAATATGGCAAGGCTCCACTAGAACACACTAAGAAGATTGAGTATAAAGCCACCATCATCAAGTTAGTTAAGAATTAAAATGCCTCTTAAAGCTAATCAAAATCCTAGAAAATAAAGTATTTTAAGAAAATAATAAATTTTTAACTATACAAAGCTTAGTGTGATGCGACTAATGGCATATTAATTTTCATTAGATAATGTATGGAATTATAGTTCATTTCCTATGTAAATAAGCATAAATAATAAAGAAATATTTTTATAATATAAAGAAAATAAATGTTAAAGCTAAAATGAGACAAATTAAAGCAATCAATAGGTTAGTTGCAAGGATAGTTATAGTAACAAAGTAATCTAAGAAAATTAAAGAAAAACATTTTATAAAATTAGATAAATTATACAAGAAACTTGTATTCCAAATTAATTATGAGATATAGTGTAACATTAAAGATTAACAAATTAGGTGTGGATCATGTATCTCACAAAACATACCAAAAACTAGAAATATAAATTATTTTATATTTTAAGAGATAAATATTTAATTGTAGAGCTCATCGAGACAACACAAATGAAATTTTTTTCCTTGAAATGATTTCATTATTTATTACTATGAATAATTAAATGAAATATGCATAAATCATAATAGATTTTTTTAATATTAAGCAAATATATGTTAAAATTAAAATGAGAAGAAATGATGCAATCTTACATAATAAAATCAAAGAGATGTGATGGTCACAACGGAGCAGATTTGAGCTTCATTACAAAACAACCAAATTAGAATGAAAATTTTAAAGAAGTTTGAAAAATTCTATTAGAAATTTGCATTCTAAGGTACTAGGAAGATTATTGAGTGCAACATCTTTAATTAACAAATAAGGTATGCATTAAAAAATTTAATAAAATATGCTAAAAAAACAAAAATAAAATAAATACTTAAAAAAATAAATTTGAATATTTAATTTGATGGCCATTTTTAACATGAGCTTGGACACGTGTTTTTCTCAATAAGACCCTATTTTGATTTTTTTTTTTTATTAAATTTTTATAAATAATTATTATAATATTAAATACATATATATATATATGCATTTATATTTACATATTAAAAGTAAAATGTGATATTTAAAGTTCTACAATTAAACAAATAATTGGGTTGCAAATCTATAGTGAGCCTTGTTTTATAGTTAAATAATGATATAAGAAAATCAAAGTGAAACATTTCAAGAATGATATAAATTTATTAGAAAGTCACATATGAAGATATTAAGGAGATCTAGAATATCCCAAATCATCAAATTAAATATGATTATAATTGTCTCATAATGCTTACAAAAAATCTAAAAAATAAAATATTTAAAAATATAGTAATGAATATTTAATTAGATAAGGATAGTTAAGATGGCTCCAATGGCTTTCTTCTTCTTAAAAAGACATTGTTTGGAGTTATTATTAATTAGCAAGGTAAATAATTTAAAATACTAAAATATTATTTCAATATATATTAAATTAAGTAAGATAAATTGAAATAATGTAATATAACAAAATCATGGAGATGTAATGATCACATAATAAGGGGTTATTATTCCTTTGTAATACAATCCATTAAATGTAAAACATTTGAAAAAATGACAAGCTATACACAAAAGTTAATTCCAATGTACTAAGGTGAACGAGAGTAACTTCCTCGATAATTGAATATGGTATGAACTAAAATATTTATGAAAGAATGAAAAAGTTCTAAGAATTATTTAAAATTGTATTTTTTTTATTTAATAATATAAAGCACTTTGTGATGAGTCTAATGAGGTTTGTTTTGTCTCATTCAAACTTTCATTAGAATAACTAAGAATTATAAAGATAAAAAAACATAAATAATAAAAAATTATTGTTTTATCACTAAGAAATATATAGTAAAATTTAATTAATATAAATAGTAGCAATGCAACATAACCAATCAAAGGGACATAAAGTTCACATAAGAGGAGATTTACATCTACCTTATAAATTAAAAAACAAAAAGTAAAATAATTGGAAAAAATGAGATAAACTACATAATAAAATTGAATTCAAAGATACTAAACTGATAGAGTACAACATAATCAATCATAAAATTAGGTATGAATGAAAATAATTCATAAAGTAAGCAAAAGCCCTTTTTAAACAAATTATTTAACAATATGAAGATGTATATTTCATTTGATAAAAATCAACGAGATTAGTTCACTGATGTTTTAGTCCCTCAACTAGACCTACCTTGAAATTTCTTGGAATTACAAAAATAAATAAATATGCATAAAAATAAATAATTATTTGAAAGTGATGCAATGGTCAAATAATAATAGAACTATAGTTTAATGGAATTATAACCAAATAAAAGAAACTAAATTGAAAAAATGAGATAAATTGTATTAAAAGTTGATTTCCATGACATTAAGGAGATCGTGTGTAACATGATAGATCATTTATTCAAATATGAGTAAAAAAGCCTCACAAATTATGCCAAAACCCTGACAAATAAAATAATTAAAAATATAATAATTATCTAATTTGATAGAGCTACTTAAGACATGTTAAACAACATTTTTTAATGCAATCGAATCTTGTTTAAGAAAATATGAGTTGCCAATGAAAATCAGCTAAAATACTAAGGTGGTATTAATTTAAAATCAAACATAGTTATGTTAAAGCTAAAATTAGAGAAATTAAAGCATTGTAGTCTAACCAAATCAAAGTATTATAAACACCTCATGATAAGAGATTTAGAGTTACATAGTAGTAAAAAAATCAAACTAAACAAATTAAAGAAATGAGATATATTTTAAAGGAACACATTCTAAAACAATAAAGAGATAAATCCTAACATCCTCAATTGCTGGTACTTGTCAAAATGACTAGTAAATATTACACAAATTAATTAAAATTAAATATTTTATATTTTAAAGACTAAGATTTAATTTGTTAGAGTCAATTAAGAGATATCTAATGGCATTTTATTTATCTCAACCCTACTTTATTTTGATTTACTTTCAATTACCAAACAACTTAAGACAAATAATAATACACTATTAGCTTTTATGTTATGTAAAAAATATAATGCTACTAATGTTAGATAAATTTTAGCAATTTAAGATAAGCAAACAAATGTAATGTCACATGAATGAATAGTTAGGTTTTCATAGTAACATATGGAAATGAAAGAGAAAAAGTTTAGCGAGTGAGATAAATTGTTTAGGAAGGTTGCATTCTTATGGTCATAGAGTGTAACAACATAAACCTTTTAAGTATTTACAAATCATAATGTCACATAAGTGATCCAAAAATAAAGTAAATAAAAAAATAAAAAAATGAAAAAGTGAAATAGTTTTATAATTGTCGTCTAGAAGAGTCCAACGTTTTTCTTTTATCTCAATCAAACGTTAAAAATTAGTAAGTATTATTAAAATAAAATTGAAAAAATAAATAGTAAAATATAATTTTAATATTATTAAATATATATTAAAGTTGAAATAAGATAAGTTAAAGCAATGTAATATTATTGAACTATGCAATGAAAATGTCAAACAAAAGGAAAAGTAGAGTTTCAAAGTAACATATCATAATGAAAGCAAAGAATTTCAAGAGATGTGTTAAATAACAAAGTTGCATTCATAGATGCTACGACATTTGAAAGTGACATCCATGTCATGAAATAAGGCATGAGTCAAAATGTCATCTAAATCAGGTAAAAACTATAGAAAATAAAACATTTAAAATTTTAAAGTAAATAAGGAAAAAATATTTTAATAGTATGCAAATATTTACTAAAGTTAGAAAAGTTAAAATGAAGCAATGTAGTTTGACAAAGTCAGTGCAATGAAAAGGTTGCACAATAGGAGATTTAGAGTTACATGATAATTTCACCAATTAAAACAAACGATTTGAAGAAATAAAATAAACTACATAAAAAAGTTATATTCTAATGTACTAAAGAGAAATAGAATAACATCATCGATCTTCAAATTAGGTATAAATCAACAAACCTTGTAAAGTTTTGCAATCTTTAGATAAAATATTTAAAACTAAAAAATTAATTGCTTAGGTAGAAGTCATCAAGACTAGACCAATGCCACTTTTTAATCTCAATTATACCTCATTTTAAATTTGTATGAATTACCAAATTAAGTAAGAATAAAAAATTAAAAAATCATTATTTAAATCCAAATAAAAGCAATGTAATAAAGCCGAATTAGATAAATTACAACTATTTAATTGATCCAAATTATAGCAATGTAATAGTTGCACAAGAGGAGAATTAAAGATTTAAAGTAATGTAATCAAATTGAAGTAAAAGGTTGAAGAAATAGGATAATTTACATAAGGAAGTTGAATTCCAAGATACTATGGAGATATTGTGTAACACCCTCAGTTGTTTCATTAGTTAGTAATCAAGATGTCTTCTAAATGAAGCCAAAACCATATAAAATAAAAAAAGAAACAAAAATGTAAAATTTAATTTTATAATTGTCATCAAGACAAGTCCAATGACATTTATTTCATCTCAATTGCACCTCATTCAAAATACTCTAAATTATAGAGGTAAATATGAAAAAATAAAAAATATATTATTTTACTTTTGTTAATCCAATAAATATTAATGATTAAATGACATAACTTTAAACACTATAACATAACAAAATTAAAGTGTTAAAAAAATGACATGAGGGGATATCTTGAGTTTCATTATAATATAACAAACAAAAGCATAATAATTAAAAAAAATGGCATAAATTAGGAAAGAAAATTAAATTAGAAGATACTAAGGTGATTAAGTTTTTCTTTCTTGATTGACAAATTAGGTACTAATTAAAATGACTCGTAAAACATGCCAAAATCATAGGAAATGAAATATTTAATTATCTAGAGATAAATTTTTAATTTTGTAGAGCTTGTTAATAATAGACCAGCAACATTTTTTATGCTTTAATTAGAACTCATTTTGAATTTCCATTATTTACTAAATTAAACAACCATAAATAATAGTAAAGTATTATTATAATATTAAATAAACTCATATTAAATTCGAAATAAGCTATATTTAAGCTTTGTAACATAACTCAATTAACGAGTCATAAATCTTCTAACCAAATGAATGTGAAACATTTGAATAAATGGGATAAATTGAATGAGAGATTTCATTCCAATACTTCGAAAGAGAGTTTGTGCAATATTCTTGATCACTAAGTTAGTCATGTATCAAAATTTAATTATAGAAGGCATGTTAATATAAGTCCATTGATGTCTATGTTACATTCATCAAACTTCTTTGAGAATTAGTATATATTACTAGTGTAATTAGACATAAATAATAATAAAATGTTATTTAAACATTAATTAAATATATATATATATATATAACACAACCAAATGATGTAGATCTAAAAGTCATAAGGGAGCATAATTTGAATTTTATAATATATAATAAAATAAAAGTGTAATGTTAAATCAAAGTGTATTAAACTATATCAAAAATCATATAAAATCTTCAAAAAACAATAAATAAAAAATAATAAAAACGAGTGTTTAATTAAATAGTGCTTATAGAGTCGAATCTAACATAATTTGTTTGGCTTGATAAGGCCCCATTTGGTATAATGTTAATTATTAAATTAAACAAACATAAATATTAAAGAATTATTATTTTAATATTATGTAAATATTTTTAAATGTTTACATAAAAAATGTTGAAGTTATGTAATTTTAGAAAATAAATGCAAAAAATTTAAGAAATTAGATAAATATTTTTTTTTATTACATCATCATATGCTAAAGAGATCAATGGTAACATCCTTGATCATTAAATCAAGTGCAAATTGAATTACCTCTTAGAGCATGTCAAAACTTTGGAAAAGAAAATGCTCTTAAAATGTAGTAAAAATTAAAATATCTTATGAAAATTCTAAAACACTAAAAAATTATATATATAAAAATAAAAAGAAACTATTTAGTTGGATAGAGCTCATTAAGATGATTGCATTGATGATTGTTTCATTTTTTATTCGACCTCATTACAATTACGATGAATGATAAAATTAAATCACATTATCAATAATAAATTAATATTTTCTCATTAAGCAAATATTTATCAAAGCTGATTTGAGATAAAATAATGCAATGTAATACAACCAAATCAAATAGCTGTGAAGGTGATGTGAGGGGTTAATATGAGTTTCTCAGTAGTATAAATAAGTCAAAGCAAGAAACTTATACATATTTGATAAATTATGTAGGAAAGTTGCTTTTGAAGATAAGAAAGAGATCATATTTAATATTCTCATTCATCATTTCAAGTTTGTTTCAAAATATTTTATAAAGTTTGCAAAAATCTTACAAAATAGCAAAATCATAAGTGTAAACGAATATTTAACTTGTTAGAGCTCCTCAAGGTGAGTACAATAACATTTGTTTTTTCTTGATCAAATTTCATTTTGAGTTATTGTGAATCACGAAATTAAATCAGTATAAATCATAATGAATAAGTGCGTTATATTAAGAAAATTTTTATTAATGCTCAAGTGAGAAAAATTATAGCGATCTAATAAAGACAGTCAAATTGAGATAAAGTTTGCATAGAAGGATATTTAAAGTTACAAAATAATATAACTAAACAAATGGAAACTTTTAAGAAATGAGATAACGTTTTTGGGGAAGTTGCATTCATAAATAATGAGAAGATTTAGTAAAACATCCTTCATCATCATATCATGTATAAATCTAAATGTCACAAGATGTATGTCAAAACAAAAAAAATAATATGTTTAAAAAATATAAGAAATTAAATATTTAATTAAATAGAGCTTATCTAGATAAGTACAATAATATTTATTTTGTCTCAATTATGCCTCATTTGGCATTACTTTGTATTACAAAAGATAAAATTTTTAAACAATAAAAAATATATTTTTAATGTTAAGTAAATAAATATTAAAGTTGAAATTAGGTAAATTAAAGCAATGTAATGGTCATGTTGAAGGACATTTAGTGTTACATTATAAAATCACAAAATCAAAGAAAAAAGTTTAAGAAATGTGATGAATACTATGATAAAAATCCTAGAGAGATCAATTGTACATTATCAATCATCAATTTATCTTATTTCTTCAAACTTTTAAATTTTACATCATTATATTGTTATGAAACTTTAATGCTCTTATGTGTCATTCACATTATTTTCATTTTGGTTATATTATTATGATTCAATTTGTCTTGTTTGAGCTTTGGTATATAAAGATTGACTTAATATAAAATTCATTATTTATTATTATTTTGTCTTATTTACTTTGTTAACTTATAATAATTACAAACAAGGCTAAATAAGAAAAACAAAATATCAATGGACTAAACTCAATGTGTTTTATACTATTATATATTCTTTGTTATATTTTTATATTTTTTAATTTGTAGTATATTTTCATTGATTATGAGATAGTTTTTAATAATCATGATTTGGCTATCGAAGATGTTATAATTTATCTCTTAAGTACCTTGGAATACAACCTCCCCAAATAATCTTTCTCATTTCATCAAGTTTATCAAATTTATTTGTCAATGCAATTCAAAATCTCCTCTAGTGTAACCTTTGCATAACATTCATTTAAGTTTGTTACGTTACATCAAATTACCTTAATTCAACTTTAACAAATATTTTCTTTATTTTAAAATAATATTTTTTTATTATATTATTTTATTTACTTTGTAACAAACAGTAATTCTAAGTGAGGTCTGATCAAGACAAAACAAATATTGTTTGACTCATCTTGATGAGCTCTATCTACTAAGTATTTTTTTATAATTTTTCATAATGTTTTTAATATTTTCTTGCATGTTTTATAAAACCATTTGTTCATAGTTGATTTGATTATCGATAATGTTACACTTGACCTCCATGATTTTTTTGAATAAATATTTTCTAAATAATTTGTCTAATTTCTTCAATTTTTTTTTTAAGTTGGTTATATTACAATGTAACTCTAGTTCTCCTCTTATGAAACCTTTCCATGACTTGAATTTGGCCATAATACACTGTTTTAATTTATCAATTTCAACATTAATATGTTTTTCCTTTATTCTAAAGGAATAATTTATTATTACTCATGCTTTATTTGTTTAAATCATAGTTATCCCAAAGGATGTCTGATCGAGATGAATGAAAAAATTGTTGAACTCATTTCGAAAAGATTTATCTCATTAAAAATTGATTTTTATATTTTATATTATTTTTGTAATGTCTTAACACAATTTATGAGAGACTATTATACAAATTTTTTTAATGGTCAAAAAAGTTAGAATCAATCATCGTAGTGTCTTTAGATACTACTTTCATATACCCCTTATCTCATTTTCTACAAATATTTAGCTTTCATTTTATTAGGTTACTATGAAACTAAAATGCATCACTTAAGCAACCTTCATATTCCTTTAATTTTGTTATATTACTGTGAAACTCTAACTCTTCTCCTTTTGAACTCTGTCCTATTAAATTTTAATTTTAATATTTCAAAATATTATTTTTCTAAGATTTTTGCCTTATTTACTTGAAAATGTGAATCGTGTCTTATTTAATGATAGGGGATGACGCACTAGATCTTCTTTGTAACTTGTACTACAATTTTCTTACAAGATTTATCTAACTTCTTTCAATGTTTCACCTTAATTTAGATATACTTCTATGAAACTCTAATTCTCCTCTTATGTGACCATTAATTTGCATTAATTTAGTTTATTTTATTACTTAATTTATGGGTTTTGATTTTAAAAAAAAAATTAAGTACTATTAGAATAATAATTTTTATTATGAATGTTTAATTAATTTGATAATTTTTAGTAACTATAAACATTTTCTTTTGAAGTTGGGACAACTATTAATGACCTCATCTTTACAATTTTCTAAAATTAAACTATAATCTTTTTTAACAACATTTTCTAAGGCTTTGGACCGCTTTATGAGACATTTAGTATAACACCTTTTTTGGCAATTAAGGAAGTCGGGTTAAAACTCAATAAGATCTTAAAATACAAATTTCTTCTAAAATGTTTCTCATTTCTTCAAATTTTTCAATTTGAATTTTTTATGTTACTATTTAACTCTAAATAATCTATAATGTGACTTATAATTGCCTTTTAATTACATATTTTCAAATCAACTCTTTTAAGCTTGAATATATATTTAATTAATGTTGAAATAGAATTTATTATTATTTTCTCTTATTTAATATGATAATTCACTTTAATTCAAAATAAGGATAGACCAATATTAAATAAATATCCTTGTTTATGTCAATTGTAAAATTTTTTGAATTTTTTAAATTGTGCAATATTTCATAATCAAGATGTCACACTTGTTCTCCTTAATGTATTGTAATATAGATCATTAAAAATTTATACAATATTTGAATAATATTTGTGACATATTTCGACTTTTTCTTTAAGTTTGTTATATTACTATGAGTTCTAAATTACATCTCATGTGAGACTTACAATAATATGATTTTTTATATTACATTTCTTCAAATTATCTCATTTCATCTTTAAAATATATATTTATATAATATTAGTTTTTCCTATTTTTTTTATTTTTTTGTAAATAATCGAAATTATTTTTATTTTAAGATCTA
Organism: Vanilla planifolia; assembly: GCA_023846275.1. Lineage (NCBI taxonomy): Eukaryota > Viridiplantae > Streptophyta > Magnoliopsida > Asparagales > Orchidaceae > Vanilla > Vanilla planifolia. The sequence goes on along the minus strand of JAIUJO010000156.1, from coordinate 577,419 downwards.
TCTAATGAAACATTTTTTTTATAATTTATTTTTTAATTTTAAATGATTTTTACATTTTTATGAGATAGTTTGATTTGTATGTGATTTGACAATAAAGATTGTTATGCTTGAGTTTTCTTGTCTTTTAACACAAATTTCGTCTAAAATTGATATTTTTCCACAATTTTGTTTCTTTGATTATGTTATATTATACTAATATAATTATTCTTACTTTATATTTTATATATATATGCACCCACTATTACAATAATGATTTATTACACTATTTTATACTTTAATTTGGTAATTCATATAAACAAAGAATGAGCTCTAATTGAGGCAATCAAACACTATTGGACTTATCTCAATGAGTTTTATCCTTTTAGTTATTCACTCTTATGTTTTGAAATGTTTTATTTGTTTTTATTTTTATCAAGTTTTGAGTTATTTTGATTTGTAGCCATGTTTGATGAATGATAATGTTACACTTAGTCCCCTTAGTACATTTGAATGCAATTTTCATACATAATATTTCTCATTTTAATTTTTTTTTAATTTGGCTATGTTATATTATGGTGAAACTCTAATTCTCCCCTGTAACATTTAAATTGCTTTTATTTTGTTACAGCATGAGGATTAAATTTATCTAAATTGAAAATTATTATATAATAATTTAATGTTAAAATAAGAATTTAGTATTATTTATGCTTATTTATCTTGGTAATTCATAGTACTTTAAAATAAGAACTTATCGCGACCAAGCAAACATCATTGGAAATGTCTCGACGACCACTTTTCAATTAGATATTAATGTTTTCCTTTTTAGATATCTTTTAAGGATTTTAACAATAGTCTTTTTGATAATTTTTTATTCATGCCAATTTGCATAATCAAATATTTTGCATATGATCTCCCTACTACCTTGGAATGTATTTTTCCCATAAACATTATCATATTTATTCATATATCTTTTAATTAAAAGTGGTTTTTAACCATGAAACACTTATTTTTCTATTCTATGATATTTACATCATTTTGATTTGGTTATGTAAAATTCATTTAATATTTCTTTTTTTGGCTTTCATATATTTTTCCTTAATACGAAAATAATAATTTGTCGTTATTTTTTCTTATTTCATTTTGTAATTGATAGAATTAAAAATGACGCTTTATTGGGATGAGCAAAACATCATTGAACTCATCTGAGTGCCCTCCACCCATTAAAATATTAATTTTAATATTTTTAAATATTTAATTTTTTTAGGTTTTTGCATGTTTTACGAGTCATTCGAATTGTACTCAATTCAATAACTTAGAATATTATGCTCGATTTCTTTAACATCTCAGAATGTAATTATCATGTATCATTCACTTCATTTCTTGAAATTTTTCACTCTATTTAGTTATATTACATTATAACTATAAATCTCTTCTCATATGAAATTTATGTAATTTTTAATTGGTTATATTATATTTATCACATTAATGGTTTGACATATATTTATGTTTATTTAGTTTGACAGTTCATAAAAATTCAACTTTTTTATGCAATGTTTACAATTTTATCATGCTTTATGATAGATTTTAATTAATAACAAATTTTATGATTGAGGATGTTGCACATGGTCTCCTAAATATCTTTGAATTCGACATTCTTGTGCAATTTGTCCCATTATTCGAAATTTTTAGTTTTAAATTTATAATATTATTAAGAAATTGCAAATCAACACTCACATGACCATTATGTTTAATTTGTTACATTACATTGCTTAAATTTACTTCAATTTTTCTTTAATGAATATTTACTTAACATGTAAAATATAATCTTTGATTATTTACTCTTGTTGTTTTTGATCATTTTTAAAAATTCAAAACAAGATCTCATCGAGATGAAATAAACACTACTAGAAATTTGTTGATGAGCTCTACACAATCAAAAATATATTGTTATACATTTAGATATTTTTTAAATGTTTTTATATGCTTTACATTACATAAAATTTTAACTTGGTTTGATGAATAAAGATTGTAATGATCATTCTGCTTAGTTTATTGGAGTACAACTTTACTATATAATTAATCTTATTTCTTCAAATTTTTTAATTTTTATTATTTTTATTATTATGTAACTCAAATTTTCTCTCATATGACATTCACACATATTTGATTACTCATTTTAAATTAATTTAATTTATTGTATTTTTTTCTAAAACATATTTACTTAATAATAAAATAGTAGATTGTTATTATTTTTTCTTAGTTATTTTCATAACTCCTAATAATGCAAAATGATGTTTAGTTGACCCGAAATAATCACTATCCAATTAAATTTTTTTTTTTGCATTTTTAAATATTTTATTTATTAAGATTTTCACTAACTTTATAAGGAATTTTGATTCATACATTATTTAATAATCGATGATGTTACAATCGTTGTAATTATTATTTTGGAATACAAATTTCCAATAAAATTTATCTAAACCTTTTAAATTTTTTTCTTTTATCTTATTATATTACAATGTAACTCTAGTTGCAAAATCATGTGACCTTTAGAGTACAATAATTTTGTAATATTACATTTCATTCATTTGTCTCATATCACTTTTGACATATGTTTTTCTAATAACAAAAAAATTATGTTATTTTTTATGGTTATTTTAAAATTAATTCTAAACATGGTCAAATTGAATAAAAGAAGCCATAAAAATTACTCTACTTGCTCTATTAAAATAAATATTAATTTTTATATGTCAAAATAGTTTATTTTTTATTATTTTTGTATGACTTTTAAGGAATCTTGATTCACACATAATTAGTAATTAAGCATTCTAAAGTCAAAATTTTTTCTATCTTTTCATATAATGTTTTTCTAGAACTTGTCTTTTTTCAAAGTTTTTGCTTATATTTCATGATATCACTATGAAACTCTAATTGTCTTATCAAGCAACTCTCACATAATTTAGATTTTGTTATATAACATCACGTCAATTTCACTTAATTAAGCTTTAAAATTTAAACTTTAATTTTTTGTACTTAAGCATATTTATTTTGGTAATTTGTAATAATTCTAAACTTAATCTGACTGTGACTAAGCCAACACTATGGGACTCATCTTGACTGGGACTTTCAAAAAAGCATTTATTTTTATATTATTAAATATTTTATTTTGTAGAGTTTGGCACGCTTATTAAGAGATTTATACTCATGTATTATTTGACGATCGAGGATCTTACCCTCGATTTGCATAATATGTTTGAATTAAAATATTTCATATAAAATTTGAAAATTTTTCAAATGTTGTTACCATATAATGCAATTTCCTCAAACAATTTATCAAAATTCCTCATAATATTGTTTTAGATTTAGTTATATTATTATAAACTATAATTCTCCTTTCTTGTGACCTTTATATTTCATTCTTATTGTTATATTATATAATTTTAATTTACATTATTTTTTCTTTCATATTTGTTTAAAAAATAATAAATAAAACTTAATTTTTATTTCTGCTTGTTTATTTTAGTAATTCATTATAATTCTACACAACTTTTTATCTTGATAAAAAAAACATTATTGAACACATCCTAATAAGCTCTTTCAAAGTAATTTCATAGTTGGTTTGATAGAGATAAAACAAACATCAAGAAACTCTTATTAATAAGCTCAATCTTATTGATTATTTGTTTAAATGTTTTGAAATATTTTATCATTAGAGTTTTTTCATCATTTATGATACAATTTGAGTTGTACATAATTTTATGATAGAAGATTTCACACTCAATCGGATTAGTATCTTGGAATGTAAATTTTCCACACAACCTATATAATGTTTTAAAATTTTTCTCCCTCAATCTCTCTAGTATCTTAGAGTGTAATATTACCATACTATCTAATTTTGTAAAATTTTTTACTTTCGCCTGATGATGTAACTATGACCAATAATTATTCAGTTTTATAACAAGAACATTGCTTGCATTCCCTTCATCTAAATTTATTACATATTTAACTTTCTATTGAAATAATAAACTACTGTTTTTTTTCTTATTTAATTTCGTAACTCAAAGTAATTCCAAACTATTTTTTTTCAAGGTGAAACAAATGTCATTGTACATATCATGACATACTCCATCAAATTTAATATTTTTTCATCATATTTTTAAAATAATTTGTTTTCTAAGATTTTGGCATGTTTTATATGGTGTTTTAGTTCCCATACAATTCGATGATTAGGAATGTTACTCTCTATCTCCTAAGTATCTATTAATGTAACTTTTTGATAACATTTATCATGTTTCTTTAAATTTTTTTATTATGACTTTGTTATGTTATATTGCATAAATTTATCTCATTTAAACCTTAATGATTTTTTATTTAAATGTATAGACCATTAATATTTCCTTTGATTATTTACTTCGATAATTCTAAATAATTACAAATTTGCCCCGATAGAGGTAAAACAATGTCATTGGGATCATCTAAGTATAATGAATTATTCACTTTAATATTCTCAAATATTTAATTTTCTAAGAATTTTTGTAAGAATATTTAGAATTTCATTCATGTCTAATTTAATAATTGATGTTATTAAACCTTTTCTCTTAAATATTATTTAATACAACTTTCCCTAACACTTTGTCTCATTTATTTGAGTTTTTTCTTTCATTTAATTATAACTATATATAACTCTTAATCACCTCCTCTGTGAAATGTATATCAATTTTTAATTTTCTATGATACATTGAATTAATTTATTTCATTTAGTTTAAAATATATATTTACACAACATAAACATAATAATTTGTTATTGTTAATTATTATCTCTTTTTGTAATTTTTAGTGACTTCAAATGAGGTCTGATTGAGATGAAAGATATGTTATTGGACTCAACTCGATGAGCTTCATCAAATTAAGTACTCATTTTTTACTTAATTTTTGAAGATTTTAGTATTTTTTTAAAAGTCATTCAATTAGTATTCATTTGAGCTTCAAGGACAACATACTTTACCTTCCAATATATTAGAATGCAACTTCCCCACATAAATTATCTCATTTCTTTGAAATAATTACTTTGAATTATGAATGTTAAATTTGTTAAATTTATGCCATTTTAACATTATTATTTGACTATTTCATAATAAATAATATTTTAATATTATTTTTTCATGTTTTGCTTTTAATTTAAAAATAAGTTTTTCTTAGATTTGGGTTTGTTTATAAGGAAAGTTTTTATCTATATTGGCAATCAAGAGTTTTACCCTCTAATTCATTTACTATCTGTATTAGCAATTGACAAGCTCAATCAAGTTAAGCATTTATTATTATACTTTATACATATATGTTATTGCTTTCCAATTCTCACTTGCTTTGTAAGACATTTTTGTCCATACTTTATTGGACATTCAAAAGAGTTACACAAAATATCACTAAAATCTCAGAATTTAATTTTTTAATACAATTTATTTTGATTTCGAAGAATGCCATGTTTTGATTTCGTGACATTAACATGTTTCTCCTAAACTCTACTCATATGTCCTTAGTGCCCTTCTAGTTTTGCTTTTTAAGTTTCACGAATTTATCTTTTTCATCATTAATATCACTTTGAAAGAAGTTAAATTTTCTTATCTTTTTAGGTAATTCATAGTATTCTAAAAAAGGCCCGATCAATATGAAGTAAGCTTTTTTGGACATGACTCAATGAGCTTTATCCAATTCAACTTTCAGTTTTATTTTTTAAAGCTTTTTAGAGTTTTATTAATTTCTACAAGTCATTAAATTCCAAATTAATTTTATAATGAAGAATGTTACACTCGATCAACTTAGTATAATGGAATGCAACATGCACTTATAATTTATCCCATTCTTTGACATTTTTAATTTTATTTGCTTAAAAGAATATTAAACATTAATTCTTCTCTTATGTAGCCTTAAGTATACATTGATTTGTTGATATTGCATTACATATGTTTACCTAATTCAATGTTTATTATATGTTTACTTGTTTTTAAAACATAAATTTACGAGTAATTATACATATTTAATTTTGTAATTCATAGTAATTCCAAAATATATTTGATAATGACAAAACAAACATGGTTGAATTCATCTTGATGAGCTCTACAAAATTAAATATTCATTTTTATAATTTCAAATATTCTTTTCTAATTTTTTCGAGTAGTTTTATGGGCATTTTATTTCAAACCTATTTAACAATTGAGAATGTTACACTCCATCTTCTAAGCAAATTTGAATTCAACTTTCTCATACTATTAATCTCAATTCAATTATAATACTTATTTATTCAATAAAAAAAATTATTATTATTTATGTTTTTTAATAATACTAATTTATAATTTCGAAATGAAGTATGATGGAGAATAAAGAAAGAAATTTCTCTCACCCCAAAAGCCTATGTAAAATTAAATATTCCATTTTATACTTCTAATTTTTTCAAAATTTGACATGTTTTATAACATATTCAATTTGCACCTTCTTTAATGACCCAAGACAGTATCTAATTTAACTTTCCAATACAATTTATTTCATTTTTAAAATATCATTGTTTTTATTCTTTTGTATTACATAAGTTCAATTTAGCTCATTCTATTTATGATATAACTTAATGTTACAATAATAATTTCTTATCATTTTCCCTTATTTATTATATAACTTTTATTAATTTTGAATGAGGTTAGATCAAGATGATATTGATGTTTTTAGATTCATCTCAATCAGCTCTATCTAATTATCTTTCTATTTCTATATTTTTTAAATGTTTTATTTTTTGATATTTTAGGATTTATTTTGAGACATTTTGATTATACCTATATAGACAATCAAGAATGTTGCATTCTATCTCTTTGTTATCTTGGAATGAAACATTCTTAAATAATTTAACACATTTACTAAAATGGATTTTGTTGAATTTGTTATATTATTATATAATCCAAAATCTCCTGTCATGTGGCTTTTATAATATATTATTTTGTTACATTACATTACACGAATTTATCTAATTTCTGTATTTTTACAAATTTATTTAACATTAAAAACCTAATTTATAATTATTTATGCCACTTTGCTTTTGATAATTCGTTGTAATCTTAAAGGAGGTCTGATCATGATTTAACTAACTTTGTTGGACCCATCTCCAAGACACTCTAAGGTTTTTTCATGCTTTGTGATATATTTCAATTCATAATTGATTTGATGAACTCAAAGGTTGTACTCATACTCTTCAGCACCTTGGAATGAAACTTTTATTTATAATTTATCTTGTTTTTCAAAACTCTTAACTTTCATTTGGTTATAACAATTTGTGCCATTAAGTCTCCACTCATGTGACCTTCACATTAATTTTATTTGGATATATCACTATATATTAATTAATCTCATTTTTTCCTCAATATATCTTTCCATAATATTAATACATTTTTTGACTTTTTCGATTCAAAATGATTTAGAATGAGGTTTGATAGTGATGAAATAAAACTCATTAGACTTAACTTGATAAGATCTATCTAATTAAATTTTCAACTTATAATGTTATTTCTTTTATTTTTTTGTCACATTTTATGAGACATTTGATTTACATCTATTTATATGATGAGGAATGTAAAGGTTCCTATCCTTAGCAACATGGAATGCAATGCTCTAATGCAATTTATCTCATTTTTTTAAATTTTTTAGTTTGAGTTGGTTATGTTAATATGAAATTCTATATATCTTTTAATATAATCATAAGATAGTGTTTATTATTTACATTCTATTACTTCCATTTATCTCATTTTAGCATAATTATGTATGTACTTCTTATTAAAATAATAATTTGTTATAGATTACCGTATATTATTTTTGTTCTCATAGTAATTCAAAACTTGGTCAAATCAAGATGAACCAAACATCATCGGACTCATTATGTTGTGCTCTTTTAAACTAAATTGTCATTTTTATACCTTCAACTAGTTTTTCTAAGGCTTTTGCAAGTTTTTTTAAGATTGTTTATTTTTACCTTATTTTGCTATCAAGATTCTAACAATATATATTTTTAGTATCATGGACTTGAACTTTCCACTATAATATATCTCATTTATTCAACAATTTTCTTTTGTTTGCTTATATTATTTTGCTTCAATTTATGTTTACACATTGATATATATATTTACTTAATATTAAAATAATAATTTATAATTTGTGTTTTTTACTTTCGTAATTCATAGCTCCTCCGAACGGGCTTTGATTGAGATTAAAAAATGTAGTTAGACTCGTCAATATGAGCTATATGAAATTAAATTAAATTTTTTATATTTTTATATATTTAATTTTTAATGATTTTGGCATAATTTATTAGGATTTTCAATTCATACAAGGTTTAGCAATAAATGATATGAGAATCTTTCTAATTAGTACACTGGAATGCAATATTCCATAAAATTTAACACATTTCTTGAACTTTTTTTTGCATTCATTTGGTTATATTTTGAAATAACTCTAAATCTCCTCTTATGTGGCATTTACATCACTTTGATTGGCTTGTACAGCTTTCTTTAAATTTATCTAATATTTTTAATTTATACTAGCATAATCTTTAAAAGTTATTTTATTATTTTGTTGCATATTTTGTATTGTAATTCTTAAAAATTTCAAATAACTTCTTAATGAATTGAAATAAAAATTGATGGACTCTAACATTCTAACTCTAACTAATAACGCATAATTTTTTATTTTTTATTAAATTTTATATTTTTTTTATTTTAGCCTAGTTTAAGAGATATATTGATTCATGCCAAATTTAATGATCACAGTTGTTGTACTTGATAACCTTAGAATATATGAACTAAACATTTTTGAATATTTTATTTAATGTTTTCAAAAAATTTTCTATGATTTTCTTATTTCAATAAGGAACTCTATATCTTCTCTTATGTGATAATTCCATTGAATTAATTTTGTTATATTATATAACATAAATTTATCTCATTAATGCTTTAAGATATTTCTCTTGATATTAAATTAATAATTTGTTATTACTTAAAGATGTTTTATATTTGTAATTCATTATTATTCCAAATGAGTTTTGATTAGGAATGAAAAAAAAATGTCATTGAGCTACACCAAACAAGCTATATTATATTAAATATTTCTTTTAAATTTGAAATTTTCTTAGGTCTTTACGTTCTTTAGAAGCTGCTTAATTCATACTCGATTAAATAATTTTATATAATACACTTTAACTCCTAAGTATCATTGAATACAACTCTCTTACATAATTTATCTCTTTTTTTAAGATTTGTTGTATTAAATAGCTTCAATTTGTCTCAGTTTTTTTTCTTAATTATACATTTGTTAAATGTTATAAAAGTAATTTACTATTATTTTCTTTATTTTTTTATCTAATTTCCAATAATTCTGAATGACATTAAATCAAAAAGATATAGAAGCTTTGGACTCACCTAGATAAGCACTATCTAATTAAATTTTTACTTATATATTTTTAAACATTTTATACTCTATGAACTTGGGATTTATCACTAGACATTTTTATTTATACCTATGTGGATGTCTTAGATTGTTGTACTCCAATTTCTTAGTATCTTGGAATGAAATATTCATGCAAAATTTATCTCATTTTTTAAAATTTTTTGCTTAATATGCATTTTCTACTATATAATTTCTAACCACTTCTCATGTGACTTTTGTAATGCATTATTTAGTTTTGTTACATTGCTTTGAGTTATCTCATCAAAACTTTGTTATAATTTTAAGTAATATTAAAAAATTATAATTATTATTTTTATTTATTTAAATAATTAAAAATAATTTCAAACCTATTATTATTTTGAAGTAACCAAATTTGTTGGACTCATCTTGATGGCTCTTTCAATTTAAATATTTATTATTATATTATTTAAAACTTTTTTATGATTTTTGCTTGATTTACTAGACATTTCAATTCATGCTCTATTTGGCAAACTATGTTGTGGCACTCGATCTCCTCATTACCTTATAGTGAAACCTTTCTATGCATTTGTCTCATTTTTTCAAAATATTTATTTTAATTTGTTAGATTAATTTTTAACTCTAAATCTCCACTTGTGTGATGTTTATGTTTATTGGATTTAAGTATATTCCATTACATTCATTAATCTCTTATAAGCTTTACTATGTCTTTGCATAATATTAATAAGCTTATTTACTTTGATAATTGGTAGCAATTCAAAATGAGGTTCAATCATGATGAAAGAACCTTATTAGACTCAACTAAATTTTCCCTATCTTGTTAGGTATTGGTTGGTATGTTGTGAAATGTTTAGTGTTTTATCATGTTTTAGAAGGCATTTGATTCATATATGGTTCTACAATAGGGAATGTTTTAGTCCATCACCTTAGTAACTTGGAATGCAGCTTCCCAGTGTATTTTATCTCCTTTTTTTGATTTTATAGTTTTATTTTATTTTATTTCTATGAGACTCCATTTGTCCTCTTATATAATCATAACATTGTTTCACTTATTTATGTTACAACACATACAATTATCTCATTTTAGATTTATTATTTATTTCCTTGTTATTAAAATAGTAATTTTCTATTAATTATCTTATTTAATTTTGTAATTCATAGTAGCTCAAAACTAGATATGATCAAGTTGATTTAAACATTATCAGACTAGTTAAAATGAGATTTGTCAAGTTAAATTATCTCTTTTACATAAAATTCGACAATCGAGAATGTTACACTATATCTTTCTAGTTTCACGAATGGCTTAATTTTTCTCATTTTAGCTTTAATATAAATTTAGTTGAGATTAAAAAAATGTCATTGGGATCATCACAACAATCTATATCAAATTAAATATAAATTTTTATTTTTTTAGGTATTTTATTTTTTTACATCCTTTATGAGACTTTTGAATTTGATCCTAGTTTAATGATTAAATGTATTTCACTCTTTGTAAATATTAATTTGGAATTCAAGTTTTTCATACAATTTAACACATTTCTTTAAATTTTTTTCTTCTAGTTGCTTATCTTTCTATGTATCTCTAATCTCCATTTGTGTGACATTTATATCACTTTTATTGAGATGTATTACATTGCATCAAATTACGTTATTTCAATTTAATATATATATTTGATTAATATTAAAAAATTTTATAACTATTTTGTTTCTTATTTTCTTTGGTAGTTACTAGAAATATTAACTCATTAAGTAAACAAAAATGTTCTTGGGCTCATCATAGTTAACTTTATATAATTAAATATCATTTTTTTTAATTTTTAGATATTTTATTTTTAAGAATTTGGCTTTAATATATCAGAAAATATTTTCATTTCAAACTTGATTATGAAAAAGAGAACACTTAATCTTCTTAGCAACATGGAATTAAACTTTTTCCTATAAGTTCTCTCAATGTTTTTAAATATTGTGAAATGATTTTGTTGTATTAATATGGAACAGAAAATATGCTCTCATGTAACATAAATTTATCTCATTTTCACTGTCATATATCATACCGTAATATTAAAGTAATAATTTTTTTATTTATAGAACATTTTTTAATTATTCACATTTATTTTGAAGAAGTTCTTATTGTGATAAAACAAATGTTGCTGCTCTCAAGCCTTTTAGCCAAATACGGTTTAAAATATTTAAATAATTCTAGTAAATTTTATGTGGCATTCAAATCGTAGTTAATTATAACATACAAAATGACACAAATGAACTCCTTCATTTCTCCAAATGTAAAGTTCTAAAATAATTTATCTTATTAAGTAAATGTTTTTCTATTCATTATTTTATATTTTTATGAAACTTTAATTCTTTTGTTATGTGATCTTAACATTATTTTGATTTGTTTCTATTGCATTGCTTACATTCACCTCATTACATATTTATTTTATATTTTCCTAATATTAAATAATTAATATTTTTTTCTTGCTTATTTAATTGAGTAATTTATAGCATTTTTTATTTAGGTCTAATTGAGAGAAAAAACATTGTAGGACTTACTGTAATGTGCTTTAATAATTTAAATACTCAATTTTTTAACGATTTTCTTTTGAAACGTTTTGTTAAGACTTATGGGGTTTTTTATTCATACATTATTTAGTGATACAAAATGTTGCATTCTACCTTCTCAGTATCTTAGAATATAACTTTCTCAAATAATTTATCTCATTTGTTAAACATTTTTCTTTAACTATTCTATATTGCATAGCTAACATTTATCTCATTTCCTTAAAAAGCTACTTAAAATTTTGCATTAATTTTTAAAGTTCTAATTATTTTATTTTTAATTATTTTTTTATGATTCATATGATATTTTGATTCATACATGATTTTATGAATTAAGATATAACACTCATTTAATGCTATCTTGTAATGAATGTTTCTTATTTAATTTATCTCATTTGTTTATAATTATTTCTTTTATTTCAGTATTCTAATATGTAGCTCTAAATCTAGTCACGTGTGGGTATCTTTCTTAATTTATTTGATGAATTTATAATTAATCATTTTATCACATTTTAACTTTAATATATATACATATATATATATATATATATCACATTAAAAAGATAATTAAATATTATTTAGGATTACTTCTTTTTGAAACTTACTATATTTTCAAAAAAGGTTTAATTTAGACTTGACAAATGATTTGGACTATTCTTGATGACATATATTCAATTAAATTTTCATTTTTATATTTTTGAGAATTCTATTCTCTAAGATGTTTATAATTTTTATGAGCCGTTTCAATTTGTATATTACTTAACAATCAAGGATGTTATGCTCAAACAATGCATTATCATAGAATGCAAAATTTCAAATAAATTTTCTTACATTTTTCAACAAATTTTCCTCGATTATAATGATGTTCTACTATGAATTTATCATTGTCCTCTTTTGTTACCATTACGTTGCACTATTTTGGATATATCTCATTCGTTTCATTTATTGACATAATATATTATTATTTTTGTTTATTTAATTTTTTTAATTCTCTGTAATCCTGAATGAAGTCTAATTAAGATGAAACAAACACTATTGGAATTGTCTCATTGATTAAATCTTTTTTTGGCATTTTTTTTTGCACATGATTTTAAGATCAAGTATCTAACTCTCAATCTTTTTAAAATCTTGAAGTGCAACTTTCCTGTATAACTTATCTCATCTATTCAAATATTTTGCTAACTTTTTGTTAAATTATTACAAAATCCAAACTCGTTTTTGGTGTGACCTTTTTTTGCTTTGATTTTACTATATCACGATAAAAGTCTAGCTATCATATCAAATGACCTTTTGATCGGTTTAGTTTTGTTATATCAAAATACTTCAATTTTTCATTTTAGCTTTACTATTTATTTACATATTAGTAAATATTAATTTATTTTTATTTATGCATAATTACTTTAGCAATTCATAATAGTTATAAAGTTGGTCTAATCAAAATGAAATAATCATTCATTTGCTCACTCGATAATGTCTTTCTAATTAAATATTTATTTTGATATTTTAGAATTTTTTATATATTTGAATTTTGCATACTTTATAAGATATTTTTTTGTACATGATTTGTCGATTGAGGATATGACTCTTGATATGCTTAGTATCTTATTATAAAAATTTGCTATATAATTTAACAAATTTCTTCAATTTTTTGGCTTTAATTTTTTTATTTACTTTTCAACTCTAAATAATATCTCTTATGACCTTTAGATAACTATTACTTTCTTCTACTTAATTTCTTCAATTATCTGATTCAAACTTCAATATATATATTTAGATATTTTTAAAAAAGTAATTACTATTTATCAAATATTTAATTTGTTAATTTGTAGTAACTCCAAACAAAGTTAGATATAGACGACAAAGATGTCTTTTGAATTATCATAACTAGCCTTATAAAAAGTTCATTTTTATATTGTTAAATAATTTATTTTCTAGATTTTTCATAATGTTTAAAAAACATTTTGATTATCACCTTATTTCATGATCCATGATGTTACACTCATTAGAATCTTGAAATGCATCTCATATGCACAATTTATCTCATTGCTACATAATTATTTTGATTAGATTTGGATATATTATGTTGCTTAATTTATTTTTTAAAAATTAAATAAATCTTTACTTAATATTATAATAATATTGTATTTTTGTTTATGCTTCATCATTTTACTTATTTCGAGTGATTACAAATGTGGTCTGATCAAGACTAAAAAAAACGATATACGACTCATCTAGATAAGCACTTTCTGATTAAGTATTTATTTTTTTAAAAATATTTATTTTTTAGGCAGGTGTTTTAAATTATATAAATTAATATCTAAGTAGTCATCTTAGATGTTGCACTTAATCTTTTTAATACCTTGGAATGCATCTTTGTTATACAATTTATATCTTTTCTTTAAAGATTTCACATCGATTTGGTTATATCTCTATGAAACTCTAATTCACCAATTTTGTGGCCTTCTTATTATTTTTATTTAGTTATTCATATTGCTTTAAATTTTCTTATCCAAGATATAATATTTATTTACTTCACTATACAAAAAAAATTCATTATTATTTAACAATATCCATTTTTCTAATTCATAATAATTGAAAAATACCACTAATCAAGGTGGAATAAATATTGCGTGGCTTGTCAAGATGAGCTATATTGAGTAAAAAATTTAATTTTTGTATTTTGAAAATTTTATTTCTAGGATTTTATCACAATTTATGATGAATTTTTATTTATACAAGATTTCATGTCAACAATGTTACACCCAATCTCTTTAGCTTTTTGGAATATAAATGTCTCATAAAATTTGTTTAATTTTTCAAATGTTTTGCTTCAATTGGGTTATGTAATGACATAACTAAAAGTCATTCTCACGTTGCATTTATGTTCTTTTGATTTTTGTAAGTCTTATTGCTTTACTTGATCTTATTTCTAGTTAAATATATATTTACTTTGTGTTAAAATTATAATATATTATTTTTTATTCTTGTTGAGCTTGTTAATTTGTAGTAATTCAAAATAGGATCAATCAAAGCAAGGCAATTTTTTATTGAATTATCTCATAGAGTTTCATACAATTATGGATTTATTTTTTATATTCTTGATATTTTATTTTCTAGGTTTTTTCATGCTTTTAAAGAAATTTTCCTTATTATATAATTTGATGATCGAGAATCCTACACTTATTCTCTTTAGTATCTTGAACAATCCCGTATAATTTATCTATTTTATTCAAATGTTTCACTTTGATTTTACAATATTGTTATGAAACTCTAATTATCTTTTTGTTTGGCCTTTCTATTACATTGCTTTAGTTATCTTACATTACTTTAATTTTTAAATTCTACATTAATGTATTTGTTCTTAATATTTAAAAAATTGTTTATTATTTGTGTGGATTATTAAGTTGGCATTGAGCAGAAATTCTAAATGAGTTGTAGTGGAAATGAAATAAATATCGTTAAACAAGTCTCAATGAGTTAAGTAAAATTTTTTTTTTCTATTTCTTTCATTTACAATGTTTTAAGACACCTTTTAAGACATTTTTGCCTATATTTAACTATATGATTGAGAATGTTACATTCCATCTCGATAGAATCTTTGAGTAAAATTTTTTTGTACAATTTATCTTATTTTTCAAATTATATGCTTTCCTTTTCTTATGTCACAATTCCTACATTGATTGTATTATAGATTTATTATAATTTAACTTAGTTCCAAAATAATATTTTGTTCGTATTTTTTATTATTTAATTCTAGAATATGTATTTATTCAAAAGAGAGTCCAACCAATACAAAACAAAAATTATTAAAGTTATCATGACCTAAAATATAGAATTAAATATTGGTTTTTATATTTTAAAATAATATTTTACTTCTTCAAACTTTTTAGTTTGATTTCTTTAAATTAATATATAACTTTGAGGCTCTACTTGTCTCACCTTTACATTGACTTGATTTGGCCATATTAGCTTACTTAAACCTATTGTATTTCAATTTTAATATACCTTTGCATAATATAAACATGCTAATTTAATTTTTTAAAAAATAATAATTTTAGATGAAGTTTGATCAAGATAAAACTAATGTCATTAAACTAGATGTTATGAGCACTATTCAAAGAAATGATTATATAGTTTTTTAATTTTTTAGCTTTTTGGTGTATTTTACAAGACATTTGAATCGTACTTGACTATATGTATGCGAATGTTATACTAAACCTCGTTAGCAACTTTGAATTCAACTTTTCAATACAATTTCTTATTTTATTAAGTTGTATAACTTGATTTAGTTATACTATGAAACTCTAATTCTCCTTTCATGTACGTTCAGCTTTGCTTTAATTTGTTTATATTTAACCCGTTTCGTTTATCTCATTGAAGATTTATAATGTTACACTAGATCTCTTTTGTATCTAGGAATGGTACTTTTCTATATAATTTATTTCAATTTTTTCATTTTTTTTCTTCTATTTGATTATATCAATATGTAACACTAAATTATTTCTCTAATAATTAGATCAATTTCATTTTGTTGTGTTATGTTTCCCTAATTTATCTTATTTTAGCTTCAATATATATACATTTATATTCATAATATTAGAACTGTATTTTACTTTTATTTTTTTGTTATTTATTTTTGCAGTTAATGCTAATTAAAAATCAGATTTGATAGAGACAAAAGAAATGTCTTCAAATGCACTTTAATAAGGACAAGCCAATTAAAAAAATCTTTTTTCTATTTTTCTATTGTTTTGGGAATTAACATGCTTTTGCAAGATATTTGCTTTGTGCATAATATTTTGATCATTGATTTTACACTTATATCATAATTATTAAGGAATACAACTTTTGTTGTGTTATTTATCAAATTTCTTTAAATTTTTTGCTTTGATTTTGTTATATAAAGTTACTACAATTTAAGATTTATTATAAATTTTCTTAATATTAAAATAATAATTTATTATTACTTTGCTTATTTATATTTGCATGTAGTAGTAATTCCAAACATGCTCCAATCCAGATGTAGCACATATTATTAGGGATGACTTGTCAATCTCTAACAAATTAAATATTAATTTTTATAATTCAAAATTTTTTATTTTCTAATATTTTAGGATAATTTCAAAATAATTAACCCTATACAAAGTTCTTTAATAAATATATTATAAATATTAAAAATTAATTTATTATTATTTAATCTTCTTCCTTTTCTAATTCACATTAAACTTCAACAAGTTGTAGTCGATTAAAAAAATGTAATTGGACTCATCTGTATCTGCATATTGTTAAATATTTATTTTTTTCTTTTAAAATATATTTTAATTTTTTAAACAAAATTTATGGGTGGTTTGGATTCATACATAATTTAATGATCTGTGATGTTACACATGGTCTCAAAATAAATGAATTTAACTTCTCTATGATATTTATCTCATTTGGTAAAATATTTTGCTTTCATTTGGTTAAATTACATTGTAAATCTAAATCTCCACTCTAATGACTTTTACGTCACTTTCATTTCGTTATATTACAACATTTCAATTTATTACATTTTTTTTGTATTTATTTAACAACTATTTAAGAAGTAATTTATTATTGTTTACTATTATCTAACTTATTAATTTTTAGCAATTAAAAAATTAGGTCGTGTTTAGATGAAACAAATCTCATTAATTGTGCCTCATGTGCTCTATGTAATTGACTATTGTTAAAATTTTAAAAAAATTATTTTTGATGGTTTGAACATGTTTTGCTAGAGATTCAGACTCTTACGTGATTTGATTATCAGGGATGTTATACTTTATCTTTTTAGTGCATTAAAGTGAAACTTTTCCATACAACTTTTCTAATTTATTTAAATTTTTCATTATGATTTTGTTATATTACTATGTTATGCCAAATCTCCACAAGTGTGACATTCACTTTCACTTGCTTATATTACACTTCACCAATTTGTCTAATTTTTATTTTAATATATATTCACTTAATATTAAAATAATAATTTATTTTTAGTAATGTTTATTTAATTCAATGATTTGCAGTAAATCCAAGTGGCCTCTGATCAATACAAAGCAAGCATTATTGGACTCTTGTTAGCATGTCCTTCCAATTGAATATCCATTATTATTAATTTAAATGTTTTGTCATCTAGGTTTTGGGAACACTTTAAGAAGCTATCTAATTTATACATAGTTTGATTGAAAAAAAGTTATACAACTTTTCCTTAGTATCTTGGGATGCATCTTTTTAAAACAACTTATTATATTTGTTCCATTTTTTAATTTTATTATATTATTATGTATCCATTAATCTCCTAACATATGAACATCCCCTTTATTTGGATATATTACTTTGTCCCAATTTATGTTATTTTTGCTTTAACATATATTAACCTAATATTAATAAAAATAATTTATTATTAGTGATGTATATTAATTTTGATAGTTTGTATTAATTAAAAATGTGGTACAATTGAGAAAAAATGTTGTCATATTCATCACGATAAGCTTTTCAATATAAATATGTAGTTTTATCTTTAAATATTTTTTCTATTATTATATAGCCCTTTATGACAAATTATAATTCATAAATTACGTTTTCATTTTTTATAACCTTGGAGCAAAATTTACAACTTAACTTCTCTATTGTTCTTAATTTATTTTTTCTTACAATTGGTATTATAACCTTTACTATAACCTTTACATCACATTTATTTGATTACATTATGTTTCCTTCATTTATCTCAATTTTACTTTAATATAAATTTACATATAATTAAAATAATATTTTAGGCTTATTTACTCTTGTTAAGCTTGGTAATTTGAACAAATTGCAATAAAGGTTTATCACGATAGAATAAAAGTCATTGGACTAATCATCAATCTCTATCTAATTAAATATTATTTTTTAATATTTTTAAATAATTTGTTCTCGATAGTTTTAGCATATGTTAGAAGGCAATTTGACTCATACATTGCCTAAAAATTGAGGATGCTACACTTATTGTTCTTAGTATCTTGGATGGAAACTCTGCTATGCAATTTTTCTCTTTTGTCCAAAGTTTTGCTTTGATTTTATTATGTTACTAGGTAACTCCAAATCTATTCTTGTTTGACCACTTCTTTGGTTTGATATACTAATTTCATATTGCATTAAATTTATCAAACTTTAGTTTTAGTATATAATGACATAATTTTGAAATAATCTTTTTCGTTATTTATTAATATTAACTTTGTGATTCACAATAAATCAAAAAGACATTTAACAAAAATGAAGAAAGCATCAATGGACTCTTCTTGACATGCTCTATCCAATTTAAAATTTATTATTACACTTCAAATGTTTTATTTTCTATGCTTTTGGTAGACTTTTATAGACAATATGGTGTAGCTTATGGCATAAGAGATTTGTTGTTGTGTAGTAACTTAGTGAGCTCAAAGAAAAAAATTAAGGAAATGAGTTAAATTGTACTAAAAAGTTACATTATGGAATTACAAGGAGATATAGTGCAACAAGCACAATTGTCACGCTAGGTATGAATCTAAATGTCTCATAATACCTATCAAAGCTGCAAAAAATTAATTGGTTTAAAAAATATTTAATTACATAAAGCCATTAAAATGACTACAACATTTGTGCAGTTTTGAGCTTACCACATTTTGAATTATTTTAAATTACTAAGGAATTAAGTATTAAAATGTGTGAGAAAGTCACATTAAAAGATATTTTAGAGATCCAGTGTACAATCCATGATCGATAAATATGGTAAAAATTGAAATGCCTCGGAAAACATACAAAAACATTTCAAAATAAACTATCCAAAAATATAGATATGGGCATATAAGTAGATAAAACTCATATGGAAGTGTCAAAGGATGTTTGTTTCTTCTTTATCGAACATCTTTTAGCAACATTATAAATTTTTGAAGTAAATAATAATAAACATTAAAAATATATATATATTATTTGAATTAAAATATATAACATTAAAAATAAGAAACATTAAAAAGTTGTAATATAAAAAAATTGAAGCAATGTAATGTCACACTATGGGACATTTTGAGTGACATAATAATATCACCAAATAAAAAGAAAAAATTTATAAAAATGAGATAAATTATGTGATTAAGTAGCATTCGACGGTAGTGACAAGATCAAGTGTAATATCCTCTGTGATTAAAATTACAGTGACTCGTAAAGCATGAAATCCTTAAAATATAAAATATTTAAAATTACAGAAATGAAATTTTAGTTCGTGAGACCTTCTTGAAAGGAACCAATAATTTTTGTTTTGTCTCGCTTAGATCACATTTGGAATTACTGAGAATTAAAAAATTAAATAGGCATAAATAATAATAATTATTTATTTTAATATAAAGTAATTATATCGTAATACTAAAGTGAGATAAACTGGATCATCGTAATACAAACAAATCAATGCAAAGTAAGGGTCACTTAAGAGCAAAGTTAAAGTTTTATTGTTATATAGCTAAAAAAAGAAAAAATAATTTAAGAAATGAGATAAATTGTATGAGAAACTTGCACTCTAAGATGCCTAATATTATGGTTGAGAATATTTTACTCGATAACCATCGTATCTTGGAATGCATGTCTTTTGTACAATTTATCTCATTTCTTCAACTTTTTTGCTTTTACTTTTCCAAACTGTTATGAAACTTGAATTAATTTATATTGTGACCTTTACATTGGTTTGATTTCAAACATTTCCTTAATATAAAGTCAAAAATTTACTATTATTTAGATTTATTTTATTTTTTTATTTATAAAAATTCTAAACTAGACCTAATCACATTGAAATAAATGATGTTGGACTCTTCAAAATGAACCCTATCTAATTAAATATTTGTTGTAAGGTTTTTTATTTTATTTGTCAAGATTTTTCTTAATTTACGAGCATATCGATTCCTACCATAATTTTTTATAAAGGATTTTATAATTGACATCCTTTGTATCTTGGAGCACATCTTTCACCTCACAATTATCTCATTTTCATAAATTTTCTTTTATTTTCTTAAGTTACTAAGAAGCCTTGATTGTTTTCTCAAGTGGCATTGACATCTCTTGGATTTCCTTATGATAAATTACTATAATTTATTGCATTTAAACTTTAATAAGTATTCTTTTTATTTTAAAATAATATTTTTCTATTGTTTATACTTATTTACTTTATTATTTCATTGTAATTAAAAAAAAGTTCAATTAAGACAACAAACACCATTAGACCCATTCCTCTAAGTTCTTGTCTATTAAATAATTTATACATAATTTGATGATCAAGAATGTCCTAATCAATCTTCTTGGTATCTTAGGAATACAACTCTTGCACATAATTACTTCATTTTATTAATATTTTTACTTTGATTTGATTATATTACTATGAAACTCAAATTCTGCTCTCTTATGACCCTTAGATCATAATAATTTACTTATATTATAATTTTTAATAGATTTTGTTTAAGGTTTAACATAAATTTACTTAGTACTAAAATGATGGTCTAATGTTATTTATATTTATTTCCTTTAATAATTTGTGATAATTCCAAGTTGAATACAATTGAAATGAAATAAATGTCATTGGAAGTCTCTATAATAGCTCTACCATATTAAACATAATTTTATATATTTTATAATACTTTGTTTTCGAAGGTTTTAATTGCTTAACAAAAATTATAATTTATACCTAATTTTACAATGAAAATGCTAATCTTGATCATCTTAGTATCATCATACACTTCTTTTCATAGAATTTAATTCAGCTCCTAAAATGTTTTGCTTTAATTTAGTTATATTACTATATGACTCCAAATCTCTCGTTTGGTGACATTTATATCACATCTATTTGATAATATTATATTGCTTTAATTCATCTCATTTGAGCTTTAATATATATATTTCCTTAATAATTACTTATTAATTTATTATTATTATTTGTTGTTTACATTTGTGCTTCACTATGATTCTAAATGATATCAAATTCAGATGAAAGAGATATCCTTAGGCTCTTCTAATCAAGTTATGTCCATTTAAATATTTTTTATACTTTCAAATATTTTTTTTCTTATGACTTCAAGCTATTTTATGAAATTTTTTTATTCTTACTTAATTTGATAATTGAAGATATTATACTCAATCTCCTTAGTACCTTGAAAAGTAGCGTTCCTATACATTACCTTCTTCAAATGTTTTGCATTGAATTGTTATATTATGATGAAACTCTTATTCTCCTCTCTTGTGACCATTATATTACTTTGATCTGGTTATATACACTATTTTAATTTCGCTTTTTAAACTTTAATATACGTTTTCTTAATATTAAAAGAATAATTTATTTCTATATGAGCTAATTTCCTCTAATTATATATAGTAATAGCAAATGAGGTTGATTGTGATGGAATAAATTTTATTAGACTTATCCATAAGAACTCCTCTAGTTAAATATTAATTTTTTTATTTTAAAAAAAATTCTATAATTTTGCTATCATTATATGTTTCAATACATATCATATTTAATGGTCAAGGATATTACACTTGATGACTTTTGTATCTCATAATGCAACTTCCACATATAAATATTTAATTTCTTTTAAGTTTTCATTTTTTTTTGTTATAATATGTTATTTTAATTTCTCTCATTTAAAGTTTCAAATATATTAAAATAATAATGTATTATTATTAATTCTTGTTTGTATTAAGTAATTCATAATAATTCTAAATGAGATGAGATTATGATAAACCAATTGCTATTGAAGTTGTCTCATCTGTCTCAATCCAATTAAATATTTCTCAATATTTTACATATAAGGAAAAGTTACGTTTTACTATGTGACTCAAATTTTCATCCTATGTAACTTATACATCACTTTTTTTGTTTAAATTACATAGAATAAAGCTATGTCATTTTGCGTTAATTTTGTATATATATTGTGTTAATATCAGTATAATAATTTTGTGTTAATTATGGTAATTTATTTTAATAACTCATCGTAATGCTAAACAAAATTTGATTGAGATAAAATAAAAATCATTCAACTTATCCCAATGAGCTCTATCTGATTAAATATTAAAATCGATACTTTTAATTATTTTTTCATCATATTTTTAAAGGTTTTAATAGATATTTTTATTTGTACTGATTTGATGGACGAGATGTAACACTTGCTCTCCTTAGTATTTTAAACTGCATCTTTCTTGTATAATTTTCTCATTCATCAAATTTTTTTTCTTTGATTTGATTTTACTATGATACAACTCCAAGTCCCTATTCTTATTACAATTATCTTTAATTTTTGTTGGATTACATTAATTCAGTTGATCCATTTCAATTATTTAAATATTTTATCTTTATTACAATAGTGATTTAAAATTTTTCATACTTATTTTATTTGTAATTTCCAATAATTGCAAATTACAATAGATTTTGATGAAACTGACTTCATTAGACTTTTCTCAAAGTGCTCTATAAAAAAAAATATTAATTATTAAATTTTATATTTTTTGTTCAAGGATTTTGTCATACTTTGTAAGATATTTTGATTTATAACTAATTTCATGATTGTAGTTAATACTCTAGATCTCATCACTTTGTTGGAATGCTTCTTATGATATAATTGGTTTAGTTTGGTAAAACCTTATACTTTTATTCTATTATAGCATGTTACTTCAATTTGTCTTCTTTCTACAATAACATAGATTTTTTAATATTAAAAAAATATGTTTTTCTTACTTAAGTATATTTATTTTCTCAATTCATAAAAATGCCAAATAAGGTTTAACCAAATAAAAATAATTGTTATTAGACTTCTCTCAATCAGTTCTTTTTATTTAAATATTCATTTTTTAAAATATTTTCCTTTCTATATTTTTCATATATTTTATTAGACTTCTTTAATTGTACTTGATTTAATGATCATAGATGTTATGCTTGGTCTCTTTGGAATAATGGAATACAACTTTCTAATGCAAATTATCTTAATTCATCAAAGTCATTACTTTCAATTGGCTATTTTATTGAGTAACACGACTTCTCCTCAGATGTGACCGTAACATGGACTTGATTTTGATATATTGAATTTTATTAATTTTTCTCATTTAAAAAACAACAAAAATTTAAATAATATTATAAAATAATTTATTATTATGATAGTTTATTTTATTTAGTAATTCATAGTAATTCAAGCGAGGTCAAATCATGATGAAACAATCTTCATTATACTTATCTAGACGAGCTCTATCAAATTAAATATTCCTTCTATATTTTTAAATATTTTATTATGAACGATTATTGTATATCTTAAGAGTCATTTTGATTCATACCTAAAGTATTGATCAGAGATGTTAAAATTCATCTCTCAGATATCTTGGAATGTAACTTTACAATACAATTTATTTTATTTCCACTTATTTTTCTTTGTTTTGTCTATGTTCCAATGTTAAACTTTATCTCTTTGATTTATTTACATACATCAATTAAATTTATGTTGTTTAAACTTAAATATACATTTACTTAATATTAAATTAATACTTTATTATTATTTATACTTGTTTAGTTTTGCATTACATAGTGATTTGAAATGAGGCATGGTTTTGGTAAACTAGATGTAATTGGACCAGTCTCAAAGGGCACTATCTAATTAAATGTTGATTTATTTATGTTTTCTAAATATTTTATTTCCTAATTTTTTGACACAGTTTATGAGACGTTTTCTTTCTTAGCAGATGTAACAATCAAGGTTGTTACGCTTCATCTCCTCTATATCTTGGAATACAACTTTCCTAATAATTTATCTTAGTTACTAAAAATTTTTTTCTTTGATATGGCTATTTTTCTTTGTAAATATATATCTCTTCTTGTGCAAACTTTAGATCAACTTTAGTTTATTTTATTACATTGTATCAATTTATTTTATTTTAGATTTACTATGTATATACTCAATATCAAATGATAAATTTTTATGATTTTTTTTTACTTATTTTGCTTTGGTGATTGTGAGAAATATAAACCAAATCTTATTATGACAAAATAAAAGTTTGTTGGACTGATATAGACAAGCTCTATCTAGTTAAACATTTATTTGTTTGTTTTTAAATCTTTTATTTTTTTTTTAGTTTGACGATCTTTGTACGACTGTTTTATTTTTATTTCATTTCATTATTGATGATATTATTATAGAATATCTTAAAATCTTTGAATGTAAATTTCCTTTATAATTTTTCTTTTTTCTTCAAATGTTTTCTTTGATTTAGTTATATTTCTATTTATCTCAAAATATCTTTTTACGTTGCATTTTTGTTTCCTTGATCTTGTTATATTATATTGACTAAATTTATCTCACTTCAACTAATTAACACATATATTTACATAAATTTAAAATAATAATTTTGTATTATTTTTTTTTTTAAAATTTAATAATTCATAATATTATCTTATCAAGATAATGGATCATTTGACTCAACTCATCTACTTAAATGAAACAAATATAGGTTTTTATATTTTTAAATATTATATTTTCTAAAGTTCTCACTTGTTATATAATATAATTTTATTTATAATTAATTTGATGAATGATGATGTTACACTTAAACTCTTTAGAAAATTGGAACAAAATTTTTTCTTATATTTTACATGTCTACAAATTAATTGGATTTGATTTCATTGTGTTATAACATTTCCCTAAATTGTTTCTTGTGTGAACCATACATCTTGAATTCGTTATATATCATTATTTAGATTTATCTCCTTTTAACTTTAATAAACTTTTCCATTATATTGAAAAATAATTTATTATTATTTATGATTATTGGTTTATTCATTCATTGAAACTCCAAACATGTCCAATCTAGATAAAGAAAATATCTCTAAACCTGCCTTGATGAACTCTATTTAACATTAAATATTAGTTAATTGAATATTTTATTTTGTTTTAGATTTTTGCCATTTTATGATATATTTTCATTTGGACCTCATTTGAAGATCATTGATTTTCTGTTTCATCAAATTTTTTATTGTGATTTCTTTATATTACATTACTTTCAATTCACATTCTACTTTAAAAAGTTATTTAATATAAAAATAATATTTAATTATCATTTGTGCTTGTAAACTTTGATATTTTCTTAGTAATTGTAGATCAGATCTTATCGAGATGATGTAAACATTGTTTGTCTCATTTGGATTAGCTCTATCAATTTAAATAATCATTTTAACATTTTTAAATACTATAATTCTATGGTTTTGGAAGATGACACAATCAATCCAAATGAGACAATCAATCCAAATTTTTTACTAGATTCAAAGTTGGAAGATGACACAATCAATCCCCTTAGTATTTTGGAATGATAATTCAAAGACAATTTATCTCATTTCTTCCGCCTTTTAGATTTTATTTTTTATAGTATTATTATACTCGAATTCTCCATTCATGTTATATTTGCATTACTTTCATTTGCTTATATGGCATTGCTTTAATTAATCTTACTTTAAATTTAATATATTTTTATAAAATATTAAACTAATATTTATTTATTATTTATGCATTTCAATTTTAATAAATCATAGTGATTCCCAACGACGTTGATCATGATGGAACATACATCATTGGACTTGTCTCGATAAGCATTTAATTAAATATTCATTTTGATAAATTTAAATGTATTAAATTCTATGTTTTTTTTTGAGAAATTTTAATAAGCTCTTAATTTAAACAATGAAGATGTTACACTCCACCACCTTTGTATCTTGTAATGCAACTTTCATATATACTTTATCTTATTTCTTCAATTTCTTTTCTTGATTTAGTTATGGATTTCGAAATATTCTCTAGTTTAATAGTTTTAACATTTTTATTTTGTTATACTACACTACTTCAATTTATCCCAATTAAATTTAATATATATTTATTTAAAAAATAATTTTTATTTATTTAATTTAAAGCTTTTCATTAATTCTATTGATGTCCTATCAAGATTAAATATTGGTTGTTAGACTCATCTCGATAAGGACTATCATCTTAAATATTCTCTTTTACAATTTTAGAAATTTAATTTTTTTAAGAATTTTGATCAAGGTTGATTTTCCTTAGTATATTAGAATGTGATTTTTTTATGTAATTAATCACATTTGTTAGAACTTTTCATTATATTGTTACAGTAGTCTAACTCAACTCTCATGATGTATTCACTTTTCTTTAATTTAGTTATATATTTGTTTGAATTACCTTATTTTAGTTTTAATATATATATATAACTATATTAATAATTTTTTTATTATATGTGCTTATTTATTATGATAATTTACTGTGATGCCTAATAAGGCACGATAAAGATGAAGCAATTGTTTATCAAATGCATGCATCTCAATGAGATCTATCTAGTTAAACATTTATTTTAATATTTAGAAAATTTTATTTTCTATAGTATTGGTTTGCTTAAAGAGGCATTACTGTTCATGCCTAATGCGATAATTAAGGATATTACACTTCATATTGTTAGTGTCTTAGATAGAACATTTTCTACATAATGTAAGTTCTTAATATTTTTTCCCTAGATTTTCTTAAATTTCTATTTAACTCTAAAGTTTTTCCACATTTTACTTTTACATCGCCATAATTTTGCCATAATGAAATGCTTCAATTTATTTATTTTTATCTTTGATATATGTTTATGTAAAATTAAAATTATAATTTTTTATTATTTATATTCATTTACTTTAGAAATTAATAAAAATTCTAAACAATGTCTTATTAAGATGAAGTAAATGTCAATAAACTCATCCTAATGAGTTTTATTTATTTAAATAATGATTTATTTATTTTTAATATTTATTTTCCATTTGATTGGCATGTTTTATTTGACTTTTTTAATTTGTATCTGATTTGGTAATCAAGAATGTTGCAATCAATCTTATTAGTATGTTGGAATACAAATCCCATATATAATTTCTCATTTGTACAAATTATTTATTTTGATATTGTTATAACACTATCAATGCATAATTCTTTATTCATATGACCTTTAGTTCACTTGACTTTTTTTATGTTACACCTTTTTTATTTATCTTATTTTACTATTAGTATATATTTTCTAAATGTTAAAAAAGTTTATCTTTTATATTTATTTTGTTTTGAAGGTTAAAGTCGCTCCTAATGACGTCTAATTAAGACGGAAAAAATATCACTGGACCTACCTTGATGGGCATTATTAAACTAAAAATGTATTTCTAATCTTAAATTTTTTTTTACTTTTTTAGACTATAGGCATTCCTAAAAATATTTAATTCATACCTGATTTGATAATCAAAGATGTTAAATCATATCACCTTACTATCATGTAATGCAACTTTATTATACAATTTACATCATTTTATAAAATTTTGTTTCTAATTTTCTTATATTTTTATGTAACCCTAAATCTTCTCTTATGTGCCACTTACATCTCATTGGCTTGGATATATTTTAATGTGATTTATCTCTTTTTGGCTTTAACATATATTTACAAAGTATTTAAAATAATAAGTTTTTAATTTATGCTAAGTTTCCTGTGAAATTACTAGTAATTCCAAATGAGGTCTTATTGTGACAAAAAAAATACTATTCAACTTATATTGACGTGTTCTATACATTTAAATCATTTCTATTCATTGCCCCTTTTATTATAGAGGACATTGAAATACTTAGTATAATGAAAAGGAACTTAACATAATTTCTTTATTTTGTAGTTTTTATTTAGTTAAATTATTAGGCATCTTTAAATCTCCTTTAATGTGATGGTTGCATTGCAATTAATTTGCTGTAATATATTTCTTCAATCTATTTTATTGAGCATTAATATATGTTAATTATCGTAGAAAGAATAATTTACTAGTACTTATTTTTTTTGTAATTTGTAGTAAGTAAAATAAAGGGTTAATTAATACTAGATATGCCTCATTGGACTAATCTTGATGGGCCCTACCTAAGTAAATATTTATTTCCAAATTGGTTAATATTTTTGTTTCAAGGGCCTTCACATACCTGATGAGACATTTCAATTTGTACTTAATTTGTTTAAAATGATATGCTTAGTATCCAAACTTCCCCCATACAAGTTATCTCTTTAGTTCAATTTTTTTTCTTTAGTTCAATTTGTTTTTTTTTTGTAAGTTAAAATTATGCAATACAAAAAAACGAAAGTCATCTAAGGAGCACAAAAGAAGAAATTTAGAGATACATATTGATATAAAAAAACAAAATTGGAAAATGTTTTAAATTAAGATAAATAGTTTTAGAAAGTTGTTATTATAGATAATAAGAAGATTGAGCATAATATTCTTAACAATTACATTATGAACGAATCAATACGTCTCATAAGTCATGCCAAAAGCCTCAAAACTAAATTATTTAACAATATAAAAATGAATATATAATTCACTAGAGCTATTGAAGTTGATTATGACAATGTTTGTTTCACTATAATCAGGTCTTGTTCGAAATTATTGGAAGTCACCAATCTAAATAAACATAAGTAGTAATAAAATAATTTTCTTAATGCTAAGAAAATAAATACTACATCTTATAAGAAATAGATTTGGCCAAGAAATGTAGCCAAATCAATGCTATATAATGTAGTATAACCAAATGAAAGAAAATAATTTTTTAAAAATATGGTATGGTGTGGAAAAGTTCTATTCTAAACAACCTAGAAGATTAAGTGTAAAATCTTGTACTAAAAAATTTGAAACAAATCAAAAATCAATTAAAGCATAACAAAACAAAAGTAAACATGTTTGAAAATATAAAAGCAAATTTTTAATTTGATAGTGCATTTCGAGACAAGTTCAACAATAGTATTTTTGTCTACATGAAACCTAGTTTGGAAATATTGTGAAGTTTAAGAAGTAAGCAAAAATAAATAATTACAAATTATTATTTTTACATTAAATAGATATATATTAATGATCAAAAAAGATAAATTAATGTATAAAAATTTAACAAAATCAAAGCAATGCAATAATTACAATGGAGGTTAACAAGAGTTTAATAGTAATATAATATAATCAAAGAGAAATATTTAAGAACATGAAGTAAAAGCTATAAGAAAGTATCAATCAAAGACACAAAGAAGATTAATGGTAATATCCTCCATCATTAAAAGAATTGCAATTCTAAAATACCTTATAATGCATGCCAAAACATTAGAAAATGTAACAAACAAAAATAAAGAAATAAATCATTAGATAGACATAGGTCATCTAGAAAAATGCATTGACATTTTATTCAAGTCTAATGAATGTAGTTTGGAATAACTAGTAGTTACCAAGAAAACTTAGCACATATAATAATAAAATACTATTTTAAAATTTAAAAAATATATTTTTAAGATGATGTAAGATAAATTGAGGTAATATAATATAACCAAATTAAGGCATTTTAAAGGTAACACATTTGAGGAGATTTTTTGTTACATAGTCACACCACTAAATCAATAAAAAATAATTAAAAAATTGGAATAAATTTATAAGAAAACTGCATTCCAAGGCATTATAGAAATTGTGTGTAACATCTTTGATCGTCAGATCAGTTTCGAATAGAAATTTGTAAAGCAAGCTAAAATACAAAAAACTAAAGACTTCAAAAAATATAAAATTGAATATGTAATTGCATAAAGCTTCTTAGTAGTAACCTAAAGAATTATTATGTTTTACCAAATTTGAATTGAAGAAATAACAAATATATATTATTATGATACAAAATAAGTGCCTATTAGTGCGAAAATAAAATAAATTTTTGCTTTGTAATATAGCAAAATCAATGCTTTAGAAGGTTACACAAGAGGAGATTTGGACTTATAGAGTAAAGTAAACAAATCAAAGAAAACAATTGAAACATTAAAATATTATCTAAGAGAAACCTACATTCCAAGATATTAAGAAGATCAGGTGTACAATCCTAAATCATCAGACATGGCACAAATCAAAATGTTTTCTAAAGCATAAAAAAAGCTACAAAACAAATTATTTAAAAAAATAAAATAAAATATTTAATAAATTTTAACTCATCAAGAGAAGGCCAACATTTTTTTGTTTGGGATGGACACCATTTGGAATACTAAAAATTATTAAAGTAAATAAGAATAAATTTTTTAAACTTATTAATGAAATATAAAGATAATATATATATAAACAAAAATAAGATAAATTGTAGTATTTTAAAATAATCAAATAAAAGTGATGTGAAAGTTTTATGAAAGGAGATTTACTGTTTCATAATATAAAAACCAAATAAATATATAACATTTGAAGAAATGAGATAACTTTTTTGTGAAATTTTTATAGTGGGGCACTAAGCAGAATGAGATAAACAATCACATTCATCACACTAGGTATCAATCAAATTGACTCAAAAGCATACCAAAAATCTATAAAATAAAGTACTAAAAAAATATAAGGAATGGCACATAATTGGATAGATATCATTGAGATGACTCTAACGTTATTAATTTAGCTGCTATTGGACCTTGATTAGAATTACTATGAATTAAAAAAATTAAGTAAGCATAAAAAAAGTTTAGTTGTTATTTTTTTTACTAAGTAAATATATGTTAAAGTTAAAAAGTTATAAATTGAAGTAATATAATTTATCAAAATAAAAACATCATAAGGATAACATAAATGGAGCTTTAGAATTACAAAAAAATATAAACATAAAAAAATTGAAAAGTTTGACAAAATTAGATAAATTATATGATAAAGATACATTACAAGGTACCAAAGAGATCAAGTGTAAAATCCTTGATCATGAAATCAAGTACTAATTGAAATGTCTCATAAACACAAAAAAATAATGGAAAGTATATTATTTAAAAAATAAAAAAATGCATATTCAGTTAGGTAATGCTCATCGAGATGAGCCCAATCACATTTCTTTACTCTTGCCTAGAATACGTTTGTAATTATTGCTAAATAACAAATTGAATTAGCATAAATAATAAAAAAAATTATCTTAATATTAAGTAAATATATATACATTATTTTTGGAATTAAATAAATTGAAGTAATATTATAAAAAACTAAAAGAAATATAAAGATCCTAAATTGAGATCAAATACAACATCATTGATTAGGAAATTATGTAACAAAATATATGCCTCATAAAAATGCAAAAATTTTCAAAAAAAAAAGTACTTTAAAAATATAAAATTAAACACTTACTTGGATAGAGCTTGTTGCAATTTATTTCGTCTCAATCAAACCTCATTGAAATTTCTAATAAGTCCACAATTAAATCTGAATAAAAAAATTAATTCATTATTTTGATAGTATGGAAATATATGTTAAAGTTGAAATAAGATAAACTAAAAAAATATAATATAACCTAATGAATGCAACCTAAGATCACACAAGAGAAAAATTAGAGTTACATAGTGATATAACAAAATAAATGCAAAACATTTTAAGAAATTAATTATATTGTATAAGAAATTTGCATCACAAGATACTAAGAGGATCAAGTGAAACATACATGATTTTGAAGACATTTGCAAATGAAGATATCTTGTAAAGAGTATCAAAACAATTGAAACAAAAATATTTTCTATATATATATATATATTTATATATGAATATTTAATTATATAGAGGTTATTGAAATTATACTAACATCATTTGTTTAATGTTGATCATGCCTCATTCGGAATTATTGAAAATATCAATAATATATTTAATATCTTGACATTAAGTAAACATATATTAAAAAAAAACTAAGACAAATTGTGTTTGTTTAAAAAAACCAAATTAAAGAGATTTGAAATTCACATAAGAAGAGATTAAGAGTTACATAATAATAAGATAAAATAAAAGTACAAATTCATAGAATTGAGATAAATTATAAGGGAAAGTTTCTTTCCTTGATTCTTCAGAGCTCAACCTTAAACTAAACTACCATAAAAAGTAAAATATTTATAGAATAGAAGAAATATTTAATTCAATAGACATTATCAAGAATAATCCAATAACCTTTATTTTGTCTTGATTAGACCCCTTTGGAATTATGCAAAGTTATTAAAATAAAGAAGAATTAAAATGAATAAATCATAATTTAATATTAAGAAAAATAATATTAAAATTAAAATGAAAAAAATAAAAAAATTCTTGCAGCTAAATGAAAATATGGTAAAGGGCACATAAGAGATGATTTAAGGTTACGTAATAAAAAAAGAAAATTTTAAAATTTAAATTATACTAAAAAGTTACACTACAAGACACTAAGAAGATTAAGATGGTGAGGCTTGATCAAAAACAAAATGTCTTAAACGTCACTCCAAAAAATATAAAATAAAATATTTTAAATAATAAAAATAAATATTCAATTAGATAAAGCACATTTAGAATTGTAAAGCAACACTTGTTTCAACTCTATCAAACAAAAAAGGAAGTTATTTTCATGTTAAGTAAACTTATAATAAGGATAAAATATGGTAAACTGAGGGCAAGTAATACAACCAAATGAAATAAAAAAATCTCTCTTTTGTGTAAGATTTACATTTGTCAAGTTATGTATGAAATAAGATAAATTGTAGTGAATTATAGGTAAATTGACGTCATTTTAAGGCAACACAATGGAAGAATTAGTGTTTCATGGCAATATAAGAAAATTAAAGTAAAAAAATCTGAAGAAATGTTGTAAATTATATGAGATTGTTTCATTTGAGGACACTAAGGAGATTGAGTACAACATCCTCAATCATCAAAATAGGTATAAATTCAAATGCCCTATAATGCAACCCATAAGTGTTGGAAATAAAACATTTGAAAATTTCAAAGCCAATAATTAAGTTTATATTATTTTTATCAAACCTAGTTTGAAATAACTGTGAATTGTTAAAGTAAATAAGTTGAGATAGTAATAAAGTATTATGTTAATATTAAATTAATTTGTATCAAAACTTAAAAAAAAATTAAACTAATTTAATATCACAAAATCAAAGCAGCATAAAAAGCTAACACGAGAGGTGAACTTGAGTTCCATTTTAATATATGCACATAAAAGAGAAATATTTGTAGAAAAAATATAAATTAGAAAAGAAAGTAATATTTGAAAAATTGAGATCTAATGTAACATTTTTAATCATCAAATCAGTTGTGAATCAAAATATCATGTTACGTGCACCAAAAAAATTAAAATAAAATATTTAAAATATATATGTATATAGATAAGCATATTTAAATAGATATAACTGATCAAAATGAGTCCAATAACTTTATTTTTTGTTCATCTAACCATGTTTCGACTTACTACGAATTCTTCAAAAAAAAAGAATCAATAATTTTAAATTATTATTTTAGTATAAATTGAAAATATATTAAATCTAAAATGAGATAAATTGAAGCAATATTGTTTAACCAAATCTAAGAAATTTTAAGGTCATGTGAGTGGATAACTGAAGTTTGATAATAATAAACCTAAATAAAAAAATATTAAGAAATTATACACATTTGATGAGAAAGTTTCATTCCTAGATGCTAAGAAGATTAAATGTAACATTCTTTATTATAACACAAAGTATTAATTAAAATGTCTCGTTAACCCTATCAAAGCTATTAAATATAAAATATTTTAAAATATTAAAACAAAAATATAAATTAATGGACCTCATTGAGGTGAGTCCACTAACTTTTATTTTGTCACTACTACACCTCTTTTCAATTATGCTTAATTATTGAAATAAATCAGTTTAAATAATAAAAAATTATCATCAAATATAAAAATTAAAAATTAAAAAACTAAATTAATGTATTGTAATATAACATAATCAAGGCAAATTGTTATTTAAATAAGTGAATATTTTTAATTGAATTATAACACAAGAAATTTAACGTGAAACAGCCAAACAAATGAGATAAATTTTACTATAAAGTAAAATCCCAAGGTATTAAGAATATTAAGTGAATTATTCTTGATCATCAAACTAGGTACAAATAAAAATGTCTCAAAAAGTATAATAAACTAATAGGAATTGAAATATTTTTAAATATAAAAATAAATGTTCAAATAGATAGAACTCGTTGAGATAATTTCGACCGTGTTTGTTTCATCTCAATCAATCCAAGTTTGAAATTAATAGAAACTGCAAAAATACTTAAACAAAAAGAATAACTAACTATTGTTTTAATATTAAGTAAATTTATATTAAAGTTTAATATTGTAAATTTATGGTAGGTCAAAATAAAAGTTATGTAAACATCATAAGAGGTGAGAATTAGAGTTTCATAATTATATAAGAAAATTAAAAAAAAACATTTAGGTAACAAAATAAATTATACAAGAATGTTGTATTACAGCATTCTAAGGATATCGAGTATAGCATTCTCCTTTGTAAAGTTTGGTATAAAGGGAAATGCCTCATAAAATCTATTGAAACCAGAAAGATAAAACATTTTAAAATATTAAAAGAAAGTTTTAATTATATTGAGCAAGTCAATATGAGCTCGACAGTGTTAGGTTTGCCTCAATCATACTTTGTTTAAATTTACAATGAATTACTAAAAAAATAATGATAAAAAATAATAAATTATTATTTAAATGTTATATAAATATATAATAAAGCTTAAATAATATAGATCAAAATAATATGTTATAATCAAATCAAGAATTACAAATGTCACATGCAGAATTAGAGTTTCACTGTGATATTTAGAAGATTTAAAATTACCAAGTGATATAATAAAATCTTAGTGAAGGGTTTGATGAAATTATGTAAATTGTATGAAAAAGTTGCATTCCATGATACCAATGGCTCAAAGGGTAAAGTCCTCGAACATCAAATATTTTACAAATTTAAATGCCTCAATAAAGCACACTAAAGTAATAGAAGATAACATATTTAAAATTTTAAAAATAAATATTCAATTTGTTAAAGACATTTCTTTTGTCTTAGTTGAACCTCATTTTGAATTATTGTGAAATGCCAAATTAAATCAACATAAATAACAAATAAATAAATTTAACAAATTAAAAAAATGTTTTTTATGTAACTAAATGTTAAAGCTAAAATGAGATAAATTAAAAAAATATAATAAAACTAAATCAAATGAACGTAAAGGTCATAATTTGATAAAATTAGATAAATTTTAAAATAAAGTTGTAATAAAAAATACTTAAGAAGATCCAAACTAAAATTCTTGAATGCCAAATGAGATTTGAAAAGAAATGTCTCGTAAGTACAAGAACTCTACAAAATCCAATACCTTTAAAATAATAAAATGAATGCTTAATTGGGTAGAGCTTGATGAGAGGAATCTAACCTCATTTCTTTCTCATCAATAATACCTCATTTAAAATTTCTTCAAATTCCTAAATTAAATAAACATAAATAATATTAAATTATTATTTTATTATTAAATAAATATTTGAAAGTTAAAATGAGATAAATTGAAGTAATAAAATACAATAAAAGCAATCTGATGTAAAGGTTACATAAGTAGAGAATTGGAGTCATATATTCATATAACCAAATCAAAGTAAAATATTGAATGAAATGAGTTCAACTAAATGAAATCTTTTCATTACAAGTTTTTAAGATGCTGAAGCATTGCATACATACTTATCAATTCAAATACAAATTAACATATCTAGTAATGAGTGCAAAAATTGTAAAAGAGAGTATTTAAACATATATAACAAAATATTTAATTATATGATGCTCTTTAAGATGATAGTATAGCCATTTGTTTCATCTCAATCACACTTAATTTGTCATTATTAGGATTTAAAATAATAAATAAACATATATAATAATAAATGACTGCATTAATAACAATTATATATTAGAGTTGAAATGAGGCAAACTATATCAATGCAAAAACCTAAAGAAAATACATAAAAAAGACACACAAAAAGAGATTTAAAGTTAATATTATAGTAAATTAATAGTGAAAAGTAATAGAAATCAGGTAAATTTTGTCAATCAAACTCCTGTTGGAATTAAGGTCACTTGAGCAAAGACTAAGAGTCAACTAAAAACTATGGGAAATTAATGCAAAACATCTTTAGAAATGAGATAAATATAAATGCAAAGTTGTATTCTAATAGATTAGGAAGATAGAGGGTAACAACCTTAATTGTTAAATAAGGTACAAAGAAAAACAGTTCAAAGGCATGCCAAAATAATAGGAAACAAGATATATAAAATTTTAAAACTAAATATTCAATTAAATAGAGCTTATTGAGACAATTCCAATAACATTTGTTCTATCTTGATTAAAGCTCATTAAAAATATTGTAAATTACAAAAAATTTTAAACATAAATAAAATAAACTTTAAGTTTCATTTTATGTAAAATTTATAATAAAACTATGGTGTGTTAAATTCAAGACAAAAAGTATAACGAAATAAAAATAATGTTAAGGCCATAAAAACTACAAATTACAGTTTCATAATAATGTAAGAATATCAAGGAGAAAAAAATTTGAAGAAACTAGATTAATTGTACTAGATAAGTGCATTGCATGACAACAAGGAAATGGAGTGCAACATTACAATTTGTCAAATTATGTATGAAACAAAATATCTTGTTAAAAATTTAAAAATCTTAGAAAATAATATATTTTAAAATATAATAAACTTTTAGTTAATTTTACATGTCTAGATTAGTCCATTAACATTAGATTTGAGTGCTGAAATTCTTTTTCATATTACTACAAATTACTAACATAATAATCTTAATTAAAAAAATAATTTAAATATTAAATAAATATATAATAAAGTTGGGATACGATAATTGAAACAATATGTTATAACAAAATAAATTGAATGAGAACAATTAGAGTGTCTTCATGGAAGCAAATTGAAGCAAAAGATTTGAAAAAATGACAAATTATACGAAAAAGTTTCATTTCAAACTACAATGGAAATGCAACATAAACAGAGCACAACTTACAACATTCTATAAAGCATGCCATAAGCCTAGGATATAATATATTTGAAAATTTAAAAAAGAATATTTAACTCCATACAGCACATTGAGATTAGTCTAATGTTGTTTATTTTGTCTTGATAAAACCTTTTTCTAAAATACAATGAATTATTAAAGTAAAATAGAATAAATTGTAAAAAAGTATTATTACAATATTTAATTGAACAATATTAAAATTTACATTAGATAAATTATAAAAGCTGAATATAACAAAAAAAGTTATGTAAATGTCACACAAGACATTAATTAGAATTTCATTACAATATATCCAAATAAAATAAAAAGATTTCATGAAATGTGATAAATTGCAATAGAAAGCAATAATGTAATAGATAAACGAGATCAAGCGTAACTTCCCCTATCATAAAATGAAGTAAGAATCAAATAATTCATAAATCATACCAAAATTTAGAAAAGAAAATTTTTTGGAATTATATATAAAAATTCATATTTAATTGGAAAGAGTTCATTGAAATGAGCCAT
Organism: Vanilla planifolia; assembly: GCA_023846275.1. NCBI lineage: Eukaryota > Viridiplantae > Streptophyta > Magnoliopsida > Asparagales > Orchidaceae > Vanilla > Vanilla planifolia. The sequence goes on along the minus strand of JAIUJO010000156.1, from coordinate 538,979 downwards.
AAAACAATTATTTCATATCTATTACACCAAATTAAAAATTATAGCAAATTATTTAAACAAATAAACATAAATAATAAAAATTTATCATTCTATTATCAAGTAAAAGTATATTTATCCTAAAATGAGATAAATTAAAGTAATATAATACAATGAAATCAAAGTGATGTAAAGTTCCTATAAGATAAAATAACAAAAGAGTCTTCATTCTAAGATAGTATGGCCAATGAGTGTAACATGGCCTACTATCAAATATATAGAAATAATTAAGCATGACAAAGACTAAAAAAATTAAATATTTAAAAATATTGAAAAAATTAATTTAATAGACCTTATTAAGAAAATTCTAACGATGATTATTTGAGTTATGTTCAATTATTAACGTCATAAGAATGAGTTGTATTAATGATTTTAATATTAAGTAAAGATATATTTAAACTAAATAAGATAAACTGAAGTAATGTTTTACAATAAAATCAAAGCCAATTATAGGTTACGTGGAAAAACATTTTGAGTTACATAAAAATATATGCAATTTAATAAAAAAATTTTAAAAATAGGATAAATTATATAGTAAAATAGCATTACAAGATACAAAAAATATTGATTGTACCATTCTTGAACACCAAAAAGGTACAAATAAAAGCGTCTTGCAAATGCATGCTTAAATAATATGAATGAAATTACATAAAAATATAAAAAACATTCAATTGGAATGAGCTCATTCAGACAAATCCAACTAGATTTGTTTTAACTCAATCAAGTCTCGATTAAAATTACAATGAAATACTAAAATAATTAAACATAAATAATAATAAATAATTTTTCTCATTCTAAGTAAATTTATAATAAATCTCAAACATAAATATTTGTACATAGTTAAAATAACCAAACAAAAATGATGTAAATGTCACATGATATGAGAATCAGAGTTTAATTGTAACATAAGAAAATAAAATAGAAAATGATAAAAAATAAGATAAAATATATAAGAAAGTTTCAGTCAAAAATACTAAGGAGATCAATATAACATTCTTATTTGTCAAATAAGGTATGAAACAAATAAGTAAAGTCGCAAAAAATCTTAGAAAAAAATATTTTAAAAAAATAATAATATATTTAAATTTGTCTGAAAGTGTCAAATTGTCTCTAATGAAGTAAGACTTGCACCAATCAGATCTCATTTGGATTTACTACAAGTTATTGAAGAAATTAATCATTAATTATAACAAATTATTTTTAAATGACTAAGTAAATGTGAAACAAATTAAAAACAAAATAAATTGAAATAGTGTATTATAATCAAATAGAATTCATGTAAAGCTCATAAGAGAAGAGAAATAGAGTTTCTTGGTAGTATAAGCAAATACAAAACATTCAAAAAAGAGATAAATTGTACGAGAAATTTTTAATTCATGATTTTATTGAGATCAAATGTAACTTTCTCGATTATGAAAACTTGTATGAATTTAAATATCTTATAAAATATATTATAAAGCTAGGAAATAAAATATTTAAAATTTTAAACTAAATATTTAATTTTTTAGAGATAGTCAAGATGAGAAAAAAATGTTGTATTCATCTTGATTAGACCTTACTCGAAGGGTACTTTGATTATTTTTTTAATATTAAGTAAATAATAACAAATTTTTACTTTAATATAAAGTAAAACTATAATACAACTTGAATATGAAAAGTTGAAGCTTCGTAATATAAGAAAATCAAACTAGCATAATGGTCACATGAGGTGTGAAGTAGACTTCTATAGCAATATATCTAAGTAAAAGTAAAAAATGTGAAGAAATTAAATAAATAGTGTAAGAAAGCTACAATCTATTATACTTCGGAGATCAAGAGTAACATAACTGAGCATTAAATCAAGTATGAATCAAAATGTTTAAAAAACTATGACAAATCCAAGGAAAATAAAAAATTTAAAAACATAAAAACAGATATTTAATTTAATAGACCTCGTCATGTCTCATCCTACTAGCTTTGATTTCTCTCAATCATAGCTCTTTTGAAATTTCTCATAATTACAAGATTAAATAAGCAAAAAAAAAGTAAAATATTTTTTGTATTATATGTATATATACATGTGTTTGTGTATATATATTTATACTTGTATGAGATAAGTTGTTGTAGTGTAATATAATGAAAACAAACATCTCAAAAGTTTAGGGGTGTAGTACAAACAAATTATTGTGTGACACTTCAATAAATGAAATAAATTGTATGAGAAAGTTTTCTAAAGATAATTATTTTGTGAAGATATCTTATCTAAAGCTAATACTCATCCTATTTCTCACTATCTTAATTATGAATGCTCGAGAGCTCATCCTTTAGAATTTAATGATTAATGCTTTGTTTCTCTACAAAATGACCCAATCTAATAAGGAAATCCCAAAATAATAGGCCTTTTGATACAATCAAATAGATTGCCACATGAAGACCATATTTTTTGTTCATTAATATTTGAATGAAAAAGAAATCGTCCATTTTATTTGGATTTAAAATTCCATGTAACTAATAAGAATGACTATGACATCACTAATCCTCAAGCTAGGTATGAACCAAAAAATCTAATAAGGCATGTTAAACACTACAAAATAATTTTTTTAAACTTATAAATGGTTAATATTTATTAGGATAGTCCACGTTTAAATAAGTTCAATGATTTTTATTTTATATTGATCAAAGCTCATTTAGAATTACTACAATTTACAAAAGTAAATAGCACAAATTGTATAAAAATTTATTATTAAAATTTAGTGAATATAATGTTTCCCAAATAAAAGTAACGAAATTGTCATACCTAAAGAGATATAATGCTACATAGTGATACAACCAATCCAAAGAAAATCTTTGAAGAAGCAAGAAAAATTTTAAATGAAAGTCATATTGCACGATACTAAAAAGTTTCAGTGTAACATCCATGATAATCAAATAACATACCAATTAAAATATATCGTAAGGCATGCAAAAATTCCGAAGAATAAAGTTTTTTATAAATGAGTCCAATGACATTTGTCTCTACTTCATCAAACCTTCTTCAAAATTAAAAAAAATTATTAAAATAATTAACAATAAATAACAAATTCTTATTTTTCATATTAAATAAATTTATAATGAAACTACAATAATATAAATTTAAGCAAAGTAATGTAACAAATCAAAATCAATGTAAAGTTCACGCAAGAGAACAATTAGAGTTTAAAAGTGATATTAGCCAAAGACAAAATATTGAGAACGTCATATGCATTTTGTGGTCAAGGTGCATTCCAAGATACTACGGAGAACAAGTTTAATATTACCATTTATCAAATCAAAAATAAAGCAAAATGTTCCATAAGACATACATAAACCCTTTAAAATAAAATATTTTAAAAATTTTAAAGTAGATATTTAATTATGTAGAACTTGTTGAAATAAGTCAAACACCATATGCTTCATTTTTATCGAACCTTATTTATAATTACTATGATTTGGTATTGTTAAAAATACATTAATAATAATAAATTTTCATTTTAATATTTGGTACATATATATTAAAATTGAGATAAGATAAATTAAAGAAATATTATTCAACAAATCAAACTATTAACAAGGCCACATAGTAGGATAATTGTAACCTTCTAGTAAAACTTCCAAACTATACTAAAAGGCTTAAAGAAATTAGATAAATTGTATTGGAAAGCAACATTCAAAGATACTACAGAGATTAAACTCACCCACCTCGATCAAACTGTAGTGGGTGATCAAAATCTTCTTAAAATGTGTGAAAATATTTGAAGGTATATGTAAAAGTATTATTATATTTGATATAGCTCATTGATATGAGTCCCAAAACATTTGTTCCACATGCATTGAAGCACAATTAAAATTTCTTTGAGTTACATAATGAAATAAGAATAAAAATTAATAATTTAATATTCAAATATTAAGTTAACATATATTGAATCTTAAATTGAGATAAATTGAAACAATGTAATCAAACCAAAACAAAGCAATGTCAAAAACACACAATAAGATAATTTGAATTGCATGATAATATTACAAAATCAAAGGAAAACTTTTTAATAAGTGAGATTTATTAAACTAGAAATTTTTTTGCAAGATACTAAAAGGATTTAGTGTAACACCATTTATTGTGAAATAAGATACGAAAAAAATATCTCATAAAATGCGTTAAACCATCGAATATAAAATATTTTAGTAGATTTATAAAAAAAAAATTATTTTATAGAGTACAAGTCAAACTATGTTCGTTATATCTCCATTGTGCCTTTTCTATTATTAGTATGAATTTCTTCAATAAATAAACATAATTAACAAAACATTATTATTTTAATATTATGTAAATATGTAAGTTAAAGGTTGCATTAGAAAAGTTCTAATTATACAATATTAAAAAAATAAATGCAATCTAAGTGAATATACAAAAGAAGATTTGGAGTCACATTGTAACATAACAAAAAAACAAAATATTTTAAAAATAAAATAAATTGTGATAAAAATTAAAATTTAGGATTCTTAAAAGATCAAAGTAACTTCCTCAATCGATAAATTTTGTCACAATTGTAATGACTCATAATGCATGGAATAACATGATGAAATAAAATATCTAAAAATATAAAATGATTATTTGTTTTGTTGAAGCTTGTTAAGATGAGTCACAATGTGCTTTTTTTATGTCAATCATACCATGTTTGAAATTACTACAAATTACAAAGGTAATAAACATAAGTAATAAAAAATTATTATTTTATTATTATTGTAATATAAATCAAACCTAAAATGAGATAAATAAAAGAAATTAAGTATATCCAAATCATAGATATGTGAAGGTCACATGAGAAAACATTTAAAGTTAAATAATAATATAAATAAATCAAAGAAAGAAGTAGAATGAAATGAAGTAAATTGTACTTAAAAATTACATCCAAAGTACTAAGGAGATCAAGTGTAACACATTTATTCATGGAATTCAATACAGTTTGAAATCTCTAATAAAGTATGTAAAACTTCATAAAAGAAAGTATTTTAAAATATAATAATGAATATTTAAATGTTTAGAGCTATTCAAGAAAAGTGCAATGAACTTTGTTTCTTCTTAATCAGGCTTTCTTTGCAATTACTAACAAGTATCATAAAAAATAACTAAACAAAATAACCAGCCATTTTTTTAAATTATGTAAACATATGATGAAACTAAAATAAAATAAATCAAAGCAATTTAACATTACCAAATAAAAGTGATATATAATTCACATGGGAGGAGAATAAGAGTTTCATAATAATATAAGCAAATCAAAGATTTGAAAAAATTAGAAATGGTACCACAATGTTATAATCCATGATGCTAACCATATTGAGTGTAAGATCCTCGATCATCAAGTTAGAAAAAAATTAAAATATCTCTTGAAATACACTCGAGCCCTTGAAACTAAAATAATTATAATTATAAAAATGAATATTTAACAAGCTAAAGTGCATTGAAACAAATCAAACGACGCTTAATATTAATTAAATATTTCTTAAATGTAAAAATGAGATAAATTAAAGCAAATTAGTACAACAACGGAACAATAATGAAAAGGTTACATGATAGGACAATAAGAGTTTAATAGAAATATAACCAAATAAAAGCAAAATATTTTAAGAAATGAGGTAAACTATATGGGTAAATTGCATTCCATGACACAAATGAGAATTAGTGTGATATCAATGATCATCAAAACTAATAAAAATTAAATGTCACGTAAAGTACACAAAAACCATAAAAAAATATATTAAAAAAATATAAAATAAGTCTTTAAATGATATAGCTCATCGATATGAGTCCAACAATGTTACATTTCAATTAAATGTCAATTGGAATTTCTATGAATTACAAAAGAAAATAAGCATAAGAAATAAACAAAGATTTATTTTTATGTAAATAGTTAATATGATAGATTGAGAAAAATTGAATGAATGTAAAATAACTAAACCAATGTAATATAAGTGATACTCAAGGAAATTTGAAAAAAAATATTGTAATATAAACAAATCCAAGAAAAACTTTTGAAGAAATGATTTAAATTATACAAAAAAGTAGCATTTTATGATATTAATGAAATCAAGTTTAACATCCACCATCATTAATGAGGTAAAATCTAAATTTCTCTTAAAGCATGCCAAAATCATATAAAATTAAATATTTAAGAGTGGAAAAAGACATTTAATTAGATAGAGCAAATTAAGAAGAGTGCAACCAAGTTTGTTTCTTCTTGATTGAACCTTGTTTGGAATTTTTATCATATCAAAAAGTGAATAAGTATAAAAAAATATTATCATTTTAAATTTAAAAAGATATATCTAAATTAGAATATAAGAAAATTATACCTATATAATATAACAAAATAAAACAAATGTAGTTGGCAAACTTGAAGAAATTTATAGTTACATAGTAACATAAAAAATAAATGCAAAGTATTTGAAGAAATGACACAAATTGTATGAGAAAGATTGATTACAAAACACATAGGAGATTGACTGTAGCATCCTCGATCATTAAATTAGGTGCAACTTCAAATGACTCAAAAATAAGAGCTCATGTAGAAGAATCAGCAAAGAGCTTACCTCCCTTTGAATTACTATGTATTATGAAATTAAACAATAAAAAATATAAAAAAATATTATTATAATCTTATGTAGATATTATTCTAATGGAAATTACATAATTTTAAGAAATATAATGATAAAACCAATTGAATGTGATGTAAATATCACAATAAGGGAGATTTAGAGTTACATCACAAAATAACCAAATTAAAAAAAAAGTTAAAAAAAGATAAATTGCCCCAAAAAGTTGAATTCTAACTTATAAAGAAGATCAAGTGTAACATCCTTCATCCTGAAATCAAAGATGATTTAAAAATTTACATCTTCATAAAAACACATTCAAAATTATTAAAAATAATCAAAGTAAATTAGAAAAAAAAACTCATAAATTATTATTTTAATATCAACTAAATATTTATTAAAGTTGAAATAATGCTAATTGAAGAAATGTAATATTATTAAATCAAAGTTATATAACTGTCATAGGTTAGGAGGTTTAGAGTCACCTAGTAGTGTAACCAAATCAAAGAAGTCAAATTGAAAAATAATGATATATTACGCCAAAAAACTTGTACTCTAAGACACAAAAGAGGTCAAGTGTAACATCCTTAATCATAAAATTTGGCATGACCCAAATTCCTTTTACAGTATGTAAACATCTTAGAAAATATAATGTTGAAAAATTTGAAAATGATGATTGAATGGGATAGAGCCCGACGAGGTGTGTCTTACAACTATTATTTCATCTAAATTTGACATTCTTTGAAATCACTATAAGCTACTAAAGTAAAAAAATATAATAAATTATTTTTTCAATATTTAGAACTTATATATTGACACTAAAAAAATTAATGCAATGAAAAAAAGAAAAATCGAAGAAGGGTGAACATCACATGAGAGAAGAATTAGAATTTCAAAGTGATATAACCAAGCAAAAAAATTTGAAGAAACAAAATAAATTTTATTCAAATGGTAACTTCCAAATTATTGAGAAGATTTTGTGTGATATCTTTGGTAATCAAATCAGGTAGACTTTAAAATACCTCATAAAATAAGCTAAAATCTAACAAAATAATATATTTAAAAACATAAAAATGAAACTATAATAAGCTAAAGCTCATGAAGATTTGTCAAATAATGTTTGTTTTACATGATGGAACATTGGTAGGAATTTTTTCAATATTAATTAAATATACAATAAAGCAAAAAAGATAAATTAAAGTAATGTAATATAATAAAATTAAAGCAATGTAAAAATCATCAGATAGGAGACTTGGAGTAACATAGACAAATGTCAAAATAAAATAAAAATATTTAATGAAATGAGTTAAAGTTTACAAGAAAGAAACATTCTAAGATATGAAGGATATCTTATGTAACATCATTTGTTAAGTTAGGTACAAATAAAAATAAATTGTAAAATACATGCAAAATGATAAAAAGAAAATTTTTAAAAATTAAAAATGAATATTTAATTTAATGAATTTTGTAAAGTCAAATGTAACGACCATAGTTTTGTTTTAAATAGACCTTATTTAGATTTATTATGAATTTAAAAGTTAAATAATAATAAATAAAAGGAAATTATTATGTTGATACATAGTAAATATATATTAAACTGAAATTTCTTAAATAAAGTGTTGTAACATAGTCACATCAAAGCAATGATATGATCACGAGAAAGAGGAATTATAGTTACACAGTAATATAAGGTAATCAAATCGCAAATTTTTTGCAATGAGATGAATTGTATTGGAAACTTCTATTCCAACATGCAAAAGAGTTGAAGTGTAACAACCACTATTATCAAATTAATTATAAATAAAAAATATAATAAAACTTATGAAAATCCTACAAAATAAAATATAAAATTATAATAAGTGAATACTAATTTTGATAAATCTTATCATGACGAGTCATGTGACATTTGTTTCCTCTTGAATTGACCTAGTTTTAAATTATTTTGAATTTCAAAAGTAAATAAGAACAAATAACAAAACAGTATTACTTCATTATCAATTAAATATATATTAAAGTTGAAATAAAAAATTGAAGAAATGTAATATAAGAAAAACATAGTTTTGTAAAAATCATTTGATAGAAGAATTGGAGTTCTAATGAAACATAGTGAAATTAACATTTTAAAAAAATATGATGGTTTGCATAGCAATGTTACATTTTGAGATAATAAGTAAATCAAGTATAACATCTTTGATCATCAAACAAAAGTATGAATGAAAATTCCTTTTAAAGTGTACTAATACCAAAGAAAATAAAAAATTTTCAAAAAAATAAAAAAAATGATATTTAATTTCCAGAGCTCATCAAAATGAATTACCATGGTAACTAAGCATAAAAAATAATCAATTATTATTTTAATATAAAGTGCATGCATATTAAAAATAGAATGATATATATGTTGTCATAATTCATTATGAGTAAATTATAGTCACGTAATCGTCAAGTGAGTAGATTTAGAGTTACATAGCAATATAATCAAATCTAAGAAAAAATTTTGAAGAAAGGATCTGAATTATTTCAAAAAGTTAAATTCTAAGATATTAAATAGGTCTACTTTAATACCCTCCAATGCAAAATCAAGTAAAAAATAAAAATATCTCACAACAGGTGCAATAACTAAAAATAAAAAAAGATGATAAAAAAAGTATATTTAATAACTTAAAGCTCTTCAAGGTGATTCCAATGCTATTTGTTTCATCTTGATTATAGTTCGTTTTGAAATGTTATAAATTTAAAAAGTAAATAAACTAAAACAACAATAATTTTTTTATTTTAATATCAAATATATATTTATGCTGAAACTAATTCGTGGCAAATTGAAGCAATATAATATTACCAAGTCAAAGCGATGCAATATACCCATTTGGCGACAACTAGATTCACAAAATAATTTATTCCAAACAAATTTAAAACATTGACAAAATAAGATAAATTACTAGAGAAACTTGCATTAAAAAGTGCTAAGGCGATCAAGTATAACATCTTTAAAATCAAGTACAAATAAAAAATACTCATTATGACCTTGTTTAGAATTACTATGAATTAGTAAAGTAAATAACCATAAAAGAATAAAGTTGTTATTTTTTAAAACTAAGTAAACATATAGAAAAGCTAAAATAAGAAAATTTTAAAAAAATATTATATAACCAAGCTAATGACACGTATAAATTACATGACATGTGATAACACGTAACATACTAACATAGTCATATCAACAAGAAATTTTTTTTAAAATAATATAAATGCATAACAGAGCATCCTTCCAAGATGCTAAGATTGAGTGTTGTCTTCTCAATCAACAAATCATGTATGAATGAAAATATCTAATAAAGAATGCCAAAACCTTAACAAATAAAACATTTAAAAATTTTCAAAAAAGAATATTTAATGACGTAGTTCTCCTAATGATGAATCTAACAATGCTAGTTTCATCCAGATTGAACAAAGTATTGAATTACTATGAATAAGAAAATTAAAAAAGCATTAAAAAATAAAATATTATTTTAATATTAAGTAAATATATATTGAAGTTAAAAATTTCATGGATTAAAATACCATAAGATTATTAAATCCAAGCAATGTTAAGGTTATATGAGCATAAAGCTGGAGTGATTGAGTAATATGACCAAATCTAAGAGAAATACTTGAGCAAATAAAATAAATAATCTTAGAAAGTTGCATTCAAAGATACTAAAGAGATTTATAAAAACATTCTCAATCATGATATCAAGTATGAATCAAAATGTCACTTGAAGTGTGCTAAAACAATAAAAAAAGTTAAATATTTAAAAATTTAAAAATGAATATTTAATTGGATGAAGTTTTTTGAGATAAGTGCAACTGTATTTCATTCCACCTATTGGAATGTTGATTGCAGTTTTAGGGAATTACTAAATAAAATAAGCATAAACAATTATAAGTTATAAGTTTTTATTAAATAAAAATATATTAAAGATGAATAGGATAAATTGAAGAAATGGAATATAATAAAATCAAAGCTATGTATAAGTCACCTAAGAGGAGATTTAATGTTACATAGTAATATAACAAAATAAAGACAAAAACTTTTCAATAAATGAGATAAATTGTAAGTGTAATTTTCATTCCAAGTATAATTATTGTTGAGTGTAACATCCTTGATCATAATATCTGGCATGAATAAAAATATTTCTTAATAAGTGTTAAAAACCTAAAAAAGTAAATATTTAAGAAAATATAAACTTTAATATCTAATTATATAGAGCTCATTGAGATAAGTAGAATGAGCTCCAATTTAATCTCAATCAAAACTCATTTAGAATTACTTCTAATTACTAAAGTAGATATGTATAAGTTATTAAATTTTCATTATTATTAAACAAATATATTTTAAAGACAAAATGATAGAACATGAAAACATGCAATATCACAAAAAAAATGTGACGTAATGGTGCATGCATGGAGATTTAGAGTTACATAGTAACATTAAAAAATTAAAGAAAAATATTTGAAAAACTGATATAAATTGTATAAGAAATTTGCATTCCAGGAAACAAATGAGGTCAAGTTTAACATTTTTTTATCACCAAATTATGCTTTTATAAATTTATATTGTGAAGTATGTAAAAAAAATTAAAAAATACTTCATATTATAAAAATTAATATTGTTGGACAAAGCACATATGATGAGTCGAATGTCATTTGTTTCTTATCCATTGGATCATGCCTAGAATTAATGATATTAAAATGAGAGTTTCATTATAAAGTAAGAAGTGAGTGTAAATTTTTTGAAAATGTCAGATTAAGGTTTTGAAAAAGTTGTGTTCAAAGGTAATAAGGTTATTGAGTGTATTATTCAAAATTGTCAAACCTAGTACAAATAAAAATAACTCATAAAGGTAATGGAAATACATCATAAAGTATGCTAAACACTAAACATTATTTTAAAATGTACAAGTTAATGTTCAATTGGATTGAGCACATCGAGATGAGTCAAATGATATGTCTTTCTTATCTTTGAGATATTGTTTGGAATTTGTATGACTTAACAAAAACGTAAGAATAAATATCAATAAGTTATTATTTTAATATTAAATAAAAAATTATTATGATTTTTTGAAAAAATTATAGTAATATAATATGTAAAATTTAAAGAGGCGTAACGGTCACATGACTTGATTTAGAGTTATATAATAATATAATCTAATACAAAAATTGAGAAAATGAGATAGATAATAAGGGATAACTATATTTCAAGATTTTAAAGAGATCAAGTGTGACATTCTATACTTTTAAATTAACAAAATAAATATCTTGTAAAACATATCAAAACATTAAAAAAAATATTTCAAAATATATAAAAATTAATATTTAAATAGATAAATAGATACAGTTGAGTCTAATAACTTTTCTTCATCTTAATCACACCTTAGTTTTAATTACTATAAATAAACAAAGTAGATAAGCATAAATAATATAACATAATAAATTTTTAAAAAATTAAATATATAATAAAGCTAAAATGAAATAAATTGAAGCATTGTAATATAACAAAATTGAAATTAAAAATTCAAAGAAATTAAGGAAATTTTATAACAATTTTGTAATTGATGATACAACAAAGATTGAGTATAACATCCCAGATTACCAATGTAGGTATGAATCTAAATGCCACTTAAGGCACATGATGGATATATATTAGTATGAAAAAAAAATTTCAATTTGATTGAGCTTCTCGAGAAGAATATCATGAAATTTGTTTCATCTTAATTAGAAATTTATTAAAGTTAGCATGAATTAGCATTTTAAATTAGGACAAATAAAAATATATTATTTCTTCAACATTAAATAATTTTCTGTAAACGTTGAAATGAGATAGAAGATAGCAATGTCATATAACCAAGTCAAAGTGATATAATGATCACAATAGAGGAGATTTTTAGTTACATAGTAATATAAAAAAATAAAAGAAAAAACATGAAGATATAAGGTAAATTGTATGGGAAAATTCCATTATGAGGTTCTATCATGATTGAGCATAACCTTCAAAATTCTCAAATTAGGTATGAATCAAAATACAAAGAAAAGAATGTAAAAACCCTAACAATTTCAATATTTAAAAAATATAATATATAGCATTTATTGATAAAGAGCTCATCAAGAAAACTTTCACGCTATTTCTTTGGCACCATCAAACCTCTTTTAGAATTACCATGAATTACGAAAAACTAAATGTATATATGTAGTGTTAAAATGTTTTTAAAATAGTGAATAAATATATTGTAATACTTATATTTGATAACTTAAAGAAATATAACAAAATATAATTAAATCATTGTAATGGTCACACGAGAGGAGAATTATAATTTTATACTAGCATAACTAATTGTAAGATAAAAAAATTAGAGAAATATGATGAATTTAATTTTTAGATTGCATTCATAAATACTAAGAAGGTGGAACATATCATTATTGATTGATAAATCTACAACTAGAAAAAATGTGTCATAATACTTGAAAAAAATGGAAATAAAATGTTTAAAAATTAGAATATATATTTAATTGAATAAACCTCATTGCTATGACTCTAACAAGATTTCTTTCACCATAACTACAACTTGTTTGTAGTAACTTCATATTAACAAAGAAATTTAGTATAAACAATGATTAACTTAATTTAAAAAATAAGTAAACATATATTAAAACTAAAATAAGATAAATTAGAACAACACAATATAGTACAATTAAAAACATGTAAACTTCACATGAGATCAATTATAATAACCTTGATCATCAAATGAAATAAAATTAAAATACCTCATAAAGGGTACTTAAACCCTAAAAAATAAAATATTGAAACTATAAAATGAAATATTTAATTTGATATTGCTTGTTGATATGACCACAATACCTTTTCCATTTTTTTGAATTGACATTCCTTTGAATAATAATAAGTTATCAAATTAAATAATACTTTAATTTTAGTTAATTATATATTAAGTTAAAAATGGAATATATTGAAGAAGTTTAATATAATAAAATCAAAGACATATGGAGATGACATATAATGACATTTAGAGTTACGTAGTAAAAATAAATTTGTATATTTAAATTGATAGAAAAAATCACTTGATTTAAGCTTTAGAGTTGCACTATAACAATGCCAAATCAAAAAAATACTCATAGAAAATGAGATAAATTATATGTTAAAGTTTCATTCCAAGATACTATTGAGATCAGTTGTAACATTACCAATCAACAAATTAAATACGAATTGAAATTTTTGATAAACCATGCCAAAATCAAAGAAGATAAAATATTTTGAAATACTAAAGATAAATATTTAATTGGATAAAAATATGTCAAATCATTTATTTCTTTTTCATTAGACATTGTTTTGAATTATTACGTATTACAAAATTAAATGTGAATAAATAATAAAAAATTATTTTTAATGTTTAATATATACATATTAAAACAAAAATGAGATAAATTTAATCAATATAATAAACCCAAACTAATGCATTGCATGTGTGACATCAGAGTATATTTAGAATTTCTTACTAACATAACAAAATTATAGAAATGAGACAAATTTTATGGGATTATTTAATCGAAGATGTTATTGAGGTCAAATGTAACAACCTCAATAATCAAATCATTTATGAATCAAAATGTTTAAGAAAACATGCCAAAAACCAATAAAACAAAGTAGTTAAATATATAAATATAAATTTTAATTTAATAGGGCTCATTGAGTGGAGTACAATGAGATTTGGTTACTCTTGATCGGACGACATCTCCAATTACTAGAAATTTCCAAATAAAATAAAGCAAAAATTATATTTAATTTTCACTCTCATGTCAACTAAATATATTTATATATATATGTTGAAGCTAAAATAAGACAAATCGAAGTAATCTAGTATAACTTACTCAAAATGATCTAAGTGTTACATAAAAAGTGATTTAGAGTACATAATAGTATAACAAAATCAAAGTAAAAAGGACACATTCCTAGATATTGAGCAAATGGTGTATAATTATATATGAACATATTTAAATTTACAAAGCAACATAACAAAATAAAAGTGAAAAATTTGAAGAAATGACACAAATTATATAGGAAAGTTTCCTTGAAATATACTATGTAGATCGAGGGTAGTGACCTTGATTCTCATATTAGTTATTAATTAAAATAACTTGTAAAGTACACAAAAATTGTAGAAAAGAATGTTCAAAAAAAAATAATGAATATTAGATTTGAAATATGTCATCGAAACAAGTGCAATGCACTTAGTTTCATCTTAATCGATTCTTAGTTACACTTCGATTGATGTACGATAATGATGTCTTAAAAATGTAAGTGAAACACAAGTGGAGAATTAGACTTTCATAGTGATGTGAATAAGAGCTAAAAAGTTTAAAAAGTATGATTAATTTTTTTAAAAGGTTGCATTCCAAAAAACGATAGTGATTGAGTGTGACAATCTATAACATCAAATTATGTATAAATTGAATATCTCACATCTCATAAAGTGTGCAAAAATATAAAAAAATAAAACACTTAAAGAAAACATAAATATGAATATTTTATTAAATATAACTTATAGAAGAGTCTAATGATGCCATTTTCATATGAATCAGACATCGATTAGAATAACTATGAATTGTTCATCTAAATTATCATAGATAATAATAAATTTGTATTTTAATTCCAAAAAATATATATATATTAAATCTTAAATTAAATAAATTAAAGTAATATAATATAGCCAATTCAAAGTATGTAAATATCACATGAAAAGAGAATTAGAGTTTTAGATTAATAAAATCAACAAATTTGAAAATTGAGATAGATTGTACATAAAGATTATATTCAATGATACTAAAAAGATTGAGTATAGCATTCCAGATCATAAATCAACCACATATCAAAATGTCACATTAGGGTGTCATGAACTTAAAAAATGAAATATTTAAAATAACAAATATGAATAAATTAAAAAGCATAAATAGTAATGCATAACTATAAAAATTAATATTTAACTCGAAACAGACCATAGAAATATACAATGACATTTGCTTTGTCTTATTGGGAACACATTTAGAAATATTTTCAATTGAAAAACAAAATAAGTACAAGTAGTTACAAATTAATATTCTAATATTAAATAAATATATACTATTATTCAAATGAGAAAAATAAATGCAATGTAAGAAACCAAATCATAGCATTGTAAAGCTCACACAATAGGAGATTTTTAGTTCGATTATAAAATAACTAAATCAAAAAGAATGGTTTGAAGAAATCAAATAAATTATACATGAAAGTTTTTTTAAGTTCCAAAGGAGATTAAGGGTAACATCCTTGATCATAAAATAATGTACAAATTAAAATATCTTATAAGGGTTAACAAAACACTACAAAAGAATATAATTTAAAAAATAAAAATTTATAAGTAGTTGGATAGAGCATGTCTTAAGAAAAAGTAGAACTAATTTCATCTCTATCAAATGTCATCTTAACGACGATAAATTAGCAAATTAAATAAGAATAAATAATGATAAATTATTATTTTAATATAAAGAAAATATATATTAGTGCAAAATGAGATATATTAAAGAAACGTAGTCAAACGAACTGATGGCAATCTATGCATACACAAGAGGATATTTTGACTTACATATTAACATAACCAAATCATAGTGAAAATTATTAAAAAATATAGGTTTTATTGAAAAGCTCAATACTATAAGGCAATTCATTATAAAATCCCTAATCATCACATCAGCTACAAATTAAAATATACCACAAATCTTGCAAATACTTTTCAAAATAAAATATTTTAAAAATAAAAATGAGTATTTAAATAAAAAGAGAACATTGAGATCAGTCCTTTGACTTTTTTGTCAACTTCATTTTGAATTATAATAATATTGAAGAATAAATATCAATTAATAATAATAAGTTATTACTTAATATTATTTTAGTAAATCTTAAATCTAGAATGCGATAAACTAAACTAACGTAATATAATAGAATCTACATGTAGGAAAGATAAACAAATGTTATTTTTAGAGTTACATGGTAATTTTGCTATATCTAGGCGAAACAGTTTAAGAAATGAGGCAAAATTATAACAGAAAGTTGCATTCTAATATATAAAGACTATTGACTGTAAAATCCTCAACTATTAAATTAGGTATGAATCAAAATATGTCATAAATCATTACAAAAACTAAAAAATATTTGAAAAATAAAAATAGATATTTAACTGAATAGAGCTTATCAAGATGAGTATAATGATGTTTCCTTAATGTCGAATGAACCTCATCTTGAATTAGAATTAATTACTATATTAAATAAGAAAAAAATAATTATTAGTTACTAATTTATAATTAATTAAACATATATTAAAGTTGAAATAAGATAAATTGAAACTAGTTAACATAATCAAGTTCGTGATATAAACATCATATAATAGGTTATTTAGGTTAAGATAGCAACATAACTAAATCAGTTTGAAAAGTTCATAAAAACAAGGCAAATTGTGTTGGATAGTTGCATTCCCTTACAAAATCTACTAACGCCAAGGAAATTTTTTTTTTCAAAAAGTATAACTAATATTAAACTAGATATGAGTCATTGGAATGAGTTCAAAGATGTTTGGTTTGTCACAAATGTATCTCATTTTTGAATTTTTATGAATTAACAAACAAATGACCATAAATAGAAATTATTAATTGAATATTAAGTATTTATATTTTAAAGGTTAAATAAGACAATTGAAGTAATATAATCTAACTAAATCAACGCAATGCAAAGGTTATATAGTAGGAGATTGAGTTACACAGAGAAAGTGTGTAACACCAAAAATCATTTCAATGGCTATGAATCTAAAAGTTTCCCAAAATTCTAAAACCTTAGAAAAAAAATAATTAAACTATATAGAAATTAAAATTTAATTTGTTAGAATTTATTGAGTTGAATAAAACGATGATCGGTTCGTCTCAATCAAACTTCTTTTGAGTTACATTATTTTATTATTAATAAACATATACTATATTAAATTATTACTTTAATATTAAAAAAATATATTTTAAATCATAAGTAAAATAAATTTATGTAATCAAATCTATTAAAAATAAAATGACAAAAAGGGTTGAGATGAAGAAAATTAGAATTACAAAAAAATATAATAAATTCAAATTAAGAAATTTCCAAAAAAAAAAAAAATTAAAGTGTTCTCTAAGATTTTAAGGGATTTGGGTTCAATATCCTCAATCATCAAATTAATTACAATTTGAAATGTCTCAAACATTGGACAAAAAATATAGGAAATATTTAGAAATATAGAAACAATTATTTATTTTTATAGAGCTTCTTATGATAAGTGCAACAACATTTGTTTGATCTCAGTATACAAGAATTGGAATTACTGTGAATTATAATTATAAAAAAAGCATAAATAATAATCATACACTATCTTTAACATTAAGTAAATCTATATGTTGAAGTTAATTTTAGCTAATTTAAAAAATGTAATTTCACAAAACTAATGCTAACACTTCAAATAAGTGATTTAAATTTCATTTGAATGTTAAATTCAAAGATAAATGAAGATCAAGTCAAAAAATCTTGATCATTTAATGATGTACAAAAAAATTCGTTGTAAAGTGCACAAAATAATATAAATTAAAAATATTTAAAAAATAAATCTTTGATTTGATAGAGCTCATCAAGATATGTCCAAAGAAATTTGTTTTGACTCTATAAGACATCATTTAGAATTATATGTTGACAAAGTAAAAAAAACATAAATAATAAAAAATTATAATTTTAGAATTTAAGATATATATATTTATGTTAAATGATGTACTTAGAAGAAATGTAATTTAACATAGCCAAAGCCATGTGAAGGACACACAATGGGAGATTTATAGTAATATAGTAGTATGACCAATTGAATGCAAAAAATTTGAATAAGTGAGATATATCATATATGATAGTTTTATTTGATGATACTAAAGACATCAAGCTTTACATCCTCAATCGGCAAGTCATGTAAGAATCAAAATAGCTGTTAAGGATTACCAAAAAAATCAAAATAAATACTTTATAATCTAATGAAAAAGTTTTAATTGAATTAACCTCGTCAAGAAGAGTTTAATCAAGCTTGTTTTTTAATCAAATGCAATTTAGAGTTAGCAAAAATTACCAAAAAATCAGTATAAATAATAATAAATATTGTTTTTAATATAAATTTAATATATCTTAAAAAAGAAATAAGGCAAATTGAAGTTATGTGATATAACCAAATCAAAGCAAATTAAAACTTACACAAGAGGAGATTTAGAGCTACACAGTAAAATAACAAAATAAAAGTGAAGGATATAAAGCAATGAAATAACTTTTATGAGAAAAGTTTATTGAAAGATATTTAGTAGACTAAAGTAAAATTCAAAATACCTAGCAAATCAAAGAAAAAACTTTAGAAAATAAAATATCTACAAATATAAAAATGAATATGTAATTTGATAGAACTTCCAATAACCATTTTTTTTCTCAATTAGACCTCTTTTGGAGTTTTTTCAAAATTTAAAATAATACAATTACAAATAACTAAAAATTACTAGTTTAAAATTGTATAAATATAAATTAAATTTGAAATGATAAATATTAAGGCAATAAAAGAAAACAAAATGAATGAAATATGAAGCTTGAAGAATAGAATAGTTAGAATTCATGTTATTATAAAAAAATCGAAGTCAAAGATTTTAAGAAATGGGATAAATTATATGAGAACGTTGAACTTGATCCCAAAGTCATCGAGTGCAATAACCTTGATAAAAAAAATCCATTACAAATCAAAATGTCTTCCAATGGCATAACCATAAAATGTTAAATATTTAATGTATATATATATATATATATATATATATATATATATATATATATATATATATATATATATATGAATATTTAATTAGATAGAGCTTGTGTAGACTACAATAATAACATTTATTTTGTTTTGAATGATAATCAATAGAAAATTAAAGAATTACAAAAATAAATAACACAAATAATAATAAATTATTTTTTTAACATAAAGTAAATATACATTAAAGTTGAAAAGTTCAAAATTAAGTAATGTAATAAAACAAAATCATTGCGATGTAAGTCATGCAAATTAAGATTTGGACAACTTATAAATACAAACAAATTGTTACAAAACATATTAAAAGATGACATAAATATAAGGATAATGTTGCATTCCAAGGTAACAAAGTGATTTACTGCAACATCATCAATCATCAAATCTCGTATCTAGTAATGCTTGCAAATATAATACAAAATAAATTTTCTAGTGGTATAAATTTAATATTTAATTGGAAGAGCTCATTGAGATGATTTCATGAACATTTTTTGACTCAATCCTGTATCACTTAAAATTAATATGAATTTTTAAAGTAAATAAGCATAAATAATAATAAAATTTTATTTTAATATTTGGTAGAAATATATTGAACCTGAAATGAGATAAATTAAATCAGTGCAATACAACTAAATTAAAGTGATGTAAAGGTAATATAATGAAATGAATGCTAAACATTGGAATAAATGGGATATATTATGAATAAAAGTTCCTCTAAAAGATATAAAGGAGATTTAATATAACATTCTTGATCATCAGATTCAGTACAAATTTAAATAAAAACTTAATTGAAAAGAGCAAATCAATATGAATATATGATTGCTTTTTCTGTCTAGCAATTACTAAAAATTAACATAGTAAATAAGAAAAAATATCAATAAATTATTGTCTTAATAATTAGTTAATATATGTTAATTTTGAAATATGATAAATTAATGCTATGTTATATTACCAAATCAAATCAATGTATATGCTACGTAATAAGCATTAAGTGTTACATAATAATATAACAACATCATAGCAAACTATTTGAAAAAAAGAAATTAATTTTATTTTAGAGGATTATTTCAAGATTATGAAAACCTTAAAAAAAATTTAAAAAAACTAAAATAAATATTAAATTTTGTATTGCTTGTGGATATGTGTCTAACAATGTTTTTTTCATATTGATTGGACATCATTTTTAGTAATTAAGAATAACCAAATCACTAATGGAATCAATAATAATGAATTATTTTTTAAAATTATATATATGTATATATGTACATATATATGTGTGTGTGTGTGTGTGTGTGTGTGTGTAAACTCAAATTCTATTAATCAAAGCAAAGTGTATGATTAAATTGAAGTGATGTAAAGGA
This sequence comes from Vanilla planifolia, assembly GCA_023846275.1. NCBI lineage: Eukaryota > Viridiplantae > Streptophyta > Magnoliopsida > Asparagales > Orchidaceae > Vanilla > Vanilla planifolia. Next base: position 518,077 of record JAIUJO010000156.1, on the reverse strand, counting down.
CACGGGAGATGACAATTAAAGTGTCGTAGTGATATAAGCAAGTATAAGAGAAACATTTGAAATAAAATAAACAGTAAGAAAAAATTGCATTCCAATAAATTTTTGAGAACGAGTGTAACAACCTCTATAGTCAAATGAAATATTAATCAAAATGACTCATAGAACTAATCGGGATTATTTGATTGACATTTTGTTTAAACTTGATCAAATATTGTTTCGATTACAAGGCATTAACAAAATAAACAATCATAAATAATAATAAATATTTATATAATAATATGTAAAATTAAAAAAGAAAAAATTGAAATAATATCAATTGAAGCACTACAATTTGACCAAATAAAAGAAAAATAAACAATCAATTATCCAACAAAGTGGCACTCAAAGATACTTAATAGATCTTTTATTACATCACTGATCATTAGATTTATCGATATTGCATTGCAAAATGCAAAAATAAAAAAAATAAGAAATATTAAAAAGAATATTTAATTAGTTGGAGCTCATAGAGAAAAGTCTAGGAATGTTTGTCTCATCTGGGTTAATTCTAATTTTGAATTATGATAAATTACCTAATAAAACACTCCAAAAATAAATTTTATTATTTTAATATTGCTTATATATACATATATATTAATATTGAAATGTGATAACTCAAAGTAATAAAATAAAAACAAATCAATGTGATGTAACTATCATGTGAGACTATATTTAGAGTTACATAGTCATATTACTAATCCAAATGAATAATCTATATAAATGTGATATATTGTATGAAAAGCTAGATTATAATGTACAAAGAATTACAAGTGTAACATCCACAATAATCAAATATTTTCTCTGGTTTGGTTATAATACATTGCTTGAAATTACTTGATTTCAACTTTAAAAATATATTTTTTAAAAATTAAGAAAGTAATTTGTTATTATTTATGCTTTTTTATTTTTTTATTTCATAATAATACCAAATGAGGCCTAATCAAAATGAAATAAAACATCGTTAGACTTATCTAGATGTGCATTTCCTATTCAAATATTCATTTCAATTCCTTAAAATTTTTCATTTTCTAAGATTTTTATGTCCTTGATAAGATATTTTTAATATTATCATATTACTAAACAAGGATATCATGATCTATTTTTTTACAATATTGGAATGCAACTTACCGATGCATTTTGTTATATTTCATTAAATTTTTCAGTTTGAATTGGTTATTTTACTAGGCAACTCTATATCTCCACTCAGGTGACTCTTACTTCGAATTGATTTTTATATATCACATTCATCAATTTATCTTATTTCAACTTTAAAACATATATATTTTAGGTTAAAAAATACTATGTTATGATTCATGCTTACTTAATTTAGTAATTAATAGAAATTCCAACACACATCTAATTGAGAAGAAATAGTATTTATTTGACTCATCTTGATGAGCTCTATCTAATTAATAATTTATTTCTATATTTTTTAAAATTTTATTATAAAGGAATTTTCTCACAATTTAATGGATATTTTAATTCTATCATTGTTTATCCATCGAGTATGTTAAACTCGATCTCTCTAGTATCGTTTAATGCAACGTTTTTGTTCAATTTACTTTAATTCAATAAATGTTTTTTACTCCAATTTTTTTTAATTTTTATGCAACTATAAATCATTTCTAATGTGACATTTAAATTGTTTTAGTTAGTTTATATAACATTAACTAAATTTACATCATTTCAACTTTGATAAAAATTTACTTAATATTAAATTAAATTTTTATTATTATTTATGCTTATTTAATTTTATAACTCACAAAAATGAAATAAATCTTATTTGATGAGTGTAAATATGCCCTATCCAATTGAATATTTTCTATAATATTTTTTAATTTTTTATTTTCTAATATTTTAACATATTTTGTAAGATATTTTAATTCATACCAGATTTAATGATTAAAGATGTTACTCTTGATCTTCTTATTATATTGGAATACATCTTTTCATATAATTTACTTATTACTTCAAAATTTCTTCTTTCATTTTTTTTACTATGTAATTATACATTTCCTCTTATCTCACATTTACCTCACCTCTATTTTGTTTTATCACATTTCATCATTTTTTCTTATTTCATCTTTAATATATATTTACCTAGAGTTAAAATAACAATTTATTGTTATTTATTCCTTTTTTTATTTTGTCATTCACAACAATTCAAACAAAGATCTGATCATGATGCAACAAGGCCCATTAGACTCATTTTGATAAGCTCTATCAAAAAAATATTCATTTTTTATTTTAAATTTTTTTTATTTTCTTTAGCATTTGCAAGTAGTATAAGAAATTTGGATTATTGCATAATTTCATTAATGAGGATACAGTAATATATGATAGTAATATCTTAGAATGCTATTCTTTCCATATAATATTTCTCATTTCTTGAAATATTTTACCTTGATTTGGATATATTTTTATTTATCATTAATTGTCTTCAGGCCTAACCTTTACGTCACTTTCATTTTGTTGCTTTACCTCTATTACATTTCAACTTGGTGAATTATTTAAAATATTTTAAAGTAACAAATTTTTATTATTTGTTCTACTTATTTACTTTCACAAGTCATAGTCATTTAAATGTGGTCCAATCATGATAGATGAATTATGATGAGACTTGATTAATTTTGTTATATTAGTTAGATATTTACTTTTTTAATTTAATTGATTTATTTTCTAAGGTTTTAGCATGCTTTACAAGACAATTTGAGTCATACCTAATTTGATGTTGGATTATGTTACAATCAGTCTACTTCGTATATTGGAAAATAATTTTCTTATATTTTATTTCATATTTTTTCAAATATTTTGATGCTCATTTTGTTATACTATAATGTTACTCTAAATCTCTTCTTGTGTGGCCCTCACATATCTTCGGTTAACTATATAGCATTTGTTTTACTTATCTTATTTTATTGTTAATATATTTTGCTAAATATTAATAAATAATTTATTATTATTTATGGTCATTTACATTAGTAATTCTTGATAATTCTAAAAGATGTCTAATTAAGAGGAAATAATTTTTTTTGGCTTATTTGATGAAAAATATGAAATTAAATATTTATTTTACATATCTTACTGAGCTCTATCAAATTAGATATTTATTTTAACAATTTTAAATAAATTAATTTCTAAGGTTTTGAATATTTTGAGATATTTTTATTTAAATCTTATTTAATTGTGACAGATGTTATACTTGATCACCTTACTACCTTGTAATGTAACTTCAAAAATAGTTTGTCCCATTTCTTCAACTTTTTATCTTTTATATAGTTACATTATTATTATACTCTAACACTGATTTCATGTTATGTTTACAATGCTTTGATTTTCTTATTTTTCATAAAATAAATTAATCTTATTTTTTCTTTAACATATATTTACCCAAAATTATAAAATTCTTCAATATGTTTTATTCATGTTTTCTCTGGTAATTCGTGACTATTCAAAATGAATTGTAAACATGATATAAAAAATTTCATTGGAATCATCACTATGAATTTTATCAAATTAAAACTTTATTTCTATATATCTTAAAATATGAATTTCTAGAATTTTTTTCAAATTTAATGAGAAGTTTCGAGTGGCATGTAATGGAGGATGTTACACTTGATCCCTTTAGTATATTGCTATGCATGTTTCATCTATAAGTTATGCCATTTTGCCAAATTTTTTTCATTGATTTGATTACATTATTATGTAACTTTATATCATTTCACATTTGCCATTTAGATGATTTTAGTTTTCTTTTATTACATTAATTTAATTAGTCTCCAGCCTTAATAAATATTTACTTAATGTAAAAGTAAAAATTTTTTCTTATTCTTGTTAATTCATTTTGGAAATAAACATCATTAGATTAATCTCGATGAGCTCTCTCTAGTTAAATATTCAATTTTAGATTTTTAAGATATTTTGATTTGCACCAGATTTGATGAATGAGAATGTTACACTTGATCTCCTTACTATATTAAACTACAAACTTTCTTATATATTTTATCTCATTTGTTTAAAAGTTTTATTTTGATTTGGTTATTATATTATAAAAATCTAATTCTCCTTTAATAACAACTAACTATGTCCAAGCAAGATGAAACAAGCATTAGTGGACTCATCTTAATGAGTTTTATTTAATTGAATATTTATTTTAATATTTTTAAAAATTTTATTTTTCTTTTTTCTTGCATTGCTTAAGTGGCATTCTAGTTCCTGCTTGATTTGAGCATCGAAGATATTTTACGCAATCTCTATAGTCCGTTGAAGCACCATTTTTTAACAATTTATTTTATTTCCTCATATTGTTTTCTTTGATTTATTTTTCCTAATTTACTCTAAATTCTCTTCTCATGTGTCATTTACATAACCTTAATTTGGGTAATAGCATTGCTAAAATTTATCTTTTTTTGGATTTGTTATAAAAATTCATATAAAATTAATTTAAAAACTTTTTATTTTTACCCTTATTTAATTTTGTAATTTGAAATAATTCCAGATCTGGTCTAATGTAGGAAAAATAAATACCATTTGACTCGTAACAATGTGTTCTATCCAATCAAAAATTTATTTGTTTATTTTCTAATATTTTATTTTGCAATGTCTTATCATGTTTTATATAGTACTTTGATTTATACATAATTTTGTTATTGAGTATGTTACAATCAATGATCTTAGCATCTCAAAAATAAATTTTCTTTTATAATTTTACTCATTTGTTTAAATTTATTATTTTGATTTGTTTATAAAACTATGAATGTCCAATCTTATCTTATATGACCGTTTATTTTTTAATTTTTAATTTTTGATTTGGTTATAACACTAGAATTGACTTTTTTATAGCTACTAAAAAAAGTCAACTTTCTTATATAGTAAGTTAAAATTATAGAATTTTTATTTTTTATTTAGTCAAGTTAATATCTAACTATAAGCCTCCTCTCATGTGACACCTATATCACTATCAATTACTTTAACATAAATCATCTTATTGTACTTCAAAGACATGTTCAAACCATAGAAAAAAAAATTATTAAAAAACTAACTAAATAAATAATTAGAACAAGCTCATCAAGACAAGTCTAATGTTGTTTATTTTCTCTTAATCAACAATCAATTTGGGTTTTTGTCAATAACCAATAACAATTATTTTAATATTATTTAAATATCTATTAAAGGTAAAATAAGACAAATTGAAGTAATATGAAACAACCAAATCTAATCTAAGTAATGGCTACAAGAAAATTTGGTAAGAAATTAGATCAATTATACATGAAAGTTCTACTCAAAAAAGGTTAAGGATATTGAGTTTGTCATTACGAATCATCAAAATTACGTAAAATTAAAATTTTCTCTTAAAGAATGCCGAAACCCTTGAAAAAAATAAAAAAAATAAAAAATTTATATATTTGTTTGGATAGAGCTCATTGAGGAAAAACAACCACATTATTTTTGTCAAAATCTAAGCTCGATAGAAGTTGTTGACAATTTCCAATATAATTAAGTACAAATAACAATAAATTACTCATTTATTATTAATTAAATATATAGTAAAACAAAAGTGAGGAAAATTAGAGTAATGTAAATAAGAAAATGAAGGTGAAGGAAAGGCAACATGAGAAGGGAATTAAACTTTTATAACCGTACAAAAATTAATTCCAAAAATTTTGAACAAATGAGATAAATTATACAAAACTATAACATTCTAATATATTAAGAACATCGAGTCTAACATCCTTGATTTTTAAGTCACTTTTGAACAAAATTTTCTCATAAAAAAATAAAAAAGGCCAATTTAAATAGAATATTTAAAATTATAAAATTTAATATTTAATTTGATAGAGCTCATCAAGAGTCTAATGAAGTCTATTTTGTCTCGATCAAACGTTGTTTTAAATTATCATTAATTACAAAATTAATTAAGCATAAATAATAACAAAAGAAATTTACTTAAAGGTCTTAAAAGAAGAGATTTAGAGTTCCATAGTAATACCACCAAATCTAAATGACAAATTTGAAAAATGAGATAAATTTTATAAGAAAGAGGTTTTCAAAAACTCTAAAGAGATAAAGTTTAAGATCACTGATTATCAAACGAGGTATGAATCAAAATACCTCAAAACATTTTCCAACATTTTACAAAAAAATGTTACTAAATATTAAAATGAAAATTTAATTTGATATAGCTTGTTGAGGGAGTCGAACAACCTTATTTTGGTGTCAATTTGATCACATTTTTCTTTACTACAAATTACCAAATGTAAATATGCATAAATAATAATAAAGTATAACTTTAATATCAAATAAATATATATTAAAGGGAAAATTAGATTAATTGAAGTGATTCAATATAAAAAAAAGACATTTTGATATCAAATAAGAGCAGATTAAGAATTACATAATAACATTGCCCAATAAAAGAAAATATCTTACTAAATAAGTTAAATTATGGAAGAAAACATCATTCCATGTTACTTTGGACATTGAATGTAACATCACCAATAATTGAATAAGATACAAATGGCAGTATCCATAATGTGCATGAAATGTCCATAAAAATATATTTAAATATATAAAAGTAAATATTCATTAGATACTGGTTGTTCAGGTGGGTCCAAACATTTTTATTTCATCTTATTTGGACCTCGTTTTGAGTTTCTAAAAATAGCCATAGTAAATAGGCATAGAAAAAGTAATTTCCTTTTTTAACACTCAGAAAATATATTTTAAATAAAAATAACCGAAAGAAGATGAAGCAAAGTGTATATAAGAAGAGAGTTAAAGTTTCATAGTATATAGCCAAACCATGACGAAAAACATGAAAATTGAGATAAATTCTATTTTAACATTCTTATGCATCAAATCAAATACAATTAAAATTTTCTTTTATAGATTGTAAAAAAGCAATTAAATTTTTAATGGCATAGAGCTCATGTGGACAAGCAAAATGAGTATTATTTCAACTTGATTGAGTTTTTATAAAAAATTACAGCGAATTGCCAAATTAAATAAGTTAAAATAATAATAATTATTAATACTAAGTATTTATTAAAGCTAAAAAATTAAAGTAATATAATACTACCAAATTAAAACAATGTAAGAAACACATGACAAGAGATTTAGAAATGCTTAGCAATATAACCAAATCAAAGCGAAAAAATTTTAAGAAATAAGAAAGATTTTATGAAAAGATTGCATTCTTAAAATCTTGACGGAGTAACTGTAGTATTATCAATGGTTAAATGACGTACAAATAAAAATATCTCATAAAACATTAGAAAATGATTGAAAATAAAATAATTAAAAAAATATAAATAAATACTTAATGAGACATATTTTGCCAAGGTTAGCCAAATGTCCTTAATTACATCTCCATTAGACGTTGTTTAGTGTTTTTATCAATTACAGATGTAACACACCTTTAGCAATATCAAATTATTTTTTTTAATATTTATTTAAAATATATGAAGCCTAAGAAAAGAAAATTTAAAATAATGTAATATATCCAAATCTATGCAATGTCATGGTCACATTAGAGTAGATAAAGAGTTACATAATGATATAACAAATTGAAGTATATTATTTTAAAAATTTAGATAAATTGTTCAGGAAAGTAGAATTCCTATATGAAAATATAATCGATGTAACATCCTAGAATTTCAAATCAACAGCCAATAAGATATATCAAAAAATCAGTACCAAACTTTAAAACATAAAATATTTAGAAACATAAAAAATAAATATTTAATTTGAAAGAGATGCTTGAGGTGAATTAAATGATGTTTGTTTGATCTCAATCAGACGTCATTTGGAATTAATATGAATTATTAAATCAAATAAGTATAAAAACATAGTATTTATTATTAATAAAATACACATTAAAGTTCAAAAGAGTTCAATTGAGAAATCTAAATTAACCAAATCAAAGTATTATATATTGTCATATCAGATGATATATATAGTTAAATAGTAATTTAACTAAATAAAAGTTAAAAAAATTTAAAATGTGTTAAATTGTAATAGAAAATTGCAATCTAAAAAAGCAAAAAGGTTGAGTGAAACTTCATGATGTTCAATTAAAATTACATAAATTGATGTATTATAACCTAATGAAATTATAGTGATGTAAACGCCATACATGATGTGAATTAGACTATCATATTGTTATAATCAAATCAAAATAACAAATTTGGATGAATAAGATAAATTATATGATGAAGTTGCATTTAAATATACTAAATAGATTGTTTAGAATATTCTTAATCATTAAATTAAGCATGAATACAAATGTCTAAAAAAGCATACCAAAACCCTAAAAAATAAAACATTTAAAATTATACAAATGAATATTTAATTTGATAAAGCTCATCAAGATTAGTTATGTGACGTTTGCTATGTCTATTTTATTTTTCTTGGAATTACTACAAATTAGTAAGATAAATCGACATAAAAAATTTATTATTTTTAATATTTAAAAAATATAAATTAAAACTCAAATATGATGGATTATAGCAAAGTAATATAACTAAATCAAAGAGTTACAAATGTCATATGACAAGATATTTAATGTGACATAGTAATATAACAAAATAAATAAAAACATTTTCAAATGAGACAGATTGTAATAGAAAGTTCCATTCCAAAACACTAAGGAGACCGAGTCTAACGTCCTTAATAATAATTTTTGTTAAAATCAAGATATCATATAACACATGTCTATATTACAATAAAATAGAACATTTTAAATTTTTAAAATAAATAATTATTTAGATAATGCTCATTGAGTTGAGTAAAATGACATTTGTTTCATGTCAATAAAATTCTATTTAGAATTACGAAAAATTATCATGGAAAACAAGTGTAAATGATAAGTTAATTTTAATTTTTAGTTCATATATATTTTATTTGAAATAAGATACATTAAACAAATTTTATGCAGCCAAATAAAATTAATTTAAAGATTATTTAAGAGGAGATTTGAAGTTACATAGTAATATAAGCAAATCAAAATTAAACATTTTCAATTGAGAGAAATTGTGCATGAAAGTAGCCTTAAGTGATACAACGATGATCGAGTGTATCAACCTTGTTAGTCAAATATGGCAGCATAAAAATATCCTATAAAGAGACATAATACGTATGTCAAAAAAATATTTGAAAATATAAAATTAAATTTTTAATTGCATAGAGCCCATCCTAACAAGTGTATTATATTTTTCATCTTGGTTGGATCTCATTTAGACTTAAAAATTATTGAAAAGACAATAACATACCTAATAATAAGATATTATTTTAACATTAAGAAAATATATGTTAATGTTCCAATGAAATAATTTTTAGCAATATAATATAACCAAATCAAAGCAATCCAAAGGTGATTTGGGAGGAGATTTAAAGTTATGTTGAGATATAACAAACTCTAATCAAAATGTTAGATGAAATTAAATAAATTATAAAGGATTGTTGTGTTCTAGATATTAAGAAATTGAGGGTGACATCCTTAATCGTGAAATCATGTACAATTTGAAATGTTCTATAAAACATGCCAAAATACTAAAAAACTTTTAAAACGTAAATTAATATTTAATTCAATAAACTAATCAAGATGAGTCAAACAATACTTTTATCTTGATCAAACCTCATTTACAATTATTACAAATTACCAAAATAAAATAAGCATAAAAAACAGTAAAGTACACTATTACTATTAACTTAATATATATTAAATAACAAATTAGAAAAATTGAAGTAATATAATAAAACAAAATCAAATGCACATATAGGAACATGAGAGGAGATTTAGACTTTTATAAAAATATAACTAAATCAAAGTGAAAACTTTGACGTAATGGGATATATTTTATTGAAAATAACCCTCTAAGAAGCTACATCAAGTGTAACACTCTCATCATCAAAATAAATAAGAATTAAAATACCTTATAAAGCATGAAAAAATATTTGAAAATTATATTTAGAAATATAAAAATAAAAGAAACAAATTTGAAGAAATGAGATAAAATATGTGGAAAAGTTGTCTTACATGATAATGAGATTGTGTTTGACATCTTTTTCATCAAATTAAGCACGAAATAAAATGACTCTTAATGCATTCCAAAATGTTAAGAAAAAAATTGGGAAAAAAAGGAAACATTTCAATTGTTAGATCTCGTCGACACATGTCCATAGAGGTTTGTTTGATTTTGATCAATACTCATTTGGAATTGCTACAAATTATGAAATTATATAAAAATAAATAATAATATATTATAGTTTTAATATTAAGTAAAATTTATCAATGTTGAGATGAGATATATTGGAAAAGTGTAATATAATAAAATCCAAATAATATAAAGGTCACATGAGTGGAAATATAGAGTTTCTTAGTAATATAACCAAATCAAAGCAAAATTTTGAAGAAATGACAAAATGTTTACAATAAAGTGTCATACAAAAATAATAAGAGAATAAAGTACATCATCCTAAATCTTCAAATTAGGTACTAGTCAAAATGTTTGTGAAGATGCAAAACCCTAAAATATAAAATATTGGAAAATGTGAAAATGAGTGTCTAGTATGATTGAGCTCATCAACATGAGTCTAAGGACTTTTATTTTGGCTTGGTTTGCCATCGTTTTGAATTATCATGAATTATATAATTAAATATGGTTGAATAGTAAAAATTTTTTTTTTAAAATTATTGAAATATGTATTAAAGTAGAAATAAAATATATTAAATCAAAATAATTAACAAAAACAAAGACATGTAATGCTCACATTATAGAAGAATTAGTGTTACAAACTAATTGAACAAAATAAAAATGAAACATTTGAAGAAATGAGATTAAGTTTCAGGGAATGTTGTATGTTGAGAGACTAAGGAGATTGAATTTAATATTTTGTATCATCAAATTATGTATGGTCATAAAATGAGTCAAAACCTTAAAAAAAAAATTATTTAGAACTATTAAGTTGAACATTTAATTGGACAAAGGTTATCTAGCTGAGTACAATGACAATTATTCCCCATTGGTTCGACTTCATTAAATGTGAATCACTAAAGTGGTTAACAATGAATAAAAATAAAACATTATATTAGTATTAAGTAAATATAAAATAAAGACAAAAAAATAGAAAAATTAGAGCAATATGATATAACTCAATCACATAATACAAAGGTCAATGGAGATGATACAATAGTTATGATGACATATAACTAAATCAAAGCAAACTATTTGAAGAAATGAGATAAATTATACCAAAGGCATGCATTCCAAGATGAAAAGGAGATTAAGTATAATATCATAAATTCTAAAATTAGATATGAACAAAATGTATTGTAAGTAATGCAAAATAACAACAAAATATTTCAAAAATATAAATGATTATATAGTTGCACAGCGCAAGATGAGAGAAGTCAAACAATGTTTTTTACATCTCAATGAGACTTTATTTGGCATTATTATAAATTGGAAAAAGGATTGAAGCATAAATAATAATAAATAAATTATTTAAAAAATAAATGTTATAATTATGTTGAAATGTGATTAATTGAAGAATTGTAATATAACAAAATATATCACTTATGTTACAAGGAAAAAGATTAAGCATTATAGGTTTATATATGCAAATCAAATCAAAACATTATAAGAAAGTAGGACTAATTACATGGAAAAGTCGCATTCAAATATATTTAGGAGATTTAGTGTAACATTCTTGATCATTAAATTTGGTACAAAGAAAAATATTTGTTAAAGCAAAACATAAACCTTAGAAAAAGAGATATTTAAAATATAAAGATGACTATTTATCTGGATAAAGAACAATGAGAAGTGTCCAATGACATTTATTTGAACTCAATCACACCTTATTCTAATTACTACAAATTGTCAATGTCAATAAAAAAAAATAATATCGATAAATTATTATTTTCTTGTTAAATACATATATAGAGATGTTTATATGAGAAAACTTTTAACATTAAACTCTGCACATGAAGAGAATTAGAGTTTCAGTAATATATTCAAATATGCATAATTATTAAATCAGGTACAAATAAAAATTTCTTTTAAGGTATGCTAAAACTCAAAAAAACTATTAAAAAGAATATAAAAGTAAATATTTAATAAGATAGAGCTTATTAAGAACTGTATAATTACATTTGTGTTATCATTATTAGGCCTTGTTTGGAGAAGTAGGAATTACAAAAGAAATTAATAAAAATAATAATAAATTATTATTTTAAATATGTAGTTATATATCAAAACAATAATGAGATAAATTGAAGTAGTGTAACATAAAAAAATAAAAGTGATGTAAATGTCACAATGGTAGAGTATTCTTTTTTTTATTTTTAAAGTAAAAGTTGTGATCTAAGATATTATGTACATCAATTGTGACATCACTGATAATAAAAAAATGTATGAAAAGAAATTCCTTAGAAAGCATGCAAAACTCAAAGAAAATAAAATAATTAGAAATTTAAAAAACGAATTTCCTATTAGAAAACGCTCAACCAGATTTTCTAAAAAACATTTGTTTTGTCTCCATTAGACCTCATTTCAAATTACTATGAATTAACAAATAAAAACATAAATAATAATAAATTATTATTTTTGCAAAATGTAAACACATACTAAGCTAAAAAATGATAAATTGAAGTAATCTCATAATAATAAATAAAAGAGATGTGATTGTCATGTGTGGGGTGAATTCCTTTCCGTAGTAATATAATAAAAAAATAAATTAAAAGAAATGAGTTGAATTATACATAAAAGATATATGAATGTATTATTTTTTATTATTAAATCAAGTATGAGTCAAAATACTTGTTAAGCATGTCAAAACCCCAGAAATTAAAATATTTAAAGATATGAAAAAGAATATTTAATTGAAAAAAATTATCAACATATGTGCAATGAGATTTGTTTTATCTTGATGAAAACATGTTTGGAATTATTATTAATTAAAAAAATAGGTAATTATAAATGCAATACATATTATTTTAATTTTTAGTAAATATTTATGAAAATGCAAACAAGATAAATCAAAGCATTATAACACATCTTAATTAAAATGATGTTAAGATCACATGAGGGAAGTTTTATAATTATGTGGTAATATAACAAAATCTAAAAAAGAGCTTTGAAAACTTATGATACATTATATGAGAAAGTTTCATTCCAATGAACTAAGGAGAATGTCATTGTTAAATAAGATAAGAATAAAGATTTGTCATAAATCATGCTTTACTTCTAAGACAATAAAATATTTAAAAAATGAATACTTTATTAGGTATTGCTTGTTAAGATGACAGACATAATGTTTATTTCTTCTTGTCAAACCTTGTTGTATTTATTACAAAGTACTAAAGTATATAAGCATAAATAAAAATAAATTACTATTTTAATAAAAAAAAATTATATTATGTCTAAAATTAGAAAGTTAAGAGCAAAGAAATTAATAAAATGAATACAAAGTAATCATCATATGGGAGGACATTAAGAGATGCCTAGAAATATAAAAAAACTATTAGTGTAAAATATTTAGAAATGATAAAAATGGTATGGAAATGGTTTATTCCCAAGACATTATTTGGAACAAGTGTTACATTCTCAATCACTAAATATGGTATGAAAGTCTAATTATCCCACAAGCATGCCAATATTCTTATAAAAAATATTTTAAAATTTAAAAATTAATAATTAATTTGATAGAGCTTATTAAGGTGTGTCCAACAACATATATTAGATCTCAATCAGGCATTCATTAGAAATACATTGAGTTAAGATGTCTGATAAACATAAATAATAATAAATTATTTAGTTATTATTAAGTTACAATTATATCAAAGCTAAAACAAGATAAATTGAACCAATGTAACAAAAGCCAAATAAGAGAAATCCAATATTAATGTGACAAAAAATATAATGTTTGATAGAAATATAACAAAATTAAAGAAAAGAATTGAAAAAGAGAAATTATATGTGAAAGATACATTCCAAGATACTGAGGAAATCAAATGAAACATCTAATATTCTCAAATCTAACACAAATCAAAATAACTCATAAGATATGCAAAAAAACATAGAAAATAAAATATTTCAAAATGTAAAAGTAAAATTTTTAATTAGATAGAGCTTGCAGAGATGAAACAAATAACATTCATTTAATCTTATTTGCACTTTTATTCTAATTACAACAAATTAATAAAGAAAAATAGCATAAAAATAGATTATTATTGTGTTATTAATTAAATATATATATTTACATACATATACACAAACACACACACAGATATATATATATATATAAACTTAAATGAGATAAATTGAAATAATATAATGTAAGCAATTGAAACAAATATATTCATAACATGATAAGAAATTTTGACTTACCTAGTAACATAATGAAATTAAGGTTAAATGTATGAAGAAATAAGATAAATTATATTAGAAAGTTAATTCTAATGTACTAATGAGATTAAGTATAAAATCCTCAATCAACATATGAGATACAATTCAATGGAATACTTAATTAGATAGAGCCAAATTAGATGAGTCTAAGGATGTTTGTTTCATCTTTAATAGATAGTGTTTGGAATTTTTATGATTTAATCAAAAGGAGAACAAGTAAAAAAAAGTATTATTTTACTATTAAAAGAATATATATTATAGCACAAATTAAATGAACAGAATCATATAATATATCAAATAAAATTGATGTGAAGATCACTTAATAAAAGAGATAAATTATATTGATAAAATGCATTACAGCATACGGAGAAGATTTAATGCAAATTACATAATGTTAAAATAAGGTGTGAATCAAGATTACTTCTAAAGGATGCCACGGCCTAAAAATTAAAATATTTTAAGGTATAAAAATGATTACATAATTAGATAGAGCTGATCGAGAAAAGTCTAACAATATGTTTTTGTCCATCAGGGCATAATTGGAATTACAACAAATTACCAATGTAAATAAACATAGATAATAACATATTATATTTCTTAACTTTAATTAGATTTACATGAAAATGTAAAATAGATAACTTAAAGCGACATAATATAATAAAATAAACTGATGTAGAGGTCATGTGAGAGAAGAGTTAAGTTTTAGAGTAATATAAAAATTAAATGAGTAAGGTTTGAAGAGATCAAATTACTAATACATTTAAGCTGAATTCCATGATACAAAATGATTTGGAGTGACATTCTCAATCATGAAGGCACACACAAATCAAAATGTCTCAAAAAATTTGTCAAAATGTAGTAAAATAAAATATATAAAAATATAAAAACTAATATTAACTAGATAATGCTTTTTAAGATGAGCCCAATATCATTTGTTTTCACTTAATCAAGCCTTATTTAGAATTACTATATAATGTCAATAAAAGTAAATAATAAGAAATTATTATTTAATATGAAGTTTATATTTTTAAATATAAAACAATATAAATTAAAATAAAGTAATATATTTTAAAAGATGGTGATTTTAAGGTCATATTAGAGGAGAATTAGAGTTATGTAGTAACAAATAAATCAATGCATAAGAAAGTATGAGAATCTTGCATTGTAAGATACAAGGAGATCATGAGGCATTCTCAATTTTCAATTGTCAATGAATTGTAATGTTTAGTAAAACTTGCAAAAATTCTACAATATATAATATTTTAGAATAAAAAATTAAATATATAAGTAGATAAAGATCATTGAGATGTTTCTAATGATGTTTTTTATCATCATTAGAAGTCACTTCGAATTATAAAAATATAGCAATGTAAATAAAGATAAACAATAATAAATTGCTATTATAAACTAAGTAGATATATGTAAAATTTTAAATAAACAAAAGTAAAGTGTTGTAGCATAACAAAATAAATACAACATATTTATGCCTCATGTAATAAGAAGTAAGGTTTCATAATAATATAACAAAATTATAGTGAAATACTTGTAGAATATGATAAATTTTATGGTACAATGGAATTCCTACATACGAAGGATATAAATATAATATCCTCAATCATGAAATTATGAACGAATTAAAATGTCTCATAATGCATGTCAAAATAAGATATAATTAAACAATGTCATATAAAAAATAAAATATTTAGTAATTCAAAAAACATTTTACTTGCATAGAGCTTATCGTGACATACATTGACATTTGTTTAGTCTTGGATGGATTTATTTTTGAATTAAAGAAATTGAAAAACTAAATAAACATTTGAAAAAATTAATTTTTTTTTTAATATTAAATAACTTATATTAAAGCAAAAAATAAGTTATAATTAAACAATGTCAAATAAAAAATAAATATAATCTAAGGGATAAATTAAAAGAGAACTAAAGTTTCATAATAATATAACTAAATTGAAGCCAATGATTTTTAAAAGAAAAAAATTAATGTGAAAGTTGCATTCTAAGACACTAAGGGGACGATGTGCAATATCATTGATTATCAAATAAATTACGAATTGAATTGTCTAATAAAACATGCAAAGCTTAGATAAGAAAATATGAAAAAAATAATAAAAATGAATTCTTAATTGGTAAAGCTTGCAAGATAAGTTAAACGACATTTGTTTGGTGTTATCAAACTTCGTTTTGAATTACTATTAGTTACCGAATTAATTAACCTAAAATATTAATAATCCATTACTTTAATACTAAGTAAATATATATTTATACTAAATTGTGATAAATTGTTTGAATAAAGTATTATAAAATTGAAGTAATAAAAACATCACACAAGTTGAGAATTAAAATTTCATTGTAATATATAAAAATTAGGGGTAAAATCTTGAACAAATAAGAAAATTGGTATCAGAAAATCGAACTTCAAGATACCAATGAGAGCAATGGCAACATCCTCGACCATCAAATAGGCACGTATCAAAATTCTCATAAAGTACACCAAAACAAAAGAAAAAATATTGTTTAAAATTTCAAAATTAACATTAAATGGTTAGAGCTCAACAAGGCTTCTCCAATGACATGTTTATTGCTCAAGTAATTCTTTTTTCGACCATTACTAATTTGCAAATTAAGTAAAAATAAGAAATATAAAATAACAAAATAAAAGGGAAGCAAATATCAAACATTTGGAGATTTAGAAACGCGTAGAAAAATAACATAATTAAAATAATAAAATTTGTTTAGAAGGTATTAATTATTCAGGATTGTTGCATTTCAAGGTACTATGGTGATTGAGTCTGATATCCCAGATAGTCAAAATTTGGTATAGTAAATTTTTTTATAAAATACGCCAAAACCTAAGACAAGAAATTTTGAAAATATTAAAATAAATATTTAATTTAATATTTCTCATTTAGATGACTTTGATGACTTTTTGTTCCCATTGAAGTTCATTTGAAATACTACAAATAACCAAAGTAAATAATAAAAAAAAATTATTTTATTATTTGTAGATATAAAGTAATGGTGAAAATGAGTTAAATTGAAATAATATAACATAACTAAAAGAATGTGCTGTATTAGGTGGCATAAAACATGATTTACTACTACAAAGTAATATGACCAAATGGAAGCCAAGCTTTTGAATTAAATAGATAAACTTTTCAGGAGTGTTTCATTTAAGGACATATAGAGGTTATGTGTGACATCGTCTACAGTCAACAATGTAGAAATTTATTTATCTAATAAAACATGCCAAAACAAAAGGGAATAAAATATTTGAAAAAATATTAAAATTAATAATTAATAGGATAGCTTAGTGAAATAAGTCCAATGAGTCTCCATTCAAATTTACTTGGAATTATTGTTTACTATTAAATTAAATATGAATTAAAAATAATATATTTTATTTTCAATTTGGATAAAAATATAACATTATTTAATTGAGATAAATTATTGAAATACCATAAAAAAGTGAAATCATTATAGCGGTCACACAAGAGAAGTTTTGGAGTTACATAGTAATATAATATAATTGAAGCAACGAATTTGAATAAATAAGTTGAATTGTGTGAGAATGTTATTTATAATGATAACATAGAAATCAATTGTAATATACCTGATCATTAGGCTAGGTACAAATAAAAGTACCTCATAAACAGTGGATAAACCTAAAAAATTATATATTTAAAAATTCAAACAAGAATTATTGTTTGATAAGTCAAGACAAACATAGTAACATTTGTTTAATGTCAATCAATCCACATTTATTGTAAATGGAAATTGTAAAAATAAATAAACATAAATAATGTTAAACTAAAATTTTTAATATTAAATTAATAAATATTAGTG
Source organism: Vanilla planifolia (assembly GCA_023846275.1). Lineage (NCBI taxonomy): Eukaryota > Viridiplantae > Streptophyta > Magnoliopsida > Asparagales > Orchidaceae > Vanilla > Vanilla planifolia. The sequence goes on along the minus strand of JAIUJO010000156.1, from coordinate 499,769 downwards.
TTAAAAAAATTTTGAAATATTGCTATATAACCAATTCAAATAGATGTAAATGCCACTTGAGAGGAGATTTAAAGTTTTAATGTAAAATCAGCAAATAAAAAAAATGGTGAAATGAGATAAATTTTGTAAGAAAATTGAATCCAAGGTTCTAATAAAATCGAGTTTGCATCCTCAATCCTAAAATCTAGTTTGAATTAAAATGTCTTATTAAATTGGCAAAAAAGATCTAGAATATAAAATATTTAAAATAGCAAACAAATAATTTTTAATTGGTTTGAGCTTGTTAAGATGCATCTAACTATTTTTTTGTTTCACTCAAACCACATTTATAATTAATAGAAGGTTACATTCAAAACTACAAAGGAAATTGAATGAAGCATCCTCGATCATCAGATGGTGCAGCAATAAAAATACATCATAAAGCATGTGAAATTATTAAAAAATAATATATTTAAAAATATATAAAAACGAATATTTAAAACGATAGAGCTCATCGAGATGTGACCAATGATGTTATTTTTTTCTTGATTGGAAATGGTTTGGAATTTCTGTGAATTAATAGAAAATTGAAGCATAAAAAAATAAATTATTGTTTCACTTAAGTAAATATACATTAAAGCTACAATAAGATAAATTTGTAGATGATATTATAAGAAAATAAAAATGTTTTAAAAGACCCTTGATAAGAAATTTAAAGTAACATTGAAATATAACAAAATAAAAGAAAAAAATTGATTAAATTAGATAAATTGCACGAGAAAGTTACATTCAAGGATAAGAAAGACACCTTGTGTAACATCATCGATCTTTAATTTAAGAACGACTCAAATTGCATCGAAATGTGTTAAAACTATTAAAAATAAAATTTTTCCAAACATAAAATTGAATACTTAAAATGATAGAGCGTAATGAGATGTTCCTAACGATTTTGGTTTTGTTTTTATGTAATTTTTGTTGGAATTACTATGCATTACAAAGCAAATAATGATAAATAAAATGAAATTATTATTTTTATAATAATTAAATGTATATTAATGTTGAAATGAGATAATTGAAGTAATGTAATATAAATAAATCAAAGTAATGATATGATCACACGAAAGGAGATTTAGTGTTATATCGTAATATAACCAAATGAAAGGACAACTTTTGAAGAAATATGATGATTTGCTTGCAAAATTTTCGTTTTAAGACATAGAGAAGATTAAGTGTAGCATCCTCAATCATCAAATCAAATAATAATTCAAATATCTAACAAAACATTTCAAAACTTTACAAAACACATAATATTATAAAAATGAAAATTATTATAGATCTATCTCATCACAATGAGCTCGATGGTAATTTTTTCATCTCAATTGAACTTTGATTGAATATTCGATGAATTAACAAAGTAAATTTGAAAAAATAAAATTATGCCTTTTTTGTAAATTAAAGTAAAAATATGTAAAATAAGAAATAAGATAAAGTGAAATAATTTAATTTAAAGAAATCATATTGATGAAAAAGTCACATGAGAGGAGCATTAGACTTCCATTGTAATATAAGTAAAGCAAAGTAAAAAAAATTCATGAAACTAGATAAATTGTTCAAAACAATTGAATGTTCAGATTGTAAGGACATCGAGTGTAAAATCCTGAATAATCAAACGATCTATGACTCAAAATGCCACCTAAAGTATGGCAAAATAATAAAAAATCAAATAATTTAGAAAATAATAAATAATACTTAATTAGATAGAAGTTAATGTGTTGAGTCAAACAACAAATGTTTCAATTTTGCTAGAACTTTTTGGGAAATACTACTCACCACAAAGTTAAAGAAAGTTAAGAATATGAAATTATTAATTTAATAAGTAGATATATACCAAAAATTGAATGATTTCAATTGAATAAATGTTATATAAACAAATTGAGCAATGTAAAGGTCACATGAGAGTAAATTTATAATTCCATAGTAATTTAAAAAATCTAAGACAAAAATTTAAAAAATTATATAATTCGTATAGGCAACTTACATTCAATGATATTAATACGATCTAGCGTAACATTCTGACATGTAAGATCAAGTAGAAATTACAATATCAAGCCCTCAAAAAAAATTTAAAACATAAAATTGTAACTTAATTAAATACAGCTCCTTAATATGAGTACAACAATATTTCTTACATCTTAATTTTAACTCATTTTGAATTTCTATGAATTACTAAAATTAAAAAACATTAAAAGATAACAAAGTATTATTTTTATTATGAAGTAAATACATATAAACAATAAAGTGAGATAAATTTAAACAATGTAATTTTGCCAAATCAATGTAATACAATGTTCACATTTTATAATGTTTATGAAGACATATTAATATAACCAAATGAAAGTGAAAGAGTTGGCAAAATAAGATAATGTTTTTGAGAAACTTACTTGCAAAGATACTAATCAAATGAGCATAACATCTTTGATTGTTAAATCATGCACAAATCTAAACTCTATTAAAGGTGACAAATTGAAAGAAATTAAAAATTCAAAGATATGAATCTTTAATGGGAATGATCTCATTTAGATAATCTCAATGACATTTGTTCCAGCAATATCTAAGCTAATTTAGTAGTATTATGAATTATCAATGTAAATTCATAAAGTTAAATCAAGGTCATGTAATGCTCATAGGGGAGGAGGATTACAATTTCATGCAAACATAACAAAATTAAAGAAAAATAGTTTCAAGAAATCTGATAAATTTTATGAGAAGGATGTGCTCCATTATAGTAAGTATATTGACTAAAAATCCTCTATCGTCAAATCTTTGTGAGTAAAAAATTTTTGGAAAATATACAAAAATAAAAAAAAAATGAAAATATTCAAAGTAAAAAAGGAATACTCAATATTATAAAGCTCAGTGGCCTCATTCTAATGACATTTGTTTCATCTCATTTGGATCTCATTTAAAATTTCTATCAATAACAAAAGTAAATTGTCATAAAAAATAAATTATTATCGTAATTCAAAATGAACAAAATTAAAGATAAAAAAGACAAATTGAAAAATTATGTATAACCCAATATTAGACATGTATGGGTCACTTGAGAGGAGATATCAGGCTACATAGCAGTATAAACAAAGCAATGAGAAAAATTTTAAAAAATGAGATAAATTCCACATTAATCCCACATTCAATGACACTAAGATTGAGTGTACCATTCTCATTTGTCAAATTAGACACCAATGAAAATTTCTTGCAAAGGGTTCCAAAATTATTGCAAATAAAATAATTAAAAATAAAGAAATAAATATTTAAGTGGATAGCTCACCTTGAGATGAGTCAAATGATGTTTGCTTCTTCTAGCTCAGACTAAGTTTTGAACTACTAAGAATTACCAACATAAGTAATCATAAAAAAATAAATTATTAATTTATCATTAATAAAATATATATTAAATCTTAAATAACATAAATTGAAGCAACATAATATGGTCAAATGAAAGTGATTCAATTGTCACATTAGAAAGGATTTTTAGTTACATAGTAGTATAAAAAAATCAAAGTAAAAGATTTGAAGAAAAGCTATAAATTGAATAAGAAAGCTGTATTCCATGATACTGAAGAGATTGAGTACATATAAAAAATGCCACTTTAAGTGTGCCAAAAACTTAAAAAAGAAAACATTTTAAAATATTAAAATGAATCATTTAAATAGATGAAGCTTATGAAAATAAGTCCAACTCTTTTTGTTTCCTCTCAATTGAATTTTATTTGGATTCTTAGTGAATTACTAGAGAAAATGAAGAGAAATAATTATAAATTTTAGTTTTTATTCAAAGTAAATGTATATCAATGTTTAATGAGATTATTTGAAATAATATAATATAAAAAATAAAAGCTATCTATAAGTCACATAAGAGGAGATTTAGTGTACCAAAGTAATATAACAAATTAAAAGCAAAATATTTGAAAAATAAGATAAATTATGTTTGCAAGTTTCATTCCAAAATAAAAATGAGATTTTGTGTAACATCCTCGATCATCAAATCTAGTGCAAAGAAAACTTTCATAAAAATAATGCTATAATCTTAAAAAATAAATATTTAAAGATATTAAAATAAAAATATAATTGGATAAGTTTCATTGAGATGAATCTAATGATATTTATTTTAACTCTATTAGACTTCAATAACAATACTATGAATTATTAAAATAAATAAGCATTAATAGTAATAATTTTTTATTTTAATATTAACTAAATATATATTAATTTTGAAAACATAAAAAATTTAAAAAATGTAATATTGTCAACTAAAAGTGATGTAATGGGGGCATTATAAGAAATTCAGAGTTTAACAATAATGTAGCCAAATTAAAGGCAAAATGTCTAACAAGATAAGAAAGTTTATAGTAAAAAATTGCATTCAGAGATACAAAGTAGATTAAGAGGAACAATAGTGATTGTCAAATCTAGTTTTAACCAAAATGTCCTCTAAATTACATAAAAACTACAAAATAATAAAATTTTAAAATATAAAAATGAATATTTAGTAGGATAAAGCTCATCTTGACAAGATTATAATTATTTTTTTGAATCAATAAGGCTTCGTTTTAAATTATTGTTATTAGCATGGTTTTATAATAACAGTTTCATTGTAATTTAAACAAGTCAAATGTGAATTTTTTAAGAAATAAGATAAATTGTACAAAAATATTGCATTCCAATATATTGGGGATATAGAGCGTAATATCCTCAGTTATTAAATCTCATATGAGCCAAAATACCTCACAATAATGATCGAAATTTGTCATAAAATTTGTCAACCACAAAAACCACTTAAAATTATATAAATATATATTTAATTTGATTGAGCTAGTTTAGAGGATCCCAATGATGTTTATATCATGTTGAAGGGACAACTTTTGAAATTTTGTTAACTTATAAAAGAAAATAAGCACAAACATTAATAAATTATTTTTTTTAAAATTAAGTAAACATTTATTAAATCAAAGATTAGATAAATTGAATCAATGCAGTATATAAAAATCTAAAAGATGTAAAGGTCACCAGAGTGGAGATTTTGCATTACATTGTAATGTAAAGAAATAAAAGTGAATACACAAACAAATGGGATATTCTATGGGAAAGTTGCAATATATGACTCTTGGGGATTCATGCGTAACACCTCTAAATGTGAAATTAGGTATAAATCAGAAAAACTAGCAAAGTGTGCAAAAAATCTAAAAATTGAAATGATCTTTCTTAATTTTTATCATATCCCATATGGATTTATTATGAATTAAAAAAGTAAGTAAATATTAACAATAAAAAATGTTATTTTAATTCAAAAAAAATATATAAGAAAACTTAAATGAGATAAATTTAAGCAATGTAATAAACCATATCATTGCAATGTAAAGGACAGGTGAGATGAGAATTTGATTTTTATAGCAATATAGATATTCAAAATAAAAAATTTGAAAAATAAGGTGATTAAGTGTAATAATGTTGATCATCAAATCTAGAACTAATCAAAATATCCCACAAAGCATGATAAAAGTGAGAATATAAATCATCGAAACATACCAAAATAAATATTTAATTTTATAAAGCTCTCTTAAATGATTCTACTGACATTTGTTTTATCCTAACAAAACCATGTTTGGAGTTTCTTCCAATTACAAAAGAAAATATGCATAAATAATGATTAATTATTTTCCTTAAATTAAGTAAATATAAATATGTTAAAGTTGAAATAAGGTAATTAGAATAATATAATATAACAAAACCAGATAGATGTAAGGGACACATTAAAGGAGATTTTAAGTGACATAGTAATATAGCAAAATCAGTGCAAAACATTTTATGAAATAAGATAACTTATCCAAGAAAGTTACATTCCAGGAAACAAAAGGGGTTGATTATGGCATCCTCAATTAGAAAAAAAAATGTGAACCAAAATGTCCCATAAAACTATTAAAATCTTGCAAAATGAAATGTTCAAAATAAAAAAATTAATGTTAAATTTGATAGAGCTTGTCGAGATGAATCCAATAATACTTTCTTCATTTTTATTTCACATCATTTGTTATGACTATTGATTACAAAGCTAAACAAGAATAATTTTTAAAAATCATTACTTTAATTTTATGTAAAAATATATTAATGGGATAATGAGATAAGTTAAAGTGTTGTAATTCAATGAAATCGAAGACATGTAATGTCACACTAGAAGAGATTCCATGTTCTACCTTATTATATCAAAAAAATCCAAACTAAAAGAAGAAATGAGATAACTTGTATAGGAAAGATACAACCCAAGATACACAGGTGATTAAGTCAAACATCCTCAATTCTAAAATTAGGAACAAATCAAAAAGTAGTAAAATAAACCTTGGAAAATTGTTGCCTGTATTGTTTCGAGCAAACCTCATTTAGAGTTATTGTGTACTACAATAATAAATATTAATAATAATAGTAAATTATTATTTAATATTAAGTAAACATAAATTAAAACTAAAAGTAAATAAATTAAAACAAAGTAACATATTATAGTGGCATAACATAAGAGAAGAATTAGAGTTTTGTTGAAATATAGCTAAATCGAAATAAAACATTTGAAGAAATCAAATAAATTATATGGAATGTTTGCATTCCAAGAAACTAAGTATATTAGGTATATCATCCGTAATTATAAAATTAGGGGTGAATTCGAATATCTTAAAGCATTTTGAAATCCCAAAAAAAATATTTCAAAAAAATATAAAAATAAATTTTTATTTGGATAGAGCTTGTAGAGATGAGTATAATGACCATCTTTTATCTATATCATATCACATGTAGAATTAATATGAATTAAAAAACAAAATAAGCATAAAGAATAAAATAATGTACTAAATTATTACCAAATTAAAGCAAAGTAAGTGTTACATGAGTGAAGATTTAGGTAACATGGTTATATAAACAAATCAAAGCAAGCATTTTGAAGAAATGAGAGAAATACTTAAGGAGAGTACTATAATACTCATTAAAAGGAACATAAAATCCTTGATTAACAAATTAGGTACCAATTGAAATCCTTGATCAACTCCAATAACTTTTTTTAATTAGGCCTACTTTCAGGTTACCATTAATTATAGAAGTAATTTTGTGTCTAAATAAAAATAATATATCTTTTTAATTTTAAGAAAATATATATTAAAGCTAGAATGAGAAAATTTAAAGCAATATATTTTTACCCTATCAAAGCATGTTAAGGTTTCACCGAGGGAGAATAAGTTTTTCATAGTATTATGGGAAAATCAAAGTAAAAAACTTTAAAAAAATGATACAAAGTACATGTGATAGTTGCATTCCAAGATACTAACGATAATGGGTTTAACATCCTTAATCATGAAATGATGTAGAACCCAAAATGCCTCGTAAGGCATGACGTTGTCATAGAAACTAAAATATTTAATAATATACAAATAAATATATAATTGGATAGATCTCATCAACATAAGTCCCATAGTATTTTTTTGAGATTAGGTTAAAATGAAAAGCATTGGACTCATTTTGACTAGCTTGATCAAATTACCTTTTGAATTTTTTTAAAATATTTTATCTTCTAGGTTTTAGCATAATTTATGAGATATTTTAACTCATACAGAATTTGATGATCAATAATGTTGAAATACATTTGTTTTGTATTTCAAAATGCAATGTTTTAAAAAAAATCAATTGATTTCTTTGAATTTTTTTTTTAATTTTACTATTTTACTATGAATCTTTAATCTCTCTTAATGTGAAATTTACATAACTTCGATTTGGTTGTATTACATTATTTTAATTGATCTTTTAATTAATATTAAAAATTATTATTTTCTATGTTTATATAATTTAAAAATTTTCAGTAATTAAGGATGATGTTTGACTTAAATGTAATGAATGTCGCTCGACTCATCTTCAGAACCATGAAACAATTCAAAATTCCTTTTCTCATTTTTAAAATTTTTATTTTCTTTAATTTTTGGATGGTTTATGTTGTATTTTGATTTTTAATAAATTTATGATCGATGAAATCACTATAGTGTCTTAAAATGCAACTTCATTGTAAAATTTATCTCATTTCTTTAAATTCTCAATTCTATTTTATTATATTGTTATGAAACTCTTACTCTCCTATAATTTGAGCTTTACTTTACTTTAATTATTTAATAATACAATGATTTAGTTTACATCATTTTAAATTTAAAGTATATTTATTTAATATTAAAATAATAATTTATTATTTTTAATTCTTATTTAATCTTACAATTAATAGTAGCTCAAGACATGCTCCTTTTGAGATGGAACACATCACAAAACTTGTTTAGAAGAGCTATATCATCTTAAACATTCCTTTTTATTTTCTTACATTTTTTATTTTCAATGGTTTTGACATGTATTTAAGGACTTTTTCATAAATACCAAAGTTGACAATCTATGATGTTAAACTTCGATCTCTTTAATGTAATTTATTATGTCTTTCTACTCAATTTATATCATTTTCTCAATTTTCGACCATGATTTATCTATATTGCTATATAACTCTAGATCCCAACTCCTTTGACATTTAAATTGCATTAATTTTGTTATGTTAAATTACTTCAATTTATTTGAAATTAAATATAATATATATTAAATTTATTTTTAAAAAATTATTTATGTTTATTTAATTTGATATAACATAATAATTTTTATGAAGGTCCAACAATATTTTTATTTTTTATAATTTTTAATATTCTATTTTCTATGTTTGCCATGCTTCGCACAATAATTTTGTTTGCATTTTATTTTACAGTCGATGATGTCATGTAACTTTAAAATTGCTTTGATTTTGTTTGGTTAGATTGCTTTAATTTATATAACTTCAATTTTAGCATAAACCTACCTAAAATTTAAATAATATCTTACTATTATTTATGCTTATTTATTTTAGTTATTTGTGGTAATTCCAAAAAAAGATTAGCTTGAGATGAAATAAATGTTATTAAGCTCATCTTAATCATCTCTATCTAACTGAATATTCATTTTTATATTTTTTTTATTATTTTATAACTTTAACATGTCATCTAAGATATTTTGATATGTATCTTATTTGGTGGTTTAGGATATTGTGCTAAATCCCTTCAATATCTCTGGATAAAATATTTTTTACAACTTATATTATTTTTCTTTTTTAATTTTGATTTGGTAATATTCATATGAAAATCTAAGTATTACGTCATGTGTCAAAGAGGTCTATACAATATGAGGTTCAATTTTCTTTCTTTAAAGTTATTTTATATTAAATGGATTTTCATGTCTCGTTAGCATTTTAGTTAAAGCATAATTTGATGATCGATTATTCTACCCTTTATCTCTTTAATATCTTGTAATACAAATTTCTCATTAAATTTATATCATTTTAGTTTTAATATATATTAATTTGATATCAAAAAATGATTTATTACTTTTATGTTAATTTATTTTGTAAATAGTCAGTATTCTAATAGTGGTAGTTAAAGCAATAAAAACATTGTTGGACTCATCTTAATGATCTCTATCCATTAAATATATATAAGTGTTTATATTTTTTATTTAATTAATTTCTTTGCATTTGACACACTTTTTTGACATTTTAATTCATACCTAATTTAAAAATTATTCATTTTTATAGTTTTAAATATTTTTATTTTCATTATTTTGCCAATGTTTACAAGAAATTTTAATTTGTATCTAATTTAATGATTGAGTATCTTGTACTCAATCTCTTTAATATATTAGAATAAAACTTTTATATATAACTTATGCATTTGAGCTTTAGTATATGTTTCCTCAATATCAAAACAAACATTATTTGACTTGTTTCGAATAGTTTTAAGAACCTAAATATTTTATTTTATATTTTGAAATGTTTATTTTGTAGTGTTTTACATGATGTTTGAGACATTTCAATTCCTATAGGATTTGATAATCTGTGATGTTATGCTCAATCTTTTAGGTGTCTTTTAGAGAAAATTTTTATTCAATTTTTCTTCTTCCTTCAAAGTTTTACCTTTAATTTGTTTATATTCCTATGTAACTCTAAAAACCCACGTGTAACTTTTGAACATCTTTGATACTATTATGTTACATTTCTTTAATTTATAACATTTTAACTTTAATAGATATTTATTTAATACTGAAGCAAGACTTTTTTATTTATTATGCTTATCTACTTTCGTAATTCAGACTAACTCGAACTGAGGTTTCATCAAGAAATAGTGCATATGGTTTAGCATGTCATTATCTGCTCTATCGATCAAAATGTCCATTTTGAATTTTTTTTTTACTTATTTTCTTTGATTTTGGTATATTTTAAATGATAACTTGAATCATATCTAATTTTACAATCGATAATGCTAATATCCAACTTTGTAGTATTTTGATTGCATTATCCTTCTATAATTTATTTAATTTCTTCAAACTTTTTCTTTAATTTTTTTTGTTGCATTGCTTCAATTTATCTCTTTTTTCAGATTTAATGTATATATTTTTTTATTATTTGAACAATAATTTATTTTTTTAAAATTTTATTTATTTGAGTAATTCATAAAAATTATAAATGATGTCTAATCAAGATGAAACTACAAATAATTGAATGCATCTTGAGAAGCACTATCGAATTAAGTATTTAATTTTATATTTTTTTAATATTTTTCCTTAAAAAGATTTGAATACTTTCAATGACTTTTTAATTTGTCCTTATTATGATGATTGTTGATGTTGCACTCTATCTTGTTAGTGTATTAGAATACAATATTTTTTTGTATTTTACCCCATTTTTTAATTTTTTTACTTTAATTTTCTTATATTACTGTGTAAGACAAGCTCTGATCTCATTTGATTTTCATGACACTTTTGTTTTGTTATATTAAATTACTTATGTTTATCTCATTTCCACTTCAATATTATTTAATTACAATTAAAATATACTTTTATCATTATTTATATCTAGAAGAGCTCTATTTAATTAAATATTATTTCTATATTTTTAAATATTTTAATTTCTTTCATTGAATATAAATAATAAGCCATCTTGAGTTGTACTTTTTTATACTTATAGGAATGTTGTAATCAATCTCCTTAGTACCTTAGAGTGCTACTTTTCCATACAATTTGTTTGTTTTCCCAAATTTTTTTATGGTGGTTTGGTTAATTACTATGTAACTAAATTTCAAAACTCATTTGATCTTTATTTCTCTAGATTTTGTTACAATATATTGCTTCAATTTATGTTATTCTAACATGAAAAAAATTTAATTACTTTTAAAATGATAAATTTTTATTATTTATGATTATTTTTTTTTCAATTAATAGTTATTTGAAACATTTTTGATAGAGATGAACTAAACATTTTTGCACTTGTCTTGAGAAGCTTTATCCAAAACAAATATTTTATATTTTAAAATAATTTACTTTTTTGGATTTTTGGCAGGTTTTTTGTAGGAAATTTTAGTCATAGAAGATTTAATATTCAGGATTCTTCTCTCAATCACCTTGGTGTCATTGAATGTAACTTTGTCACAAACTTTATCTCATTTCATAAATTTTTTACCTTCTTCTTTTACTATGTCACTCAAAATCTCCTCTCATTTGAACATGTCATCACTTCAATTTGGTTATATTGTAAGGCTCCAACTTGTCTTGTTTCTACGTTTTTTAAATATTTACTTACTTTTAAAATAAAAATTTATAGTTATTTATGTTTATTTACTTTTGTAATTAGTAGTATTCTAAACAAGTTCTAATATAGACAAATAAACATCATTTGACTAACCAAAATAAGCTTTAGCAAATTAAAAAAATTTATAATTATAAATATTTTTTAGAGTTTTTACATGTCTTGTGAGATATTGTAACTCCAAGAAATTCATGAAAGTGCAAGATACATTCCAACTTGTTTGTGTCTCATAATGCCATGATCATGTAGTATTTATGTCATTTTTAAAATTTTTAGTTTTAATTTTATTATACTACTATGTACCTCAAAATCCTCTCTTGTGTGAAATTTGCATCATTTTTATAACTTTAAATATTTTATTTTTATTTTTTTAATGCTTTATGAGATATTTGGATTCTGACTCAGTTTGACAATCAATGATATCACACCAAATATTCTATGTACCTTGGAGTGCAACCTAGACATATAATCTATTACATTTCTTGAAATTGTTTTCATTGATTTTGTTATTTTACTATGGAACTCCAATACTACTCTCATGTGAGATTTATATGTTTTTCTTTTTTTTGAATTACATTTGATTTATCTTATCTCTTTCAGTATCAATACATATTTACTTCATATTAAAAAGTTAAATTAATTGTTATTTAAGCTTATTTACTTTGATAATTCAAAGTAACTCAAAACGATGTCTAATCAAGATGAAAAAAGTCATTAAACTTTCCTTAATGTGTTCTATCTTATAAAATATTTATTTTTTATATTTAAAAATATGTTATTTTGTATAGTTTTTGCATTCCTTAACAAATATTTTGATTTAAACAAAATCTAGCAAATGATGTTGTATTTGATCCCCTTGATATCTTGAAATATTATTTTTTTGTGTAATTTATCTCAATTTTTGAAATATTTTATTTTAATTTTGTTCTGGTATTATGTAACTCTAAATCTCGTAAATTGCAACTTTTATATTATTCTGATTTTGTAAAAGCATATTATTTAAATTTATCTCGTTTTAGGTTTAATAAAAAATTTACTTAGTCATAAATTAATATTTTTTTTATTATTTACAATTATTTTATTATGTGATTTGCAATTTTTCAAAATGAGCTATGATTAAGATAAAGTAAATTTTGTCTTTCTTATTTTGATGAGCTCTATCAAAATAAATATTCATTTCAATACAATTAAATATTTTATTTTTTTTTGTTTTGCCACGTTTCTCAATATATTTATATTTTGTTGTGTTTAGGCATATTTTATAAGATTTTTACATAGTTAAACGATTTGATGATGAAGGATGTTCCATTTAATATTTTTATGATCTTGGAACGGAACTTTTTCGCACAATTTATCTTATTTTATCATCATTTTACTCTGATTGGGCTATATTACTATGTCTCTCTAAATATCATCCTCTGTGGACGTTACCTTATTTGCTTCGGTTATTTTATTTTATTTCAATTTACTTAGTTTTTAATATATATCTTGTATATTATATTAAAAACTTTTTAATATTTATACTTACTAATTTGGTAGTTTGTTTTTATTCTAATTGAAATATGAAGAAGATTACACAAACTTCATTGGACTTGTCTTTGATAATCTCTATATGATTAAGCATTCATTTTATAATTTTTTTAAATATTTTAGTTTCCACGGTATTAACATACTTTATAAAGCATTTTGATTCATACTTGAGGTTATGGTTGAGAATGTTAGATTCAATCTCCTTAGTTCCCTAGAATATGGCTTTTCTATATAATTTATCACATTTCTTCAAAGTTTGTGCTTTGACTTAGCTTTATTACCTTGTTTGTCTAATTCTCCACTCATGTGATCTTTATATGTCTTTAATTTTATTATATTACATTATTTGAATTTATCTCTATTTAGATTAACTACATATTTAAATGACATTAAAATAATAACTTATTAATGTTTTTATTGTTTACTATGAGATGAAGAAAATGTTATTGGACTCATCTAAATGATCTCTATAAAGTAATATATTGATTTTATATTTTAGATATTCTATTTAAATGAGTTTTTAATCAAATTATAAGACAATTTTATTTATACATGATTTTGCAATCAACAATATGACACTCGATCTATTTAGTATCTTGGAATGTAATCTTCCAACATAATTTCTCTTATTTCTTAAAATATTTTGCTTTAAGTTGGTTATATTACTATACAACTCTAAATTTCCTCTCGTGTGACCTTCTCATTGCTTTGATTTACCAATGTTACGTTATTTCAATTTTTATCATTTTGCACATAATATATGTAAAAATATATACTTAATAGTAAAATAATAATTTTTTATGATTTATGCTAATTAATAGTGGTAGAAAAATAATTCCAAATAAGGTTCAATTGAGAAAACATTAACATTGTTGGTTTCATCTACAAGTACTCTATTTAATTAAATATTATTTTTACATTTTAAGGTATTTTATTTTCTTTTATTCTATATAAATAATGAGTAATTTTGAGTCATACCATTTTGACCATCGAGAATGTTGTAATCAAACTCTTTAGTACCTTGGAGTGCCAACTTTTCTATACATTTGGTTTGTTTTCCAAAATTTTTATATTGCTTTGGTTAATTACTAATTAGTAAAAACCACAAAAATTTGACCATTAGTTCTCCTTGAATTTGTTATAATATATTGCCTCAATTTATCTTATTTTAACTTCAAAAAATAAATTTACTTACTTTTCAAATAATAAATTTTTATTTTTTATAATTCTTATTTTTTTTGTAATTCACAATAATTCCAAACTTTTTTTATTAAGATTGAATAAACATTTTTTCACTCGTCTCGAGAAGCTATATCCAAATAAATATTTATTTTATATTTTCAAGTATTTTATTTTTTATACTTTTTAGCATAATTTTTTGTGTGGTAAATAGTAATCGTTGAAGATTTTAAAATTGAGGACGTTTCTTTCGAGTGCCTTATTGTCTTTGAATGAACTTTGATATAAAATTTATCTCATTTCTTTAATTCTTTTTTACTTTGTTGCTTTATTATGTCACTAAAAATCTCCTCTAGTTTGATTGCTATAATCTCTTTGATTTGGTTATATTACATGGCTCCAACTTATCTTTTTTTCCCTTTTGTATATATTTACTTAATTTTTAAATCATAATTTATAATTTTTTATGCCTATTTATTTTGGCAATTTGTAGTACCCCAAAAAAGTTGTACTAGAGAGAAAACAAATTTCATTAGACTAGCAAAAGCATGCTTTATCAAATTGAAGTTTTTTAATATTCATAAATATTTTTTAGACTTTTAACTTGTTTTATGTGATATTATCATTCTTAAAGAAATTGATGATGGATTATGACACATTCGATCTTCATTGCATCTTAGAATTCCATGATCATGTAGTATTTATCTGATTTTTAAAATTTTTTGTTTTAATTTCCTTCTATCACAATGTAGTTCTAAATCTTTTCTTGTGTGACATTTGCATCATTATGATTTTATTATATTGCATTTTTTATTTATCTCATTTCATCATTAATATATATTTACTTAGTATAAAAGTAATATTTTTTATTTATATTTCTTTATTTTAGTAACTAATAGTAATTTTCTAATATTGTCTAATAGAGACAAAAAGCTTACTAGGCTTTTATCAACAAGTTCTATCAACATTAATATTATATTCTAGGATTTTGTTATGCTTTGCTGGGTATTTTAATTCACACATTATTTGACAACCAAGGATTCTACACTTGATCTCATTAGTACCTTGAAATACAATGTTTTCAAACAAATTAATTCTTTTGCATAAATTTTTATTTTTGTTTAATTAAAATATATTGTAACTCTAACTCTTCTCTCATGTGACCTTTACATCACTTTGATTTTGTTTTATTATAATGCTTCAAATTATCTTAATTAAACTTCAATATACTTTTAATTACTTTTAAAATAAAAATTTTGTTATGGTTTATGGTCATCTTGTTTAGTAATTTCTAGATTTTGTGAAAGATGTCCAATCAAGATCTAACAAACGTCGCTAGCCTTATCTCAAAAAAATCTATCCAATTAAATAATCATTTTAACATTTTATTTATTTTATTTTCTAGGATTTTGCCATGTTTTATGAGGTTTTTTCTTCATTTCTACTTGATTTTATTATCAAGGATGTCACACTGAATCTACTAAGTATTTTGAAATTAAAATTCCTTGTGCAATTTGTCTCATCATTTTGAAGTGAAATTAAAAAACTCTTTCTTTGTGGAATGAATTCTTCTATATCCTTAAGTTTTAAAAATGTTGCTAAATGGTTATTGTTCCAATTTTTCAAGTAAAATAACTCATAATTACAAAATGTTTTTCTTTAATAAATTAATGGATGAGTTCAAGGTTCATTTATATTCTCTACATAAATATTCAATGATTGGTATATAGTACATTTTATAAAATGCACATGCACAATAATCAAGGTTGCTTTTTTAACTCAACTATTTTTGTGTAGTGATGTGAAAGTATGAAATGTGCTTCAAATGTAGATAACTCAAAAGAAATTTATAATATTACTAACATAATAGTTTTGCAGATTCTGATTTCTTGTACAATCAATTTCATTCTTCCTAGTTTTTTGATGCATCATAACCACAGCATTCTCATGTCATATAAGGAACTCAAATTTGTGCTTAAGATACAAAGCTAAAAAAGGTTGTGGAAACAATAAAGGTAATACTATATTGTATGATAATAAAACTAGTATGATAAGTAGCTTAATGTCAATTTGTGTACTTTGATTACATATTTTTCTTTGAGTTTAATGTGGTTTTTGCTTACATTTCAGAAGATTTTTTTGCTTTAAAGAATGTTGTGATGCATGGTGAATTTTGTTTACCATTAACACAATCAATGACATGCATTCTAAGTGCCACTCAATATAAATGATTGTTTTAACATTCTGCCTAATTGATGCATTAGATTAAAATCACCAAATGGTTTTGCCACACAATAAAGATTTTGTCTACTTTGCTCTAAGATCATTACATTAAATGAACTACATGATAGCAAAGGTTCTACTTTAATGCATTTGATTCTATATGCCTTGCAATTATAGATTTGGTTAGATCTTGACATTAGCTTAGAGATTCATTACGAAGTAATATCATTGTTTTGTAGTCATCAAGGTCATGCACTCAATAATGTCCACCTTTAATGACAGCAAAACAAATGCTAGAACTATTGTTTCACATGAATGAATTTTGGAAAAAAAATTAAACTATGTCTATAATCAAAATAATACATGTTAAAGAACAACAAATACATAATAGTGATCTAGTAGAATTATGAGTGCAAAATAATCATATTGACTTCATCATAAAATTCTTCGTCCTAAATAATTATAAAATGCGTTCAAGCACACAAAAAAGATTCTTGCCAATAAGCTCCTCCTAAATTATAGAATACTTTAAATGTTGTTCTTTACAACTTCCAATGAGTTTCTCTTCTAACATACCTATAACCTTCTTTTTTTTTGTAATCATCCAAAAGGTTTATATAAGAAAAATAAAAGCATCACAACTTTTATGCACCATGAATTATGCACTAATAAAATTAATTGCATACTATAAAAAAATAAATTCATATGTAGTAATTATAACGAAAATTTTATCTATTCTTCTTTGATAATGTTTCTATTTTTTTATTCACAAAATAAATTGAATTGGATAGTAACTCAAATTGACTCTTAATTTTTGTTTCTCGAGTGGAGAAAAAACCTATAAATTTGTCAAATGATTCATTGAATTTTTTTAGATCAAGTATCCTAAAAAATAATAGTTGATTATTAGTTATTGCCGTTGTATCCTTCAAGGTTATTGCCAACAAAAAATAGATATAGATTACTAATGAATATTTGAAGTGTTTATATGCAAACATTACTTATTACATCTAATGGAGGAATGAAAAAGTGAATGACCCAAGGTTTTATAATCGGAAGAAGATTTAAAAAAAGTGTTCTAGCCTTTGGTTCAACTTTAAATCCATAGAACCATTTGTTGGACTAGTAGTATCTTATTGATGTACAGTTTCAAGAATATTTGGAGAGAATTCTAGTAAATGTGAAAGAATTTTTGAATTTTCAAAATAGGGGACTTGCTTGAATATGTCTTATGCTAAATTTGAGCTGGAATCAATCAATGATATGTGCAATTCACTCCTTGTCATTCTTCCACCTACATTATAGTTCATCAAGCTCTAACTTCAATTTTAATATCATTAAATCTTGTATTTTTTAAATATGTAACAATAAGTATATTATCATATGGTAATGATGCAAATGATGTAATTCTTTGATGCAAATAGTGCACATGCCATTGTTGGACTAGAAAATGTAGCAATATAAACTCGCACAAGATCGAGCAAAGAACTGTAACACCTCATTGTTGAGTTCAATGTTCACATGAGTCTATTTAAAGATGTGCTAAAAGCATTGTTCTTGATGATTTCATAGATGAACAATATGTATACATATGATATAGTTGTTATGCAATATAGAATTTGCATATGAATGTTATAATCCTTATGAGCTCTGTTGAATTATATGTGCTATAATATTTTTAATTCTATTTCATTTCAAATTTATGAAAGGAGTAGCTCAACAACATTGCTTAAATTCAATGATTGTAAGGTTTTCCTTAGTTAATTGAAGAAAAATGAAGTGGTTTGTTAGTATAAACTTGACCAAGTTGAGTAGGGGTAGATGATGGTGCTAGTTAGGTTGAACCACATAAAAACACTATGCTATTAAGTCGTAGTTGGATTGCAAGATTTGTAAGAATCATTACATTTCAAAACAATTGCTATATCATTTTTTTAAAAGCTAAATAATATTTCTACAATGCATTAAAATTTGTTCACTTTCACATTTACTTACAATACTACTTAGGTTGGTGAAATTTTATTGATAAAGAAAAGCATTAATCCCAACCGAGTATTGGTAGTTACATTGTCTATATAACTAAAATATTCACCCCACACTTGTACCTATTGATTGCTTATAATTTTGATTAGTGGATTCAAAAGAAGATTGTTTGAAAGGAAGATATCCCTAAGTCAAGAGCATAGGTTACTCTCTTTTGTGTGGCATAAGTAGATATATTTAAAGTGGAGAAAATACTACAAATACAAATTTAATTATTTTATTAAATTCGAAGTCATGCAAAACATATCGAGTAAATAACTAGTCTGTTTTTTAATAAAAAACAATGTGTTGTTCCAAAGAAAATAAGAAATATGATGTACACATGATCTTCTGAGGTTTTTTAACCTGAGTGGTTCCAATACCCACCAGTAATCAACTTGATTAAGATTCCACTAAGCACACCATTTCACTATAGTTAGTTGGTGTAAACTATTTACAATAGTGGTTCAAAAAGGAGACACCAAAAATTTAAATGTATTATTTATAGTAAAAGAATGTAACTCTTACTAACAAATACATACATAAATGCACACTTTTAATCATTTAAGAACAAATGTGACAAAACTATATCGGAGTTATTTGTTACCAATACGAGTCAAATGTCAAGAGATGTAATAGTGCGTGAAATGGAGGTCGAAAACCATGCATATGAGTTAGGCAAATTGAAGTATGATTACATTCTAGACCTTTTCTTAAACTTTAAGTTTGTAATTTATTAATTTTAGCCTAGACTATCTACTAACAATCTATATTTATATGAAAATTTGTTCGAAAGCTACTTATGGATCTTTGAACTACTAAGTGTTTGATTTGAACAAGATAAAATAGCTATTAAGCTCTCAATTTCTATTCCTTTTAGTTTGCTTTCAACATTACATTAAGATGTTAAAGCTTCTGCTAGAATCATCGCAAACATCTCTACAATATGGCTAGTAGATGAATTTGGAAGACTTATTGAACAAGTTCAACAATGGTCCTTCCATTTTGTGATGTTCATTAACAAGGCAACACTTAATTATTTTAAATATTTTATTAGATAATCAATCACACATTTAAGCTAATACAATACACTTGACCTTAATAGTTTATGCACACTATAAATGTCTTATGGTTGTCACCATAATTTGTTGTTTATTTTCTAGATAACCAGTACTCTTATGAAAAATAGTTTAATGTGATGATGTAAGAAGTAGCACTCGTACAACCTTATGTTAATCATTTGAGCTAGTCTTGAAGAGATACTCAAACATGTACAACAAACCTCTCAAACTTTTATGACAACTATTTACAACAATTTGTTTTGGGTTATGAAGTAATTCATCCTATAATGATAATAAATAGATCAACATTTTATAGCAGTAAACACTTTAAGATTTAGTCCTAATGAATGATTATCATACTCACATGATTGAACTATTGTAATTATATGATAGCTATGAAAATTTTTTAATTCAAAATCTTTTAAGTGATAATGAATAATAAAAGATCAAAGTATTAACTATCATATGAGTTTAAGGACTTCAATCATATTGACTCATGGAGTAGACCCCATAAGTATTATATTCATATAACAAAGTGAAATATTATTTCATGGCGTTCACATTATTTATGGATTAAAAAAAAATGTACAACTATGTTACTAGACCATTCACTACATGGTATGCAAGCTGTAAATATCACTCAATAATCAAAGAACTATCTTGTGTACAAATGAGCTAGTAGTGACAAGATAAGATCATATGTGTGTAAGGAAGCTTCGACGATTGAAGAAAATCGCATTAAATTTGAAAATGTTTTTTATTATGAAATAAAGTTTGAGCTTGTTGATCATTAATCATAAGACACATCTTTCAATTTCTATCAATTTCCAATCCTACTCCAGCATCCATTACTAAAAACATTTCTATGATTTAGTATATACATAGGATTCCATATTTTAATCCCTTAATATTTTTCTTGGTTAAATATTATTTGTGCATCTCTACTAAATTCTATGTTATGTCAAACATTAAACTTTAAGTAATTAAAAATAAAATAAAATTTGTCAAAATTTTTTTATAATTTAAAAGAAAAAAATAACCTTGAACTGCAACCCAAGCATGTTCCTAAGGGCAATACTATCATGTCAAGCAAGGCAAAATGGTTAGTTGTGACATTGGGTCATGAGATAGCTAGAAGAAAATTAGATGGTACTAAGTCATGGCCATTGTTCAACTTGAACTCATTTGAGGCAAACAACTAATCTAGGTTCAACTCAAAGAAAATGTGCATGTGGTTTTGGTCGAACCCATACTCGTAACATTCTATAAGAATTATAGATAATTGATAAAATCCAAAGTAGACAAGTGAGAATAGCCCTAACTTGGATTGCATATTCCATCTACCCAATGTCATATAAAGTGTAAATCTACCTTAGTACCTAAAGCATGAGTGAACTGTTGCCATCCGATCTTTGTTCAAACATTTACTTTCACTCACATTTACATGCCTTCCTTCAGTGCTTCAATTGGGTCAAAGATCATGTCTGACTTAATGCAATGGCCATGACCATTCCCAACTTCATATTGATTAATAAAATGGTCTAGAATTAAGCCATCTTAATAAGATGTTCTAGATCTAATCTATCTCGATTCAACCATCACTAAGTCAATATCATTTATAGCTTTTAATCTGATGGTTTAGAATGCCTATAATTAGATTGAATAAAAACATTGTATGACATCTAACAACTAACTCATTAGCCATTGTATTAACCATATTGGAAGAAATATTTTAAACTATTTGGGAATGTTTTTCAAGGTAATTTACAACAACTTTTCCAACCATTTCTTAATGAATTTGTAATAGAAATGAGAAAAACTTTTCCACATAAACCTAAATCTTACTCATGAAAAAGGATGAACATGAATCGATATACTTCACCATGAAATTAGTAATGAATCAAATAGTTTAATAAAGTGTGCATTAATATATATATATATATATATATATATATATATATATATATATATGTATATTAAAATGTAAGAAAATAATATCATAAAAAATATAAATAGATATTTAATTAAATAAAGCCTATTAATATTTATCAGAAAACATTTATGTTGCCTCTATCAAACCTCATCTCGAATTACAA
The DNA here is from genome assembly GCA_023846275.1 of Vanilla planifolia. Lineage (NCBI taxonomy): Eukaryota > Viridiplantae > Streptophyta > Magnoliopsida > Asparagales > Orchidaceae > Vanilla > Vanilla planifolia. The sequence continues at coordinate 477,951 of JAIUJO010000156.1, read as the reverse complement.
TGAATTATTAAAATAAAGTGTAGTAATATAATAATAAATTATTATATTACTACTACAAAAATATATAAGCATACTTTAAAATAAATTGTTATCTTAAAATTAAGCAAACACATATCAAACTTGAAATGAGATAAATTAATGCAATTTAGTATATCCAATTAAAAACATTTACAAAATGACGACAATTTTCTAGATAGTTCCATTTCAAGAGACTAAGGAGATTATGTTTAATATCCACAAATATCAAATTAGGTATGAATAAAACATCCTTATAAAAAAATTCCAATACCCTTGGAAAAAAATATTTAAAAATATAAAAAAAAATATTTAATTTTGTATAGCTTGTTAAGATAAAATTAGGCAATGTTATATTTAAAAAATAAAGTGATGCAATGGTCATACAAATTGTGATTTGGTGTTGGATAGTAATATAAAAAAATCAAAGTTAATATTTAAGAAATAAGAAAACTATCTAAGAAACTTGCATTATATAATAAAGAGGTGATCAATTATAACATCATTAATCATTAAATTTTGTTTGATTAGAAATGTCCAATAAAATATGTCTGGACCATAAAAATAATATTTAATAATATTAAAATGAATACTTAATTTTATATTTCCCAATGAGATAGTCCAAAAATGTTTGTTTCATATTGATTAGACTTTATTTAGGGTTACTATGAATTACAAAACTAAATGAAAAAAAATAGTAATAATTTTTTTTTGTATTATGTTAGTATATATTAATGCCAAAATAAAATAAATTAAAATAATCTAATGTAACATCCTTGATTATCGAACCATGTGTTAATGAAAATGTCTTGTAAAAATTATCAAAATTATCAAAATAAAAATACTTAACATATAAAAAAGATTAATTAATTGGATGAAGCTCATTGAATGAATCTAATGAAATTATTTTTTCGATTGGACCTCCTTTAGAATTACTACTAATTAACAAAGTAAGCGAACAAAAATAGTGATAAAGTATTATTATAATATTAAATATATATATATATAGAGTGAAATCAAGGTGTTGTAAATGTTACATGACAAGAAATTTAGTGATGCAAAGTAATATAGCAAAACCAAAGAAAAAAAGTTAAAGAAATAACATAAACTACATAGGTAAGCTGCATTCTAAGATACTAAACAGATAAAGTGTTACATCATTGATCATTAAATCAAAAAGGTATAAAAATATCATATAATGATAGCTAAACACTTGTAAAAATATTTAAAATTATTGAGATGAATATTTAGTTTGTCAAATCTTATCTAGATGAGTGAAATGACTCTTGTTTCATCTCAATCATACATTATTTAGAATTACTAATTTTGCAAAAAAAATCATAGAATAAAAAATAATTATTTTAATGTTTAACAAAAATATATATATTAGTTGCATGAGATAAATTGATGCGATATAATATATCAAACTCAAGATAATGTAAAGGTAACAAGTAAGACAAGTTATACAAGAAAGTTGCATTCCAAGGGATTATAGAGATTGAATTTAAGTTCTTAATAATAAACTTAGGTACAAATAAAAAATGTCTCATTAAGACCCTTATTTAGATTTCTACTAATTACCATAAAACTAATCATAAATAAAAATAAAATATCATTTTAATAGTTTATAAATATATATTAAAGAAAAAATGATATCAATTAAAGTAATTTAGCATAAATAAATCATTGTAATATAAATATCACACGAAGAAATGTGAAAAGCTTGAAAAATAACTAAATGTAAGCAAAAAATTTCAAAAAATGAGATACTTTTTTTGGGAAAGTACAACTTCCTCATTTGTCAAATAATGTTCAAACAAAAATGACTCTTAGGGCATACTATGACCTCAAAAAAATATTTACAAATATAAAATCAAATATTTAACTAGATAGAGCTCATCATGACATGTCCAATAATATTTGTTTATCTCATCTACTACTCTTTTTGAATTATTATTAACTACAAATTTAAATAAGAACAAATAATGATAAATTATTATTTTAATGTCATGTTAGCAAATACTAAAGATAAAAAAACATAAATTGAAGTAATAGAATATAACTAAATCAAAGCAACGTGAGGGGCACATTAGAGAAAATATAGAGTTAAAAAGCAATACAATCAAAATAAATCTAAATCATTGATGAAATGACATACTTAAAATATATCAAATATCATATAAAATCCTTTAAAAATAAAATAATTTAAAAAGTAAAAATTAATATTTAATTTGATATACTCCTTGAGTTGAGTTCAATGATGTTTGTCTCATTTAGGCCAAACCACATTTTGATATACTTAAAACTACAAAAGTAAATCAACATAAATAAAAATAATTAAATAGTTTTAATACAAAGTAAATATATAATAAAGATTAAATAAGGTAAATTGAATCAGTGTAATATAGCTAAATAAAAGCTTTATAATGGTCATAGTAAAAGTGATTTAGAGTTAGATAGTGCTATAAAGACATCAAAACAAACAATTTGAAGAAATGAGATAATGTTTTTATGAAAGTTGCATTCCATGATATTAAAATGATTTAGTGTAACATCATTGATCACCAAATTAGGTAAGAACAAAAATGCCTATTTATTTTGCTAAAACAAAAAAAATATAATATTTGAAAATATAAAAGTTCATATTTATTTAAATAATGCTAATCGAGAGGAGACTTAGAGTTACATAATAATATAATCAAATGAAAGACAAAAATTCAATTAAATGAGATAAATTTCTTGGGAAAGTTGAACTCAAAGATGCTATGGAGATCTATTCTAGCATTCTTAATTTTCAAACGAGGAACAAATAGGAATATTTCATAATCATTAACTCAACAATAGGAAAGAAAATATTTGAAAAGATAATTTTAATATATAATTAGAAAGAGCTTTTCAAAATGAGTATAATGATAATTATTTAGTCTCGATATACCTTGCTTGGAAGTTAAACCAATAACAAAATTACGAAAGAAATAATTATTAATAAATATTTTTCAAATAGTAGGTAAATATATGACAAATCTGATATGAGATAAATTAAAACATTGTAATATCGCAAAATACAAAAATTAGAAGAAATGAGATAATTTGAACTAGACAGATTCATTTAAAGATGCTAAGGAGATCAAATGTATATTCGTCAATCACTAAATGAGGCACATATTGAAATGCTTCGAAAAACATACAAAAACCATTTAGTACAAAACATTACTAAGAAAAAATGGGATATTTAATTAGATAGAGCTAGATGTGTTTAGTATAATAATAATGTTTTTTAGATTAGTTCTCATTGTGAATTAACTTGATTTTTTAAAGTAAATATTAAAAAATAATAATAAATTAATAATTCAATGCTAAGAAATATATATTAAAATTAAAATATGAAAAAATGGCATAATGTAATACAAGGAATTCATGTTGATGTTAATATCACATAAGATGAAATTTAGAGTGGCATACTAATATAATTAAATCAAAGAAAATAAGTTAAAAAATTGAGATAAATTGTAGAAGAGCATTACTTTCCAAGATAGTAGAGCGATTGAGCATAACAACTTAAATCATTAAATATGATATGAATCAACAGGTTCTTAAGGAATTCCAAAACACTATAAAATACATTTTGTAAAAATATAAAAATAAAATTGTATTGGATAAAGCTCTTCGAGATGTGTCCATTGACATTTTTTTTTGTCTCAATTAGACCTTTTTTGATTCTCTAGTAATTACTAAGTTAAATGATCATAAATAATAATTAATTATTTTCTTAATATTAAGTAAATATAAATTAAATCATAAATAAAATAACTTAAAGTAATTTAATATTTCCATATAAAAGCTATTTAAAGATCACACAAGAGAGGATTTAGAGTTACATAGGAATTTAACCAAATCAAAGTAAAAAAATTTGAATAAATGAAAAAAATTGTATAAAAAAATTACATTCCAAGAGAATATTAAAAAGAATCAAAATTTAATATTGGCACATTTACATAAACATAAAAATATAATTTAATTAGTAAAACTCATCGCTGTTAGCAAATGTTATTTATTTTGTTTTCATTTGACGTTTTTTGGTGTTATTTTTAAATGAAAAATAAAAAAAACACAACCAATGAAAAATATTATTTAAATATAAAATGAATATTGTTATTAAAGAAAAATATTGATAAATTGAACTAATTTTAAATAACCAAACTGAAGCATTATAAAGGCCACAAGATAATATAATTAGAGTTTTATAGTAACATAATTAAAACAAAGTGAAACATTTTAACAAAATGAGATAAGTTATACCAAAAATTTTATTAAACATACTATAGAGATCTAATGAAAAATTCCCAATGGTCAAACCTTGTAGAAATAAAAATGGTTCATATAGAATGCTAAAATATAAGAAAAAAATATTTTAAAATTTAAAAAATAAATATTTAATTGCATAGATCACATCAAAATTAGTTCAATGACAATTTGTTTCATCTCAATATATCATTATTTTGTCGAGTTATGAATAACAAAACTAAATATGTGTAAATAATAAAATTTTTCCCTTTAATATTAATGAAATATATCTTAAAGGTAAAATGAAAAAAATGGAATCAATGTAACATAAAAAATCTAGGAGATATAAAGGTCTTATGGAGCAGAGTTCAAGCTTCACTGTAACATAATAAAATAAATTGATAGAGTTAAAAAATGAGAAAAAGGCATGAAAACTTTAAATAAATGATAATAAGAAGATCGAGTATAACAAACATGACAGTCAAGTCAGGTAACAATAACAATATTTCATAAAATTGAAGTTTAAATTGGATTGAGCAAGTCAAGATAAGGACAATGCTATTTGTTTAATCTTGATAGGTCATCATTTGAAATTATATTTAATTAAAAATATAAACAAAAATAAAAATAAATTATTTTTTTATAAAGTAAAGATATATTAGATCTAAGAAGAGATAAATTGAAACAAGGTAATAAAAAAAAGTCAAAGTGACGTAATGGTGACATAATAAGCAATTTAGAGTTACGTACTAATATCAAGAGATTTAAGTGGAAAACTTTTGAGAATAAAAAATTATTTTGTAAAATTTAATTCAAAGATATGAAAGAGAACTAGTGTAACATTCTGTCGAAAAAACAAGCAAAATCATAAAGCACACATAATTATTTAGGAATGATGAAATGATATAATTTAAAAAGACTTGATATTGCTAATTTAAAGCAACCTAACAGTCACATGAGAGTAGATTTTTTGTTACAAAACAAAATAACAAAATCAAACTAAAAAATTGTAAAACTAAGAAAAATTGTCATGAAATGTTGCATTCCAAAATGATATTACCTAAAAAAATTATTTTTTCGATCATCAGTTTCGGTACCAATCAAAATGTCTCATAAATCATATAAAACCTAAAAAACAAAAACTTTATTAAGACTAATGTTTAACTTGATATATCACATTTAAATGTGTACAAAGTTGTTTATTTCATTCAATCAGATCTCATTTTGAAGAATTATAAATTACAAAAGCAAATAAGCTTATGCAATAATAAATACTTAATATAGTTCTAAGAAAATAAATATTATGGCTAAAATGAGATAAATATAAGTAATGTAACATATCCAAATGAAAAGTTTGAAAAAGTTTAAAAACTCTTGGAAAGTGTACTAGAACTTTATATTCAACAAGATTGAGGATATCAATTGCAACATTCTTAACTATCAAATCAACAATAAATAAAAATATCAACAAAGCATGCCAAAACTATGGAAAATAAAATACTTAAAGATATAAAAATCAATATTTGTTTTCGATTCAAGTCATCAAGACAAATCAAAAGACCTTTGCTTCCTTTTGATCGGATCATATATGGTATTATAATGTTATAAAATTAAGTAAGAATAAATAATAATAAATATTTTTTAATATCGATTAAATATACATTAATTATAATATATGATAAATAAATGTTTTTAATATCACCAAATAAATGTGATGTGAAGTTTACTCGTGAAGAAAATAAATGTTTCATAATAATATAACTAAATCTAATAGAAGAATTTGAAGAAATATGACAAATTGTAATAATAAGTTAAGTTGAAAAATGCTAAGGAGATCTAGTGTGATATCATCAATCATCAATTCTTGTATCCTTCAAAGTGTGTGTCGCAAAGAAAGCAAAAAACCTATAATATGCAATATTTAAAATCTAATGAAAGAAAATTAACATAAATAATAATAAATTACCAATTTTGTCTGAAGAAAATATATATTAAAGATGAGTTTAGAACAATTAAAGCCTTGTAACATAACAAAACCAATGATATATCACCCAAGATTTGGTGTGACGAAAAAATAAACAAATCAAATTGGAAATTTTAAAAAATGATATAAACTTTAGAAGAACATTGCATTCCAAGACATTTAGGAAATCTAATAAAACATCCTCAATCATCAAATCAATCATAAATAAAAAAATAAAATCTTTGAAAATATAATAGATGAATATTTAATTAAATGAAGCTCATTGAGAAGTGTCCAACTATGTTTTTTTGTCTAAATCAGGCATCATTTGGAATCACTAAAAATAACAAAAGTTAATAGGCATAAATAATAATAAATTATTATTTGAATATTAAGTAAATATATACTAAAGCTTAAATGAAATAAATTAAATCAATATAAAATATCAAAATAAGGGTAATGCATAGGTCTAGCAAGAGAAGATTTATAATTGCATTATAACTTAAGCAGATCAAATCAAAAATGTTGAAGAAATGAGATAAAATACATAGAAATGTATTTTTTTGAGATATTAAGATGATCAAGCACAACACCTTTAAAATTGAAAGATAATAAGAAACAAAAGTCCTTGTAAATTGTGTAGAAGTCTAGAAAACATGTTTTAAATTGTAAAACTGGATATTTAAATGATAGTTTATCAAGTTGAATCAAAGGATGTTTCCATCAACCCTATTCGAGTCAATTAGAATTACTGTGAATTATAAAACCAAATAAGAATAAAAAATAGTAAATTATTTTCCTAATATTAATTGATTTTTTTTGTTAATGTTAAAATCTAATACATAGAATTAATTTAGTATAACTTAATTAAAGCAATATTACAATGACACGAGAAAGCAATCAGAGTTTCACAATAACACAACAATATAAAAGTAAAAACTTTAAAGATGATATGGTAAGCTATGAGAGAATATTCCATTGAAAAAGACTAAGTATATCAAGTGTAACATCCTCAATCATCAAACCATGCACGAATAAAATTTTTTCATACAATGTACCAAAAGTCAAGAAAAAAATATTTAGGAACACAACAATGAATATATAATTAGATAGAATTCATCAAAATGAGCATGACAATGCTTATTTCATCTCAATAGAACAACATTCAAAATAATTACTATTTATAAAAATAAATAAGCCAAAAACATAATATTTCATTTATTTATAAATAAATATATTTTAATGTTGAATTTACCAAAATTTAATTAATATAAAATAACCAAGCCATAGTGATGTAAAAGTCATACATGAGAAGAGAAAAAAGTTTCATAGCAATAAAACAAAATCAAACAAAACATTTGAAGAAATAAGAATCATTGTATAATAAAGTAGAATTCTTGATATTAAGAACATCTAGTATAACATTCGCAATCTTAAAATTAAGAGTCGAGGTGATGTGAATGTATAGCTAAATAATGATAATATGAAGACAACACAAGAGAATATTTATAGTTACAAAGTTATATAACCAAATCTAAAAAAAATATTTGAAGAAAATATATCATTTTTACAATAATGTTATATTCAAAGATACTAATGATATCTAGTGTAACAACAGTGATCATTAAATTAGACTCGCTCCAAAATATCTCTTAAAGATATGCAAAAGCTTAGAAAAACATATTTAAAAAAATAAAAAATAAATATTCAATAAGATAGAGCCCATTAAATGGCTCCTAATAATATTTTTTTCTTTTCAACTTTACCTTGTTTTTAATACTTCAAATTCCTTTAGTATGAAAAGAATAGATTACTATTTTTTAAATTAAGTAAATCAACATTAAATATGAAATTAGATAAATTGAAGTAATACAGTATAACTAAAAGAAAGCAACAAAAAAGTCCTAAGAGAAGAAAGTTGGAGTGACGTGGTAAATATAACCAAATCAATGCAAGAAAATTTGATTAATTAGATAAATTATATGAGAAAGTTGCATACCGAGATATTTGTTAGATCAACCACAAAATTTTTCAAGCATCAAATGATATGTGATCAAAAGGACTCATAAAGGTTTCCATAACCTAAGATAATAAAATTTTTAAAATTGTAAAACATGAATATTTAGTAGATAGAGCTCGTTGAAATGAATCCAACTAAGTTACTTTTTTGTCAATGACACAACATTTGGTATTACTAAGAATTACTAAATTAAATAAGCACAAATAATAATAAATCACTATTTTTATATTTGTAAAATATATATTGAAGCTAAGAAGGGACAAATTAAAGCAACATAATATAAAAAATAAAACCAATGTAATGGTCATCGAGATGAGTCGAAGAAGATTATTTCTTCTCCATCAACATCAATTAAAATTATTGGAAATTATGGAATTAAAGTAGCTTAAATTATAAAAAATTATTAATTTGATATAAAGTAAATAAATATTAAAACTAAAAAATTAAATAAATTTAACCAACATAATATAATAAATTCAAATCAAAGTAATAGTCACACAAAAGAAGATTTTGTGTTGCATAGTAAAATAACTAAATCATAGTACAAAGTTTGAAAAAAAAGAAAAATTGTATAAGGAAGTTTCATTCCGACACATTAACTCACAAGAAAAAAAAAATTTAAGCTATTAAATAAGGTACAAATAAAAATCTCTCAATAAAAATGTCAAAATTTTCAAAAACATAATTTTGAAAAATATTAAAATATGCATTTGATTAGATTTTTCCCATTCAGAGGAGTCAAATGACTTTTCTTTTGTCCTAACTGAACCGCCTTTAGGTTTAATGCATATTAACAAAGTAAAATGGCATAAATGATAATATATAATTATTTTAAATTTATTTAAATAAATATTATGACTGCATTACAACAAATTGAAGAAGCATAAAATATTCAAATGAATTTGTTGTAAAGATCACAAGCAAGGAGATTTAGAGTTACATAATAATATAGCAAGATTTAAAAAAAGTTAAAAAGAATGATAAAAATTGTATAATAAAGTTGCTTTCAAGTATAAAATGAAAACCAATTATGACATTCTTAATCAACAAATAAGGAACCAATAGAAAGATCTAGTAAAGAATGCCAAAACCCACAAAAAATATCTAAAGATATAGTAATAAATATTTAATTAAACAGAGATCATCGAGATGACTCTAATAATGTTTTTTTATCTCAATCAAAACTCATTGAAAATTATTATGAATTACAATTTTAAATAAGCGTGTATAATAATAAATACTTTTTAATATTAATTAAATTTGTACCAAGCTTTAAATAAGATAAATTGAATCTTGGTAATATAACCAAATCAAATTGATGTAAAGGTTAGAAGAGAGATGAATTAGAGTTTCCTATTAATATAACAAAATTCATGTAAAAGGTCAAAGAAATAAGATAAGTTATACTAAAATATTTAATTCAAAGATGCTACTGAGACAGTGTACAACATTATCTTTCATCAAATTAGGTATGAATAAAAAAAATTTTGTAAGGCATATGAAAACCTTAGAATATTAAATATTTAAAAATAAAAAAATTTAACATTTATTTTTATAAAGCAAGATGTGGTTAATCTAATAGTGATATCTTTCTTGATCAAACTTTGTTTGTTATTAATTTGAACTAGAAAAGTAAATGATCATAAATAATAATAAACTATTACATTGAACTGAAAAATAATAAATAAAGTTGAGTTAAGGTAAATTAAAGCTATGAAATAAAATTAATTGAGGGAATTGGAGATATCACATGTGGTAAAATTTGTACTAACATAGTAATATAAGAAAAAAAATTAGTAGAAAATGTGATAAATTATACAGGAGTGTAGCTTGCAAGATGTTAAGAAGATGGAGTGTAACACCATCGATCATTAAAGAAGTAATGAATCACAGAAGTTTTTCAAGCAATCAAAATCTATGAAATAAAATATTTTAAAATATAAAAATAAAATTTTTATTCGATAAAGTGCAATACCTTCGACACTAAAAAAGGCAAGATTCAAAAATTCTCATAAAGTATGCAAAACTCTAAAAACTATACTTAAAAAAATATAAAAAAGAATATTTAATTAATAGAGCTATACAAGATAAGTCCAATGATCTTTATTTCATCTCTATAAGATTTGTTTTAAGTAACTCTGAATTATGAAAGTATATAAACATCATAATAATAAAATAATTTTTTTAATATCAAGTGAATATGTTTGAAATACTAACATGTAAACGAATAAAATAATTATAATATAATTAAATTAAAGCATTGTAATGGTGTCACAATAAGAGAATTAGAGTTCATTATAAAACAATCAAAGAAAATTTGTAATTTTGGAAAAAAATGATGTAAATTGTATGAGAATTTTGCATTATAGGATACAATAGAGATCTAATGCAACATCCCAAATCGTGAAATGATATACAAATTGAAATTATCATATAGCATGCAAAATAAAAAAAATAAAATACACATAAACATAAAAATGGATGTGTAATTTGAAAGAGCTTGTTCAAATGAGTACAACAATGTTTCTTTTGTCTCGATTACACCAAGCCAAAAATAATTATGATTTCAATAAATCTTTAAATAATAAGAATTTTTTAATGCAAAATAATAATATATTAAAGATAAAATGATACAAATTAAATTAATGTATAAAAAACCCAAGTCAAAGTGATGTAAAGTGACATGAGAAGATAACTAAAGGTTCATAGAAATAAAACAAAATGAAAGAAAAAAAATTGAAAAAAATAAATTAAATTATATGGGAACATAGATGTCCAAGATTTCAAGAAGATCATTCATAACATTATTATTCTCAAAATCAATAATGAATCAAATTATCTCATAAATATGGAATCATAAAAGAAAAAAAAATATTTAAAGTTATAAAAATAAATATTTAATTTGATTAACCATGCCGAGACTTGTTGAATGATATTTGTTTTGTCTTGATCAAACCTCATTTAAAATTTCTATGATTACAAAGGAAAATATGCATTGACAAATACTCTTTTAATTCGAAGTAAATATATATTAATGTTGATAAAAGATAAATTGAACAAATATAATATAAATAAATCTAAGTGAAGTAAAGGTCTCTTAAGAGGACATTTGATGAAACATACTAACATAATTAAATTAAAGAAAAAACGTTTTATAACTATGATAAATTATTTGGGAAAGTTGGATTATGAGATATTATGGAGATCTAGTGTAACATTCTAGATTATAAAGTTAGGTAAAATAAAATTTTTTCATAAATCATATAAAATTGTTAAAATATAATGTATTTGAAAAATATAAAAAATGATTGTTGAAGTTATATAGATCCTCACGTTGATTCTAATGATGATAATGTGTTCAGCGTTTAACCTCATTTCAAATTACTATGAATAACAAAAAGAAAATGAAAAAAAAACAAATAATTATTTTTATATTAAAAAAATATATGTTAAAGTTAAAATTAGGTAGATTGAAGTAATGTACTAAAAATAATTCAGACGTAAGAATTGAATGAGGGTAGATTTAGTGCTACAAGGAAAAATAACAAAATAATAGTGAAACATTTAGGAAAACAAGAAACATTGTATACAAAATTTGCATTCTAGACTGCAAAGAATATCGAGCATAACATCTTCAACTATCAAATCAAACACAAATAGATATGAGTTGTAAGCCAAGTCAAAATAAAAGAAAATATATATTTATAAATATTGTAATTAATCTTGAATTGGATAGAGCTAATGGAGATGGCTCTAACAACATTTGTTGCATAAAAATTTGACCTCCTTTGGCATTAGTATGAATTAAGAAATTTAATATAAATAAAAAATAACTAATAATTATTTTATTGTTTAGCTATTAAATATTAATGTTGAAAAAAGAACAATTAAAGTAACGTAATTTATCAAAATCAAAGCAACATATGAGAAGAGATTAAAAGGTACATAGTAATTTAACCTAACAAAGGTGAAAATCGCATTCCAAGGTACTAAGAAGATAAAGTGTAATATTATAGATCATTCAAATTTGGTACAATTTAAAATATATTATAAACAATTCCAAAATCATAAAACAAAAGTTTAAAAAAAAAAAATATTTAATCGCAAAGAGCTTTTAATGACGAGTGGAATGATGCTTAGTTCATCACAACTAGGCATTCTTAGAAGTTACTACAAATTTACATTAAAAATAAGCATAAATAACAATTAATTATTATTTTAATGTTAAGTAAATATATATAAAAATTAAAAATGTCATAAATTTAACAAATGTAATGCAACAAAATCTAGGCGATGTAAAGATGAAGTGATAGGAGATTTAGGGTCGCATAGTTATATAACGAAATCTAAGCAAAAAGTTTTAAAAAAAAACAAATTGTACACAAATTTTAGATTCGAGGAAACTAAAAATCATAGTGCAATAACTATGATTTTAATAATCAAAGTATATAAAAATGATTTTAATTATAATATGGTCCAATGCTGCTTATTTCATCTTGATTATATGTTGTTTGGAATAAGAAATCAGATACAAATAATAATAAAATATTTTTTAATATTAAGAAAATATACATTGAATATGAAGTGAGGTAAATTGAGGCACTATAATATATCTAGATGAAGGTCATGTAAAATTCATAGGTGCAAGATTTAGAGTTACATAGTAGTATACCAAACCAAAGTAATAAAGTTTATTTAAAGAGATAAATTTTATAAGAAATGACATTCTAAGATTCAAGTATTATTGAGTGTAACATTTTGAAACATAAAAAAAGTTATGATTGAAATGTCTAGTAAATTTAACAAATTCTAAAAAATAAACTTTTAAAAATGAAAAAATAAATGGTTTTCACTTGTTGAGATGCATCAAATGAAGTTTATTTTACATTGATTAGACCTCATTTGTAATTAAAAGAAATTTATAAAACAAATAAGCATAAATAATTATAATTTGTTTTTAATAATAAGTAATATATTAATGCTAGAATGTGCTTAGTAAAATGGAATATAATATAACCAAATTAAAGCACTAAAAATGTCATATAAGATGATATTTAAAATTACACAGTAAAATAACACAATAAAATAGAAAAATTTGAAGTAATGACATAATTTATATAAGAAGATAGAATTTTAATATATTTAGTGGATCAAGTATAGTATCCTTGATCATCAAACTAGACATTTTTAAATGTTTTGTAATATGCAGCAAAACCCTTGAAAACAAAATGTACAAAAACATAATAATAAAAATTTAATCCATTATAGTAGCCTTCTTTAATATTTTGTTGCAAATTATCAAATTAATTAAAGATCAATAATAACAAATTATTATTTTAATATTAAATAAACAAATTTAAAAACTAAAACAAGATAAACTAAAATTATCTAATGTAATGAAACCAATGCAATTTATTGTTCTTGAGAGATGAGATTTAGTGTAATAAGGTAATTTAAGTATGTCAAAAAGAATCATTGATGAAATGAGATAACTTATTTAGGAATGGTTAATTCCAAGTTACTAAAGAGAATGAAAATAAAATCCTATATAATAAAAACTGATGCATATAAGAATTTTGCATGTACTATACCAAAACCTTAGAAAAGAAAATATCTATAATATATAAGTGAATATATAATTGGATAGAAGAAATCGAGAAGAGTCTAATAACCATTTCTCTACTTGATCAGACCTCAATGTCAATTACCACAAATAACAAAATTAAATAACATAAATAATAATAAATTGTTATTTATTTATAGCTAAATCTTTACTCAACCTAAAACAAAATAAATTGAAGTAATTTAGCATACTAAATGAAAGTATTGTAAATGTCAGGCATAAGTGCATGAATGGAATCTAAGATGATCAACTGTACTATCCTAGATAATCAAATTTGATAGAATTAAGATATTTTCTAAAGGTTAATAAAAGCAATGAAAAAATAATTAAAAAAAGTATATTTAAATTGATAGAGATTGTTATGATGACTCTAATGACAAGTACACCATCTACATCACATCATCTAGAATTAGAGGGAATTTCTATAGTAATTGCACATAAGCAACATTAAATCATTACTTTAATATTTGGTAAATTTATATTAAAGCTAAGATGTGATAAATTTAAGTAATGAAAAATCTCATGTCTGTAAATTTATTACATAACTCAAAATGTTCTCTCGTGTGAGCATTTAATGATTTTGATCCTTATATATTTAATAAACATTAAATTTATAATTTATTATTATTTTGGATTAATTACTTTGGAAATTCTCAGTAACTTAATAAGTGGTCAGAATTTAGACAAAACAAATATTGCTATCTTGATGAGCTCTTCAAAAATAAAAGCTAATAATTTATTACAACAATATTAAGAAAATATAATTGAAACTATAAGTAGATAAGTTGATGAAAAGTAATATAACAAAATAAAAGTATTGTGACAATCATGTGAGAAAAGATTTAGAGACAAATAGTAACATAAGGAAATCAAACCTAATAATTTGAAGGACAAATACAAATTGTACTAGAAACTTGCATTCCAAGATACAAAAGGGTTGAATCTAGCAACGTCGATCGCACCAATCCAGTATGTATTGAAATGTCCGTGGAAAGTTTCCAAAATGTAACAAATTTAAAAATTTAAAAATATAAAATAAAATATTTAAATAGATAGAGTCCATGAATAATTATTTTGACTTAGGTAGAGCCCTTTTTGAATTACTATTGGTTACAAGAGTAAATAAGCGTAACTAATACTAAATAAAAATTTTAATATTAAGCAAATATATTTAAATAAAAAATTTAATATTTGCTTCAATTTTGTTATGTTAAGAATTTAACGATGTTAGTTACATATTGGTCGAGCATTACTTGGAAATAATATGAATTAGGAAGGAAAATAAGAAAAAATAATAATAAATAAAATTATTTTTTTTAATATGATCTTGCTACATATTAAATTCTAAATGACATATCTTAAAGAAAAATAATTTAACGAAATCATAACAAAGTAAATGTCACACAAGAGGAGATTTATAGCTACATTATAATGTAATCAAATAAAAGTGAAATATTTTAAGAAATATGTTAAATTATTTAAGAAAGATGAATTGCAAGATCTTAAAGATATCTAATATAGCATTCCTTATCATCAATTTACATACTAATAAAATTATCTCTCAAATTGTGACAGAAGCATATAAAATTAAATATTTTAAAATATAAAAAATAATATTAAATTGGATAAATCATATGTACATGGGCTTCAATTCACTATGAATTAGAAAACTAAATAAGAATATATATTAACAAATTATTATTTAAATTTTAAGCCATTATTAATATATATATATATATATATATATATATATATATATATATATATATATATTAGTATTAAAATTATATAAATTAATGTAATGTAGTATAACTTAATCAAAATGAAAATCTTGATGAAATGTGGGAATTTTTTTTGAAAAGTAGCATTCGAAGGTAGTAAACATATCTGGTACACCATCCTAGATTGTCAAATCATCTACGAACACAAATGCCTCTTAAAAAATATTAAAATCATAGAAAATAAAGTGTTTGACAATACGAAAAATAATTTAATTCGATGGACCTCTTGAAGAGTACACAAGTTTCTTTTGTTTCATCTTCATCAAAAGCAAATTGGAGTTTCCAAAAATTACACATTAAAGAGGTGTAAACAATAATAATTTATTATTTTAACTACAAATGAACAAATAATTAATGCTAAAACAGGATAAATTGGACGAAAATATAATAACCAAATCAAGGTGATATAAAGGTTCTAGGACATAAGATTTTGTGTTACACAATAATATAACTAAATCAAAGCAAAAATTTTAAGAAATGAAATAAAGTGCGCAAGAATGTTGCACTCTAAAATAATAAGGAGATCAACTATAGTGTCATCAATGTTCAAAAAGTCAAAATTGATATATACTTTAAAACATGACAAAACTCTAACAAAATATTTAAAAATATTAAAATTAATATTTTAATTGATGAAGCTCTTCGAAGAGTGTCTAACAACACTGGTTTTGTCTTATTCAAACCTTATGTAGTCTTATTATAAATTTTATAATTAAAGTATAAATAATAATATTTAATTTTTTTATATTAAATAAAATTATAGTATAACTAAAATTAGATAAATTAAAATAATATAATGCAGTAAGATGAATGTGATATAAAGTTCACATGAGAGGAGATTTTGAGTTTCTTCATAATATAATCAAATCAAAGTCAAAACTTTCAAGAAATGAGACAAATCATTTTAGAATGTTGCTTTTTAAGATATTAACAAGTGAGAGTAAGACATCTTCGAATGTCAAACTCAACAAATGTTCCAATCTTCTTGGAAAAAGTATTTTAAGATTAAACTTTTAATCAAACCTATTTCAAGATTATTATAAAATATCAAACTAAAAAAGAAAAAATAAAAATAAATTATCATTTAAGAATTAAATAATAAAATGTTAAAGTTGAAATGAAATAATTGAAGCAATATAATATGAAAAAATCTTACAATTGTGAAGGCCACCCAAGAAGAGACATATAGTTACATAGAAATACAACGAAATCAAAATGAAAAACTAAAAGAAATCATATAAATTATATAAGCAAGATGGATTCAATGATATAAATGACATTAATTGTAAAATCCTTAATCATTAAATAATCTATGAAAGGAAATGTCTGACAAGGAATGCCAAATCTCTTGAAAATAAAATATTCAAAATATAAATAGAGTTTTTATATTGAGCTCATTGAGATGAGTTCAACAATATTTATTTCATTTTATGGAACCTTGGTTGTAGTTATTATGAATTAACAATGTACATGAGCTTTAAAAAAATAAATTATTTTGTTATAATCAAATTAATAAATATTAAAGCTAAAATTAGATAAATTTAGGCAATTTTATATAACTAAATCAAAGTAATCTAAAGGTCACATGAGAGGAGAATTTATCTTTCAAAGTAGTACAACCAAATAAAAGAATAAAATTTGAGCAAAAAAATTAAGGAATATTGAATTCAATATACTGACGACATCTAGAGTATCATCCTTGATAATTAAACTTGATTTCAATAATAATTTCTAGTAAAGCACGAAAAAAGTCTTATCAAGTATAATATTTAAAAATATAAAAATGAATTTTTAATTTGATGGAGATCATCGAGATGCATAGATAAACATTTGCATCCTCTTGATTAGGATGATATTTTTTATTTCCTCTAATTACAAAATAAAATATGCTTAAATAATATAAAGTTTTTATTTTAATGTTATGTAAATAAATTTA
This sequence comes from Vanilla planifolia, assembly GCA_023846275.1. NCBI lineage: Eukaryota > Viridiplantae > Streptophyta > Magnoliopsida > Asparagales > Orchidaceae > Vanilla > Vanilla planifolia. The sequence continues at coordinate 460,329 of JAIUJO010000156.1, read as the reverse complement.
AAACCTAAAATATGATAAATTTAAACATTGTAGTGCAACTAAACCAAAGCAATGTAGAGGTCATAATATCGCAGATTTATAGTTACATAATGATGTAAGAAAACCAAGGCAAAAAATCGAAAGAAATGAAATCAATTATACAAGAAGTTGCATTCCATGGTTTGAAGGAGATTCATTATAATGCCATGGATCACCAAAGAAGGTACGAATGATTGAACTCAAAAAGTTTAACAAAAGAAAAAATATATTTTGAAATATAACAATATTAATTTTTAACTTAATAGAATTTAACAACATGAGTCCAAAGACACTTGTTTTGGCTTGATTAGAACAATTTTCAAATAACCACCAATTACAAATGAAAAAATAAAAAAAAATTATTTTAATGATTTGCAAATATTAATTAATGTTGAATCAAGGTTAACAAAACAAATTTAATATAACTAAATCAATGACATATAATAGTCACATGAGTGGAGATTTAGAGTTACATAATAATATATTTAAATCAAACTAGAAATCTTTTAGAAATAAGATAATGTTTTTTGGAAAAGTTGCATTATATGATACTATCAAGGGTAACAACATCGATTATCATATCAACTATGAAAGAAAAAAAAAAACTTTTAATGCCAACAAAATCTGGAAAACAGAGTTTAAAACTATAAAATAAAGAGATTTTGCTTGAATGGAGCTCACTGAGATGAGTATGATGACATTTATTTTGCACCAAAAATTCCACATTTAGAATTAATGTGAACAAGCAAAGAAAAAATGTATAAATAATAATAATTTTTTTGTAAGATTAATGTAAATATATGTTAAGGTTGAAGTCAGATAAAGTGACATGATATAATACATTCAATTCAAAACAAAGAAAAGGTCACCCAAAATTAGAATAAGAGTTGTTTCATAATATAACTAACTCAAAGCTAAAAAGCTAAGAATTGGAGAAATATGGTATAGGAATGGTTCTTTCCATGATACTAAGGAGATCGTGTTTAATGTTATCGATCAACATATGATGTCTAAATTGAAAAGTCATGTAAAGCATCTTAAAACATTATTCAAATATAATATATATGAATATAAAAATAAATATTTTTTGGTGAAGTTCTTTCATATGAGTATATAACATTTTTTGTCTCAATCAAACAATGTTGTGAACTACTATGAATTAAAAAATTAGAAAACCATAAATAAAATAAATATAAAGCAAACATATGATAAAGATAAGATTAGAAAAATTGAAGAAAAGCAATTTAACAATATTGAAACAATTTCAAAGTCATATTAGAGGATATTTAGAGTTACAAAATAATATATCCAAATAAAGGAGAAAAATTTGAAGAAATATTCAAATTATATAAGAAACATTCACCCTATGATACAGAGGAAATATAGTGTATCATTCTCAATTGTGAAAATAAGGGCAATTTTAAATATCACTTAAAGTGAGCCAAAACTTCAAAAAACAATATATTTACATGAAGACAAACCTAACAATGTTTCTTTCTTATCAATTGATTTTTATTTTGATATACTAAAAATAAAAAAATTTAATAATAGGAAATAATAATAAAATCACACCTAAATGTTAAGTAATTATATATATTAATACTTAAATGAGATAACTTAAAATAATATAATATTTTCACTTGGAGGCCATTCAAAAGTCACACTAGCAGAGAATTAGAGTTACATATAAAACTAAGACAGTTTATGTAAAAACATTGATAAATTAAGATAACTTTTACAAGAAAGTTGAATTCTATGGTACTATGTAGATAAGGTGCAATGTTTCGATCATCAAATTTTGTTAGAATTAAAATAACATATAATATTGGAAAAAAATATATGAAAACAAAAGTGCATAAACGAATAAAAATAATATTTAAATTTACTAAAGCTCATCGAGATGATTCCAGCCTGTTTCATTTGTGTCTATTACATCTTATTTCGAATTACTATGAATTACTAATGCAAAATAGCCTAAATAATTATTAATTGTTATTTTTTAATGTTAAGAAAACATATATTAAAGTTGAAATGTGTAAAATTAGAATGATATAATATAACTACATAAAAAAAATGTAAAAGTCACAGAGAGTTGATTTGGGGTTACATAGTAGTACAAAACTTGTCAAAAAATATAGAAAATAAAAAAAATTCAAAGTATAAATTCATTATTTTATTTGATAGATTGTTGAGATAAGTCTAAAGATATTTGTTTTGTCTACGTCAGACATCATTTTGAATTACTTGTCCAAAATAAATAAGAAACAGCAATAACAAGCTATTATTTTACTCTTATGGTATTTTTAATTATATTTGAAATGCCATAAATTAAAAAAATTCAACTTAACAAAATCAAAGCAATGCAAACATCACTTGAGAGGAGATTTTAAGTTGTATAGTAATATAACTAAATCAAAGCAAAACTGTTAAGAAAATTGTTAAACTGAGATAAATTACAATAAAATATGAACAAATAATAATAAATTATCATTTTTAATAGTACAAATGTATACATATATATATATATATATATATATATATATATATTAAATCTAATTGACATAAGATAAATTAATATCATAACAAGAAATTTAGCAATTTGTAATAATAAAAATAAATGAACCTATGAAAGGAGATTCTTTTAACTTTCTCATTAAACAACATAAATACAAATCAAAATGCCTCATAAAACATGGTAAAATCTTAAGAAAGTTAAACATTTAAAAATATAAAAACAAATACTTAACTTGATAGTGCTCTTGTAGGCAAGCCCAATGACCTTGGTTTTCTCTTAATTAGACCTCATTTAGAATTATTATTAATTATAAAATAAATAATAAGTTTTAATTTCAATATAATTTTAGAACATAGTAAAGCTAAAACAAGATAAATTTAAACAATATAGTACAACTAAATAAAATAAATTATTTTGAAAAAATAAGATAGATTGTATGAGAATTCAAAGATAATAAGGTGATCAAAAGAAACATTCTAGATAACGAAATAAGATATGAAATGAAAGTCTTCTAAGATGGGAAAAAACTTTAAAAAATAAAAAAATAAAAAAATAAAAAAATAAAAATATTATTTCAGATAGAGCTTAATTAGATGAGTGCAAATAGGTTTGTTTCTTCTCAATCAAGTACAATTTTGAACAATGATGAATAATGAAGAGTAATAAGCAAAAATAAAAAAAAGTTATTATTTTAACACAATGCAAATATAGACTAAAGTAGAAGTGAGATTAATTGATGCATCACACTAAAAGGAAATAAAAATACTGTAAAGTCATATGAGAGGACATTTAAGATTACCTACTAATATAATCATATAATTGCAAAAACAAATTTGAAGAAATGAGATAAAATGAATAGAAAATTACATTCCAAGATTTTAAGAACAACAAATATTAATTTTTTTATAATTAAATCATGTACAAATGAAAATGTCATGTCACGCTTGCTGATATCATAAATAATAATTTTTTTAAATAAAAGAGGATTATGTTAATAGCACTTATCGAGGCCAATCCAACCTCATTTATTAAAATAAAATACTTTCCTTTATGAAAATGTCTCCATAAAGCGTCATTAGAAATTCCTAAGAATTATCGAGGTAAGCCAACATAACAAAAGAATGTTGTTTTAATAGTAGAGAAATATGCATTAAAGATAAAATAAGCTCAATTGGAACAATGTAATTAAACAAAATAAATTGATGTAAAGGCCATGTGATAGGAGATCTGTACTGACATAGCAACATAAACAAAACAAAGAACGTTTTTGTAAAAAAGTTATAAATTGAATAGGGAAGTTGCATTCTAATATGATAAAGAGAAAGCATGTACTAGACTTAGTCATCAAACAAGAAACAAATAAAAATATGTCATAAATCAAACAAAAATTTTAGAAATAAACAACTTAAAATTATCAAAAATATATAGATTTAGAATAGCTCATCCAACTGAGTTCAATAAAGTTTATTCACCTCTGTTCTACCACATCAAAAATTATTTGATTCAAATCTTTGAAAGCATAAATGATACTAAATTATTATTTTTATGTTAATTAAACAAAATTAAATCTTAAATCAAATAAATTGGATGAATATAGTGTATTAAATTAAAGAAAAAACTAGAAGGATGTTTGACATAAATCATATGAGAAAGTTGCATTCCAAGTTATTTTATTAACTAAGTAACAATGTCGATCTAGCTCTTGTATGAATCAAAATACCTCATAAAGAATACAAAAATTATAGAAAGTAAAACACTTTGAAATATAAAAATAAATATTTAGTTTTATATAACACCTTATGTCAAGTCCAATGACATTTGTTATGTCTTGATGAGACCTAGTTTAAGATTAGTTTGAATTAAAAAATTAAATAAAATTATTAATTTTAAATTATTATTTTAATATTAAATTCATGTATAATTAACCTTTAATAAGTTGAATGTAAGGAATTTAATATAAATCAATTAAGATGATGTTATGGATACATGAGTTGAGAATTAGAGTTTCATTATAATATAACAAAAAATGAAAGAATTTGATATAATAACATAAATTATATGCAAAAAGTTTATTCCAAATAATAAGGACATCAAATGTAACTTGATCATATAACGAAGCACAAATCAATTGCCTCACAAACTTTGTTGAAAATCTAAAATAACATTAAAATATATAATAAATATTTAATTTGATAAAGCACGTTGACTCGAGCTAAACATTATTTATTTTGTTTCGATCAAACCTCGTTTACAGTTATTATGAATAGGAAGTAAATATTCATTAAATAGTCATAAAGTATTATTTTAATATAATGGAAATATTTATTTAAAATATTATAAATTAATGCAGTGTAAGAAAACCTAATCAAACTGATGAAAACATCACACTAGAGTAGATTGTCTGCTCAATATTAATATAAACAAATAAATATTAAAACGTTTAAAAAGTTATATAAATTGTATTAAAATGTTCATTTCCAAGATACTGAGGAGGTCAAGGGTAACATTTTGTTTCATCATATATGGTACAAATATTACTCTTCTCATAAAGAATGTTAAAATGTCTAAGAATAAATCATTTAATTTGATAGAGCTCATCAAAATGAGTCCAACAATGTATACTTTTCTCCATCAAATCTTATTAGAAATTATTGAAAATTGTAAAAGTGAATGAGAAAGCATATAATAGAGCATAGGTTACTAAGTAGGAGTGTAATGTTACAAATACCAAAAAAATATTAATTTGATAGAGCTCATTGAGATGAGTCCATAAAAATTTTTTAATCTCCATAAGACCACATTAAAATTAGTGCATATTAATAATGTAAAACTCATATGTTATTCTCACAAAATTAACAATGTAAACTATTTTTCAAGTATTAATAAAATTTAGAGTAAATATCAAATTGGAAAATTTGAAGAGATGTATTCTCAAAAAATTAGACCAAAAACTTAAAGAAATTAGATATATTTCATAACAATGTTCCATTCCATGATAGTAACTAGGTAGAGTGTTAACATTCTTGACTGACAAATTACGTACAAAGAGTAATATCTCTTAAAGCATGCAAAAGCCTTGTAAAACATTACTTAAAAATATGAAAATAATAATAATTTGATCCCTCTACATATATCTCTAAGCCTAACTAAGATTTTAAAAAACGTGAGCAAAGGGTCATCATTAACTACACAGTACAAATGTACTCATCAAAATCAGTAATGTACTCATTACATTGTTCCCTCTTTTTGTTAGCCATGTCATTGGTCAAGTGATTCTTTTATAAGAGGAATATACATTTTGATGAGTGGTCATCCCCATTGTTGAGAATGGATTTCTTCAATTGTTATAGATAGTTGAGTTTATTTTGCTAGTTTTCATTTGTGCAAAAAACTCCTTTTGTTTTTCATTAAGTTTAAACCATTATAAGAAACAATCAAAGAAGCTTTCCACTCTATATATTTTCTATGGTTTAGAATGCCTCCAAGAATGAGAATGTCACATTTTATAGACTTCATGTGTTTATTATCATCATTTTCTTAGTATCAACCAAATAAAGGTATGCAGATTTTAAGAGGTATTTGATAAAAGTGAATGACAATATGAGGTTTGAAATGTTGGCCTCATTTAGAGCTTGTTATAGTTCAACAGACCTAAAACCATATTTTGCAAACTTGTCTTACAAATTTTGTTGTCAATTTAAAAGATCTTAGAGGATCACTTGTTGTTAGTTGATGTGTGGGTGCTCCACGTTATAAGTTCTACATTATATCATTTGTATAAATTGTGCCCTTAAGAAAAAAAGAAAAGAAATCGCTTGAGCTTTTTCACTTTCTTTATTTAAAATTAGGTATTAGTAAAGGAAAATTAAAAAGGTAGCTTAGTTTACTATTGCTTTGCTATCAGCAATGCAAACACTAGTATAATCGAGCCCTAAAGCAAGATTTGATGATTATCTCGTGCTGTAAATTGTAATGAACACATAGAAAATATACTACACATATTTAGAACAAAGAAAATGACAAGATAAGAATGGGAAACTAGAAAGGCAACACACAAGAGATAGCTATTTGAGGAAAATTTAGTGAAGAAGGAACAAAGAACAACATGGGTTGCATTCTTTATGTTGGGCCTACTACCAATTCAATAGCAGATAGAAAGGGTATTTGGAATGGGGTTTGACAAAACAAATTTTGTTATATAGAAAGAATAATATAAATTTCATTTGGGTGCAGATTAAAAGCCTTGGGAAACATTATTAAGCATTATAGAAAAGATGGACTGATGATTTAACTTGCACATAAAGCTGGTTCAAACAAAACAAAAAATTGAATTGAAATAGCAAAGAAGGTGACAATAGGTAGTCGTAGAAATCTAAGAAAACATTAAGTATCAAAGTAGAAAAAGACATTGATGTGCAGGAAAATGGCATAATAAAAGTGAATCGATGAAGTAAAACAAACATCAAAGTTAAAGGAATCATTAAGGAACATCCATTAGAAGGCAATGTAGTAGTGCTTAGGTAAACAAACAGATACACTGTCTCATTGCAATTAAACCTAAAACTTAGCAAGACATAATAGAAAAGATTGGAATTTTACACATGTAAGGATCACCTTTTTGAAAGCATATGCCTCCCATTTTATAGGGAACTTATGCATAGAAAGAAATGAAAAATACGAAATTGATGATAATTAGCTCTTAACAAAAAGCAATTTGAAAAGCTATCCTTTTATTTTAAAAAACTCAATTTTCTAAAAGGTAGTTTCCAAAGCTTTGGTCAATGCTATTACCAAATATGTTTCTAAAAAGCTATTTTGGTACAAAATATTCATGGTCCAAATAATAGCAAAACTATCTTTGTAAAAAGTTACATTTTCAATTTTTTTGATAGCCAGGTTCACCTGGGTCATTGAAATATATTTATGTTTCGGTTTTGTAGATTAAACTAGCGAATTAGCACACTATTGATGGTGTTGCAAGTCAGATCCAAGCGTGTTGCAGATCTAGCCTTTGGATCGTTGTGGTTTCAATGATGTCTATATCAAATTTGAGTTGATTTGTCATGGATGAAGTTAACAGGTTAATGTGACATTGAAATTGTCATGGATTAGATCAGGTTCAATGTGTAGTAGAGTGTGCAGATAGGCAATCATAGCATTGGTAGATTTAGTTTCATTTAGAGGTTCCACAAATTGTGCCACTTTAAAGTTGGTCCTATTGGGTGAGCACAAAGTAGGTCATCTAGCTGTGGTTGTAAGTCATATGCGGTCGTGATTTAGATAAGAATTTGAAGAACTTTTCGTTGATCTATTTTAACAAAACATGTTACATGTATTTTATTAAGTCTAATCAGGTCAAGTAATAAACAAAGGAATCGATGAAAATGGGCCATGTTTTTTGTCCTTTTCACCTTCGTTGCATGAATTTTGATTCTGTAATAAAATGTTAAACAATATCTTGACTCCACATGTAAAGAGAAGATAAAATGATTCCCCAAAAGTGTCAACACAAGTTTGATTGGTGACTGTCCATCAAAAATGTTAACTAATGACCATACTAAGAATCTTTTGAAATGTGTCTTCTTTGATTGTCCCTCCTGAACTATTGCTCTTAGAAAAAATGTGTGTGGTATGTTCTAAAGATCTTACTTTGCATGTTTTAAAAGTTTAGTATATTTTTTATTACAATAACTAATGGACATGAATATTTCAACTTGTAGTATCAATAGTAATCATGTTCTTGGCAAGTCAAAACAAGAAAAAAATATTGGTAGTAATGAAAAAACAACTACATTTTAATTGGTTTTGTTTCTACCCAAGTGAAACATTACATAGCTAGTTGTGCAAGCATCTCATGACATTTTCAAAAGGTAAACACACAACCCCACCTTGAATTTTTCTCCTTGTGCTAGCGCACAACCACTTGTATTTTTTGCTAATCAAAAAATAATCTAAGTTGTTTTAGCACAATGCCAAAGGCAAACTTTCTTGAGACTATGTGCGTTAGACTCAACCTCATAAAATGGCATCTTTTGTAACTAAAACCCAATCAAGTTATAATTCTAGAAAAACCTTCCCTTTACTTGAATCATAATACATAAGATCCTATAAAATATGGATCATGTGTACAACATATGAAAAAAAAAAATACTCTCACAAACTTTGTTGATGCATGGGTTGATGAGGAAATGATGTATAAACGTAATATACTTTTTCTAAAAAATTTTGAATAAGTAGTTCCATGATTTTAAAGTTGGGAAGTGTTTTAAAACAATTAAATGTGATAAACTTAATTTAATGAAGGCGTTGTAGTGTTTGATTGCTTTAAGAAATGTTATGTAACACAAATTCAAAAATTTTTTGTTTAACGCTAATTATGATACGTTAGAGTAGTTTTGCTTTCTTATAATTAATTAATCCCTTCTAATTGTGAATTTATCATTAAACTTTGATAGATAGGCTTAGAACTAACTTTAGAATGTCTACAAATGTTCACTAGTGGCCTTGAAAATTTATTGTCTACCCAAAAGGTCATAATCTATTGATGAAGTTGTTGCAAGAATTGATGACGTTGTTGCTAGATTGGTGTTGTTGCAAGGATTTCTAGTATGCCCAATATCTGTGAAACATTTGCTTGTTTAGTGGATAGCTGGCTAGGTGGACTATTATTTAATGAAGGCTTTGTGTTCGTGTTAGACTCATTTGAATTCGCTCTTTGACTTATTTATTTTTTTGTTTTTGTTATTGTTTTTTCAAAAACAATAGTATATTTACAAATCTTGGAAAAGATTTCAAGTGATAAAATTAATTATTATATAGCAAAAATCATTTATGTTAATAATTCAAAAATCCACAATTCCCTTCCTATTATAGCAAGTGTAGTCCTTTGAACTATTGTAATAAGGGTTGTGTCAAATGTAGAACTTCTAAATACAGGACATTCTCTTGCACTTTTCATGGTGAATTGTTTCAAATATCTAGGAACAATGTGGATTGACCTCCTTTATTTCTATTGAAACGTTATGCATTAAAGAAAAATACTTCTAAAGTTTTTTTGAAATATAAACTATAATTAGTTCAATTTCTTGGTCTATTCTAGCATTATTCTTGATGATAGAGGTCATAAGTCAAGTATAATTATTCAACTTAATGCAAGGGGACAAAATCTTTTACACTTTGCTTTGTCTCATAGCATTAAGATAATAGTCTGCAACTTTTCTTTTTGTTATGAAAAAAAAGAAAGATTTAGGCAAGTTATTTGGAGATGAATTGCCTTAAATCACTACTTTATACTACAAAGTGAAGAATAAGAAAAAGAAATATGAAAGGAAAGTATCATCACGTGCACATGAACTTAGTTTGTCGATAAAAGGTGCAAATTCTAATTTATATATTGATGATACTTCACATGTTGAATACGATGACAATTTATCTAAAAGCATTTATTAGTTAGTCAATAAACATATGAAGCTAATCAATATTATGCTTATTTAAAAATGAAAAGAAACAAGTTTGAAAACCATATTCCAAAGTTACAAGTGACATGAAATTTTTGATGTAATTAATTAATCTAAGCGGCTGCATAGTCACATATCTATTTTTTAAATTACTTACAAAACAAGTATATTTACTACAAAAATAATTTGTTTAAGTAAATCTCGCATTGATGCTTTGAATTTATCAATTATTTTGTTAAGAAAAAAATTCAGATGTCAAATAAAAATTTATTGTCTTAGTTGTATTCAAAGACTATTAATAAACAATGTCATTTGTGTATGGTCTCTACCCTTTCTCTCAATTTAATTTAGAACAATCACCTGGGTTGGAACAAAATGAAGCACCTACCAATTCATTGATTTAGTACTTTACTTAATAACGTCAGTGACTATGCCTTCCAAAGGTATTTGTTGCTAATTTGATTGTCACACATTCTAAAACTACTTAAGTATGTATTGACATGGAGTTAGCAAAAGTGTTGCCAAACATAATTAGAATTTCTACTAAAGGCATTTCAAACAATGTCTTTTGTTAGAAAATCTAGTATCATAACTTACCCCAATTTGCCTAAGGATACCACAAACATAGGCATGAGCTGACTCAATGTAGGCATTAAAAAAATTAGATAACATTTAGGATCATCTTGTTGCTAATATCGAGGAACAGGGTCATGTAATTAATGGACAAAATATCAAAGAAGATGTCAAAAAAACCAACAACAAGAAAATATTGAAGCCACAAAAATTCAATATTTAGTTCAACCACTATGGATGTTCAACCAAAGGTCTTTATCAAAATAAAAGTAATTAAGCACATCCCAAATGTTAAAGAAAGATAACTGATATATACAAGTGTGTGCAACCACCTCACAAGACAATAAATGGATGACTATAGTTCCGCATAAAATTTTAAAAAATTATGCGGAAATGATTAAATTTTTTATTCCAAAAAATCATTGGATAAAATTTAGTTTTGATATGAAAATCTAGATCTTAACATTTTTAGTGAAAAACGTTTTGTAGATGAACAAGCTATATGTTTGAAATTAAAATTGAGTTTAATCCACTAAAATATCATAGAATGAGAAAAAAGTTATAGAAGATTCAAGAAAAGACAAATTAGCCCAAAGAGTATTAAAGGATGCTTTTAATTATCCAAATTGTAGATAATGGAGGTCTTAATGAATAGTTTCTTATTTTGAAATATTTAGGGAGCTATTAAAATGGGCTTGGCCACATGATTAATCAATTTATTAGAATATATATTGTTAAATAAGTTGTCTTGTTAGAACTTATGACTTTTAAGGATAAGATGTAAAATTTGTTGTTAAAATCAATTTATAGCATTGTTATTACAAACTTTCAAAAAAGATATAGATCCTTCGGAAGGACTTCATCGATAATGTTGACATTAATGAAAAGTTGTTCATCCATATTAATATCAAGCATTAAGGCTAGGTTTATAAAGCTAGCCACACTTACACCTAACATAAAGGCAAAGTATCTCGAAAAAACCTATTATTAGCAAGCCATTTCACATTATCAACAACACTACAAAACCATGGATGGTGGGTAAGTATTTCAATGACATTACATCTTTAGATGATTACAATGTACTATCAACACCTAAAGTAAAACTAATATAAGAGTTTCTTGATTGTATAATTTATTGTAATAATTAGTAGTCGTTTTTTAGTTATTCTTTTACATAGGTAAGAAAAGGTAATAGAATATGGAGGAGATCACAACAACCCCTCCCATGGAGCTACTCACGTGTTTTCTTGAAATTCTGTAATAAGGTGCCGGTTATTGAGAAATGGACAGAACTACATTCAACTTTTATTATTCGTCACCTTGCAAGAGCTGGATCAAGTCATGTGGCTCTTAATGCCATCAAAATCAAACTTTCATTTCCCAAATAATTTAAATTTTGTAGCATGTCTTTCAAATCACCTTACATTGTCATAAAAATTGGACAATAATTTGAATTGTTCTTTAAACTAATTTGGGAAGACGGCTCTAGCTTTAAAATAAATTGGACATAAAATATACCTTAAACATTGAAAAAAATAAATATTTACAAAAACCTTTGATCCTATTAAATTAGATACGGATCTGCTGAGTCACACAAGTAATTCTTCAAGGAAAATGATAAGTGGAATGAGTTGTATCATCTTAATTCTTCTTATCAAAAGATTTTGAAAGAGTATTTTATTGGAAATAGAAAAAAGGAATTAAAAGGCTAATAGAACGACAAAGAAATTAAACATTCTTTTTTACAACAGTGATGAAGTGAAGAAAAAAACGATGAGGTCAAAATAATGATAGTTGTAATCAACCACTTTCAAAATCCTTTTCAGTTTTCTTAAGCAATTGAAAATATGTTTAATTAAATTTTTTCCTTATTAACAAAAGCAAACGAACAATAGAATAGTGCAAGATATCACCAACAACGAAATATAGAGATAACTTCTAATATGAATTTAGGTAGCACTCTAGGTCCAAATGGTTTTAATGGAAACTTCTTCACTAATTGTGTATAATTAATTTCGTATGTTGTGTTGAATGTAGCTAAAGAATTTTTGCAGTATCTCCAACTCTTTGCAGGATTTTAGGTCCAAACATTATTTATTTCCCTATATCTGACAACTTAGAATTCTTTGTTGATGTTAGAGCAAATATTATTCTAAAATCATGAAAGTAATATTCACAAAACTCATTGTTAATTAATATAACACATTTTAATACGCTGATTTCTCTAAAGCAAAAAAATTTTACAAATGCAAATATATTGTATAGAACTAATTATTTTCTTAGTAATTATTATATTCTCTTAACAATAAAAATAAAGTTGCAATTTTATAGTTAAGTTAGACTTGAGGAATGTGAATTACAACATTTAATAGAAATTTCTTTGTAACACACCCTCCAAGTGCAATGTTAATACGAAGACTATTAAGGTGCTCATTAATTACCTTTGTAATACATGGCTATCAATTATCATTAGTGGATCACCAAGTAACTTTTTTCAACCTTTAGTCAGTCTTAATCAGTGTAATTCTCTATCTTCCTTTCTTTCATCTCATTCATGGAGTTCTTCAAAAGAATCACTAATAATATTTTTTCTTAAAAGAATGATATTATATAGAAAACATAGATCATCTATATCTATCAGTTTCCTAGCTTATGGAAACATCGTAATTATCATTACTAAAGGACATCTGAATACTATTATTAATCTTGGTAAGTTTTTGTAGCTTTTCAAACACTTTACAAAATTCTTAAACATAAAAATTAAAAGTGACGACATCTATAGAAACAAAAAGAGTATATGCTAGGTAAAACAAATTGGCATGGGGCTAAGACTACATTAAATAAATCTTCCTTTGACGTATTTGTGCTAAACACTATATAAAAGTTAGATGAATGTTGCTTACTTCCAAAATTTCAATCATAAAATTAAAAATAGATTTCCTTAGGTAGAAAAAGAAGTTGTTAACTATCAAGGGTCGACTCATTCTCATCAAGCTTGCCATTTCCTCAATTCCATTATATGTTGTAATGACAACTAAACTCCCAACATAGATTTATAATAAATTAGAAAAGGATTCAATTGACTTTTATGGGGATTTTTGAAGAAACTATTAAGCATCACTAGACTTCTTGGAATAAAATTAGTTTCTCATTAGAAAAAATGGCTTTGGTATTTAGAAAATTAAGAAAATGATACTACTTAATTTGAAGATACTCAAAAACATTAGTTTGTGCTCTAATAACATGTCAATAAAATACAAATCCTTAAATGCATCAAAAATGAAATCCAACATGTGGGCTAACATGCAAAGGATGAAACATTTGATTAAGAAGAATGCAAATCGATCTAACCGATTTAATTTGTTATACATTGTCTCTTACTTGTGATGTGTAATTTATGTGTCATTCTACCAAGGTCTATTTGAGAGAAAAAAAATGGTAAGTCTAAAACGTAGACTACACTTGTGAAGCACCAAATGTCCTTTAAAGATGTTAATGTTAGCATGGATGGTATTGAATAACTTTTGCCATTACCAAATAACATAATGAACCAAAACTTTCAACTTTCTTGAATGCACCAACAATGTCAAAATGAAGATTCAATTGATTATGCTTTTTTTATTATAAAGAAGCTAAATAAGCATTGGTTACTGTTGAAAATATTTTATACATTATGTAATATGATACCTATAAAATCATGAAATGAGTTATGTCATGCAAGAATCAAGGTAATATGAAATTGTAATAGAGAGGGCATATTGACACTGCCCACTATAACATCATAGAATATTCAAAAAGCTAACATAACTAAGAAATTTTACTAATCAAATCAAATTGTTGCAATATGTTATATGTAATATTAAAGAGAATTGTTGCTTTAATAATATGCTTTTTTCCAACCATTCAAACTCTGTAGGAAGATGTCAAAAAAATGACTTTGAGAGTCATATATTAATTGCAATGAACTTAATAATCAATAGTGGAAGTGATTAGGTGTTCTCTCAGCCGAAGATGTTGAAATAATTAAACATTGTTGGCGAGAAGTTGTGTTAATTGTAGTGCTATTGTAGCTAAAATGTTTTGGAACAATTTGAGGAAATGAGTTTTGATATTGTAATATTTAAAGATATAAAATATCTCCTAAACTTAATGTATTGGCCATAACTAGGGGTCTTCAATTATGCAAGCAATTGGAAATTAACAATTTATACATTTTAGTGGATTGTAGTGTGCTATTTAATCTATTCCAAGATTGAGAAAATATACAATAGGTGTTAGCAAATGGCATGATGCAAGTATGGAGACCAATTTACTAAACATAAAGTGGAGCTTATTATACAAAGAAAATAATATTGTGTCTGTACTCTTCCTAAGAAAACAACAATAGAAAATTCAACTCATGTAAGGATAGAACACCAATTCTAGATAAATACAAAGCTATTTTTAATATTGTGAAATTATAACCTTCATACATTTTGTCATCATAGAAGACATGACATTTTAAATATGGAGTAATTTTGAAATTGTATGGTGTTAAAATTAAGATATTAGAGATTTTTTCCAATTTTGTATAACACATATTGTTCTTGTAAGATAGGTACTTCTACTTTTCAGAGTTATTATCCATTGGCATAAAAAATCATAACATAAAAAAATTGAATAGTATTGGGTGTTGAGCATCGTTAATCTTAGTACATTATTTTCTCAATACAACTTTAATAACTAATGGATAAAGAAAGTATGCAACAAAAAAAATACTATCAAAATATAGTATTATTACGATTTAACTCTACTTCAAATCAAAACAATACAAAAGGAAAACCTAACTGTCATCTTAACATACTATATGTGGAAGGTCAAACAAGTTCGAAGGCTCACAAAGAATTGCAAGCAATGGAATAATATGATCTACCTCAACTATATTATCATCCATTTAATCTTGGTCATCACTAGTACTCTTCATCTTATGATGAAATTTATTGTGAAAATTTATTCAGTAAATATAAAGAAAAAAATATTAAAATATTAGCATAAGAAAAGCAAATCAACTCTTATACTAGATAAAGCAAATGTTTTTTTTAGATTGGACTAATATGATTGGCATCTTTCAATTTAAACAAACATTTTTAATTATAAGGATATGCACATCAGACATACAAAAATTAGGAAGAGTGTAACATGAATTTTGTCTCCTCATATTGCAATCACAAATAGGAAGGTTACCCACTTCCATAATCATAATGAATTTCTGACCTTTTTGGTTGACAAGATGAGCAACTTTTATTTTTTACATGTCCTTCTAAATCTTTAGATGCAAAATTGAACAGCTTATAAGGTAATATATAATACATTTATTAGATGAGTAAAAAAGTTAATTATGCCAAATATTATTTAAAGTCTAATTTTAGAATGTCCATGAAATGAACGAAAATGATTTCTATCAATTTAAAAAGGAGACAAATCCAATTTATGTTGTATTTGGTGTTATCAATTTTAACTAGAAATCCCAAACATGAAAAATAATAACATATTATATAAAAAATGATGAACAAAGATATGGCTTAGATTACTAAATACTTGTTTCTTATTGAAAGGTATGGTATGAGTAATGTAGTATTTGAAGCCAACTACTTATGCACTCTTAGTGATACCGTGGCCATAGTGGGGATTATCATTGCACTTAATTTCATAACTTGAACCATTTTGTGAGGTGGCCTAGCTAAAATCAATATAATGCCTAATGACTTATAAGGTTTTGGACTTAAGGGACTAAGGACAAGGCCAAACATTATTAATGTAGTATTGGTAAGTGGAACTCCTATAATAGAATTTATGATGAAAGAAAACATTGAAAAGAATGACAACAATGGTAGAGCTAAATTCAAATTATAATTTAGATATGAGGTAATCATTTAAAATCCCAAGATAACAAACTAAGATTGTGCACTCTTTTAGATAGAAAAATATTTTTTTTCTAGAAATATAATGCGAGTATTAAAAAAAATTTCTATTTATTCCATCATAGGATTTTAAATAGAATGTAATTTTAAATCTATATTCGAAAGAAAAATTGACGAAACTACCAAATAGTTGGTGGATAAAAATAAATTGTAATTTAATTTCATGCAAAATAACTAGAATCAGATCACAAAGCTAGTGGATAAAAATATCATTAAAAACCTTTTTAAAAGGGCAGTTGTTTTTTATCAAAGATTACTTTGAGTTATTCAAATAATCATCATGATTTAAAATCACAACTTATTGCACTGCCATATTTGACTTTTCTTTCGACATTTTTAACATTTTCCTGCGAATTATTTTATTTTGATTGCAAGCATGATTTTATCACATTTTCTATGTGTTTTTTAAATAACTCTTGACCAATATTGTTTCAGCAACTCCACACATTGCCTCACTATCGCGTATATGTCGACATTATTGTGTTTTGTATTGGCAAAGTAGCTCCCATAAGAGTAAAAGTTTTTGTGACTTGTCTCCTTTAACTCCAAACTAATAATTAACATAGCAAAATAATTACATCTTAACTACTATTTTAGTTGAAATTGAAACTTGCTTATAGAGGGTCTTTGAATTAATCATTGTGTTTCAAAATCACGACTTGTTGCATTGCAACATTTAACCATTTTGCCCTCATTTTTAAATTTTTCTTGCAATCAACATTAAGGCTTCACATTATTATATTCTAAATGAAGATATGATGTTAGCACATTTGCTATTTGATTTATTTGAAATTATTCTTGGGCAATAGTGTTTTAGCAACTCCACTCATGACCACACTATGGTGTATATGTCAACATTATTATGCTTCATATAAGCTAAGTAGCTCCCATAACAGTAAAAGTTTCAAGTGACTAGTCTCCTTTACCCACAAACTAGTAATTAACATTGCAAAGTAATTGCACCTTGACAACTTCTAAATAACTCAAATCCTTTTTTGAGAATATTATAACTTATTTTAAAAGCAAGTTTTCAAAAAATTTGTCCTTGAAATTTTACTATTTTTTTATGTAGTTCTTTTTCCACTTATGACCTATTATTTTTACATTAGGTATATTTTTTAGAAGATTAAATTCTGCATTATTAAAAATTAAATTACAAAATATTTATCCATTTTCGATTTGTGTTAAGAAAACATATCAGTCTTGAAAGTGTGAAACACTACATTCAATATTCTAAACTTAAGCATCTCAAATTATACCTTATTTGCATGTGTTTTTATTACACTCAAACCATAAAAAGATTCATGTTACACATGTATGTATTACATTACTTAATGCACTATCAAATCCTAATTGATTATTATGCACAATTCCTTAATATGTTTAACATTAATTTTTTTAAGAATCTATAAATTTTATTAATGAGAACTTCATTGTTTACTTGTGATTAACTTAATTAAATTTACAAATATTAATCCTATTTTACATTTTTGACAATTTCAATGAACTTTTGTGAATCCATTCAAGTTAAAGAAAGTCAAACATATTGTATTGCTACTAACTATGAAAATTACATACATAATACTTTGTGTGATGGATTTATATGGCTACATTTATATTATATTTTGAAAAAGCTTAGTTGTGCTAAGTAAGTGCTTGGATTTTAGTCATGAAAGTTCTATCACTTAAAATATCTATCTTATTATTCAATACTCCGTCTTTACATTTCTTCAATGATCAATTCATATGTAAAGATTTAAATTAATTTAATAGAAATACAAATCCGAAAATCTTTTTGAAATTTATCCACCTAATTTAACTCTAGGTGAATATAATTAACATCTGACTAATGTCCTTATTATACTTCTTAATATAATCATAAAACCTTTAAATATTCCCTTTCTGAAACATATCCACCTATGTTTATCTACCTTAAGTTTAATTTAACTAAAGCAATTAAAGAAAAATAAGATGAATTTGTGTTACTCCAAAAAAAAATCTTTCCCATGATTTCAAATATAACACTCAGCATAATGTTTATTTAAATATTTATATGAATTTATTTTGATAAATCTATTCGTCACATCTTCAAAATAAAAGTTTCACTCAATGAAAATCCTAAGAGTACAAATACATAAAGTGTGAAATTTTTTAGCATAATTAACTAATATAAGAAAAGTCATTTTAGAAGATTAATAACGATCATTTCTTAGAATTTTTTCATTTTTAATATTTATTCTTTTGCAATGGTTTATGATTAAGAAAAATGTTGATACATGAAGCATGGTATTTTGATACATGGATTACTAATATTTGTATGTTAAAAACCTTTATGAATGAGCATATAAAATTTTTACTATAATATTTGATTTCTCTATCTTTGAAATTTTTTGTACAAGCATGTAATTAGAGAGGAGCACAAAGATTGTCCATCCTTCCTTTTCTTTTATTCTTTACCCACCTATTTTTATGAATATGGCATAAGAGCAAAATCTAAATTTAGTAGGAGGATCACAATTCTACCTTTTTTTCATAATTCTTGTTCTCTTATATATCTTTAATAAAAAATTTATCATGTTTGTATGGAAAGTATATTTTTTTAAATTAATGTAATATTAAAATATTATGATAAACTATATGTTTTGTTATTTTATTATTTTTTGTTCGCATTTTTTTATTTTTTTCAACATATTTGTAATTTGTTTATGACAAATTGTATAATATTTTGATGATTTTCAGATATTTTGTATCATCTATTATTGAAATTTTTTGAGATCAAACAAAATTGCGTTCAATTTTGTTCAACAAAGCATCTTTTCTTGTGACATCTTATTGATATTGTGCTGTGAATATATTTGTAATATTATATGTTTTTAATTTTTGTTTTATTTATTTCCATTAATTTTTCTTGTTTAATTTTGGTTTTTTCTTTTATTTGTAATATTATGTAAATTATTTTTTTATATATCATAGAATTTGAATGCAATATATGTTTAATAAACTAGATGAATTTAATATTTTATATTTTGACAATTTACAAAAAAAATTCCTTTCCTATTTTTATGTAAACTATTTTTTGTCATTTCCTTCACAACGTTGATTAGTTGGGTGTTTCAATTTAATAATAATTATTTTTTCATTGGTTATTAAATCATTTATATTGGCATATTCATAGACATGTCTAGTTCACAAAAAAATTTCTAAAATAGATATGGAAATAGGTCAAATGCTAGAAGGTTGTAAATTAAATATCATAATATAAATATCAAACAAATACCATATAAATAAAAATGTTGCAAGACGAAAATGTTAAGTTATCACGAAATAAGTGTACCACAATTTTAAGGCAACGTGCAAAATATATTAAAAAAATATTCTGGTAGTTAAATCAAGAAAAATTTGTCAACATAAAAAATAAAATAATAACTAAATAACAAAACCGTTAAAAATAACATAAATAATGATCACCAAATGCATAAGAAATGAACACAAATTTCTCTAGTGAGGTAATGGTTTCAAACTTAATAATGTAAATATTTTGAAATAATTAAATAATATATCGTAGTTAAAATAATTTAATATTTAAAATTTTAATCATTATGTTCAACATAAATGATAGTTGCAGTAAAAAAATGAATAAAGAGAAAGCCAATCAAAGTAAAATAAAATAAAATACTTAGGAAGTAGTATAAAGAATTAAATGTTACAAAACATTAGGTAAAATGGTTAATATATATCTCCAAAAAGATTTAAAATAATGTCAACTAAAAGTGATGAAAATTGTTATATTAATTACAATTTAATTCCCTTTTTATTGTATAAAAAGAATTAAAAAAAGAAAATTTTCTTAGCAAATAATTTCTGTGTTTGAAAGAACACTAACATTATGTCAACAAAATAATATACTAAAATATAGATTTTATCACTAATATTTAAATTAGTTTCTAGTTAATTATAAGATATTAAAAATAACTAAAAATATTAAATATTTATTAATATATTATATATGTTGTGAAATGTTAATTTACCATTGCATATAAATGCTAAATATTAAAACATTACAAGCAATCATAACGATTTTGTATTAGTGCACATGTCATAAATGGCATTTTACAAACAAGAAAGTCATAAATGTTAAAGCAATTTACCACCTAAAAAATAATTAGTTAAAAACATTATCTCAAAAGCTTATAAAAATATAAAAACATACAAAAAAAATATATCATGAATCATAAAAAATACAATCAGTAAATATAATGTTAAAAAATTATTTTCCAAAGAAGAACTTTGAAAAAATTCAAAAATATATAATTTATTAAAAAAATTACTTTATGAAAAGATTGTTATAATTTTTCAAAAAGAAAAACATATTAAAACAAAAGTTTTGTTATTAAATATGTTATCACAAATGCTATAAAATAAATTAAATAACACAATGCTACAACAAAACAAAAGTATAAGAAGTTAAAAATATGTCAATTATGCGGACAACATAATATTGAAAGCAAGAAAATGCATTGAATGAATAAATTTTAAAGCCAGGATTATTTTATATTCGAATAAGATAAGCAATGAGAATAATATATTCACAATGAGTTTTGCTATTACTACAATATAATAAATAGGCTATAACCATTAAAACAATTTAAATATTTAAAATTAATTGTAATTTAAAGAGTACTTGGCTAATTAAAGCATGTTAAGTTTATAAAAAAAATAAAAAAAGACACATCGTAATTATACATATATTTTTAAAATATTTCATGTATTTGCATGATATATCATAAAGTTGCTCAATAACATAATAAACAAATCTTGTTATAAAATTTAAAAGATAACAAGCTTAAAAATACATAAATATTTTAGAATGTCTTTATAACTTAGTTATCAAAGTTATCCTAAAAAAAGTGTACAAAAATTTAAAATTAAATAAAATTAATTTATAGTAAAATTGCAAGAAAAAACAGTACATAACTAAAAATTTAGTCGAGATATGTGAGAAATAAAGGAAAAATAAAGACCTTATTTTTTTTTAATAGCACAATGAGATAAAAATATTCAAAAAAATAATATGTTGTCATGATAATGAAAAATTTAAAATATATGAGAATAATTAAAAATAATATCCCAAAAAAAGTATTGGTCATTTTCTTATGAATAAAGATTATACCAATAATTATTAGGAAATAACTAAAAAATATTATGCCAATAATTATTGCATAAATTTCTAGTGACAAATTATAAAAAATATGAGATAGAAAAACATGGAAAATTTCAAACAAAAAATTATAGAAGATATAATATAATTTCAATATGTTTACACAAATGCAAAATTTGAAATTAAAAATCAATATTTAAAATATTAATTATTAAAATGATGAAATTATTTTTTAAAAAATCAATAGAACATGCATTACATATTGAAAGAATTCATTTAGTGACACAATTATGAAAGTTTATTTCTGGAAACAAGTTTAAAAAATATTGCAATTGCTAACCTACATAAGTACTTGAAATCTTAGTTCATATTACAAACATTTCATCTAAAACCTAATATAATAACTTAGACATAAAAAATTAAGTAACATGCATACCCCAGTATTCAAATGTATAAATGATAAAAAACTAACATAGTAAAATATCTTGAGAGGTCAAAGTTTCAATCATATTAATCAATAGAAAATTTTTTCGAAGAAATAAAAAATGTTAATATTAATATTTCTAGTTGAAGTAAATATTTATAACAAAAACTTACTTCATATTAAGTAAAATATTTTTATTATTCAAATCTTTGATTTGGACATATCAAAGGCAAATATTTAATAAAAACTAATAATTAAACAAATTACAAAAAATCATCATGTAAAGGATTTAATGTTTTATTTGAAATAGTTTATTGTATTTCTACTTGACCTCAACCAAAAACATTTTTAATAATATAAGCTTGATAAAAAATTTTAAATATAATGCAATAAGAAAATTATTAAGATAAGATAAAGGAAATAATTATCACATAGAATAAGATTCATGACAACTAAAAATGGATAAAAGATTTACAAATTATTATCACAATAAAATATTAGTAGTATTCAAAAGATTGCAAAAAAACTTAATTAATTAATTATCTAAAAATACAAAAGAATAAAAACAATCTAAGTCAAATTATAATATACCTTATTGCAAAAAAATGAAAACAATAAGTTAAAATTAACCTCTAATATATGAATAACATATTGACAATAAATCCTCTCCATGATAACGATTTATTAAATATTTATATGTAGTTAAAATGTATTTTAAAAAAAATTCAATACAAAAAATTTTAAAATTATGTGCAACCTTGTAATTAGTTAACTTATTTAATATTTTAAGAAGAGAAGATGTGTTAATTAATATTAAAATTAGAACAAATAATTTAGAAAAGAAATTCGTGTAATATCTATGAATATAAATTTCTCTAAAACTTGTGTATAATTAACTAATTAAAAGTATAAATTATTTTAGTGATATAAATTAATTAATATCATAATTTGTTTAAAATTTTCAAAACTATTTAAGAAAAATAAGAAATTTGTTTTATCATAATCAAAAAGTACAGCCTTTCATCTAAATAAAAATATTGTAACACCACAAATATATAGCAAAATTATGTCAATAAAAATTTCTTAGATATGAATATGTTAAGAAAATGGATTCAATTACACAAAAGAATTAACAATAGTAGACTTCAAAATTCCTTTTTGAAACTTTTGCAACATTTAAACTCAATGATAATTATTTTCAAAAACTATATAAGAATTCTTGATTTGTTAATAAAATTTCTCATGTCAGAATAATGCAATAAGAGAATTTCATAACATCAAAAAGTTTTAGTGGTCTGATTGTATAATTCAACATAATTATCATATGGTTTGATATCCAATTATAGTAAATCTAGTTTGCACAGATGAATGTTAGTATACCATACGAATTCATTGAATTTACTATGGAAAGTAAAAGCGAGTTCATCATAGAATTCAATAAAATTTTATTGTACCATAAAAAATTTTTTATTTCACTTAAGACAACTTGAATAATGTAATTACCTAGTCTAAACTATTATTTGTGTATTGTATTGTTTTTTTTTTGGCTTAATTGTGGTGAGAACATCACCAATATACAATTCAAAATGTTCATTTACCATTGCATATTATATGATGGTCATATAAAAAAATTTTGAATGTTTAATTTTAATTTTATTGATTTTATTATAAGGTTTAAGATAAGTAAATAAATTAATTTGTTTGAGTTTACCTTATAACTTTTTTACGGAATGGTTTTCTCATAATTGAATAGTTTGATCATATTATTTTAATCTTTGTTAGTTATTGTTTCATCCAATTTTATTAGATTTGTTTGTTAGCTCAGATCAAATCGCCTAGTCTTAAAATTGTTTATTTTCTCCAACAACTTATCAAATTTTACAAAATAAGATCATGTGGTGCATTCAATCAAGAAAAGTTTTCATTTCGAATTTTTAAAATCATGCATAATGTAGTTGAGACACAAGTTTCTTTAAGTTATAAGGTAGGGAAAATTCCTTATTAAAAAAATACTTAATTTCTTGATCATACAATTATTTTTTCCATTGCTATTTCACAAATAGTTACATCCACAAATTTAATCAACGTATTGTCATCTTTTATGAGTATTTTTTTTGTGAATCTAATCCCATATATTTTAGTCTCCATTTTAGGCCAAAAATGTTTTTTAAAAATCCTCACAGTTCTATATATTATGGTTCATTCATTTCAAGCAATAGCTCAACGTCTTTTTAATTAACCATGAGTTTAAGATGCCTCCAAAAAATGATTTAATAGCTACAATACTTTTCATATGTACTCTTGAGCCAACAAAATCTTTGTAGCTTTATCTTATGAGATAATGACATAAATACAATTTTTGATATGAAAATCCTAATACGATTGTGCCAAGCAATTACCAAGAGATTCTATTTATAGGTTCAAAATCAAATATTAAATTAAGATACTCCTACACAAAATCTTTCTTAGGTCTTCTTGTAGTTAATTAAAGAACATATCAACCTTTGTATACCTTGAATCTATTAGTTTTCCTTTGTTGCAATTGCTTAATAACTTAGTAGAGACTCTTGAAAGTAGAAATACATTTTAGGTTCTCAAGATCAAGCATTTATAACATCTTGTTTATATAATTTATTTAAGATACAATGAAACCTTTCTCATATTGTTTAACTTTCAGTATGCAAAAATGGGTCACCTTAGATTAATCTAAAATCCTACACCAATAAGCATAATAAATCGTTCACAAAGGCCGAGTTGGCTGATCCAAAAATGATATCATCTACACAACCTTGGACTAGAAGATGTTCATTAGTGTAATTCTTGATGAAAAAATTCAATCCACATTCCCATGTCGAGTTAATTTTTGAGTAGCAATCTCCTAAGTTTATCAATACCAGGATCTATGTCCTTATCGTAGATCTTTTAAGTATTTAATTAGTTTTTATGCATGATTGTGATGAGGAGAATGTTGACAGTAATCCAATTATTCTACATGCACTTTCACTTAAATAATAACATTTATGCATTTGCTATTAACATCAAATTGGTATAGTTTAAATACCTTGTCATAAGAAAAAGCTAATAATGAACATGTCGCCTTCAACCTTATGATTAGTTCAAGTGCTCCAACAAAGTTTAGTCCTGTCACTTGGTTATAACACTTTGCCACTAGCCATTCCATATTTTGAATGATAACTGCATGATTAATTTGTTTTTCTTTTTTAATACCCATTACATATGACTATATTGTGGTGTCATATCCTACTTAATAATAACAAGAGCATTTGTTCAAACAAACAAGTTAATATCATTTAGCGACCCACATGATAAAATTCATTCCTCAAGGTTTCACTTGTGTTTTGAGGAACAAGTTTTTAAGTTGATGCAACATTTATGATTTCTTTTTAAAGATAGGCATGGGTTTGTACTAAAAAACAAGTCACTTAGGATTAAATCACAAGATGATTTTTCCTGTATACTAACTTCTTTGATGCAACCATATCTTTAATTTTTAAATTTTAACATATCATTTATATATTTTATTTAAGATACAAGAATGCCTTTCTCATCTTTCTTAACTTGAACTCAAAGAAAATTGGAAAACTCACCCACTATTTTAATCTCAAATCTTACACCTATAAGCTTAATAATTCACTGATATAAATTAAAGTTGGCTGACCCAAAAATGACATCGTCTACATAATCTATGACTTTAAGATATTCATTAGTGTAGTTCTTATTAAACGAAGTCTTATCAAAAGACCTTTCTTAGATAATGTTTGAGCAAAAATAAACTGAGTTTGCTATACCATATTCTTTTTTGGTCTTCCATTTTTTTCAAAATCTTCCATGTCTTCCAAATCTAACACTTTTTTATGTATAATTTCATCAAACACAACTTGAGTATATTCCATCACAATTAAGGTTCCAAATTAAACTGCCTATATGTTTATTTATTTGTAGAATATCATAAATAGAAAGCCTCCATTAATTTGGTTTTTAATCTCCAATTTCTATCCCACCCTTTGATGTAACACTACCATCCAAAAATGTTTAAGTTATAATATTTAGGCTTCTTGTTGTTCCAATGTAATATAGTATCATACTCATAATTTGTTTGATAATAAATATATTAAGATGTTGAGAAGAATATAACCTCTTTAATTATTAAGGCATTATGGTTTGGATATCCTATATCACTAAGAGAAAGTAATAGAAGCTACCAATGCTTTAAGAGGAGAGAACATTTTTTGATACATAACATTGAGGAAGCCCAATTAAATGTTTACATAGAATGTTATGGTCCTAAACTTGCACGATAATATGTGTAAGATTAAAATAAAATATTTGTAGGTTGAGAAGTTAATTTAAACTAAATGATAATAACATTACCTAACCAAAAAATACATATTTTTCCTATCATGATCACATTTTTTACAAAACAATAGGTCAAATATACGTTTATATAATGCGACTACATCTTTAGTTTTCTTTTTTCTTTGTCTTCAAATTTTATTTTTCCAAAATCTTCCATGTGTTCCAAACCATCTTTTTATTTTGGTGCATAATTCCATCAAAAACTACTTGAGTAGATTCCTTCACCACAAAGGTTCCTTCGTTAAATGGTTTATAGGTCTATTTAGTTATGGAATAACATAAAGAGGTATCATCAATTAACTTTGTTTCTAACCTCAAATTCTTGTCTAACTTACTGATATAACACTTCCATCAAAAAATGCGAAAGCTTTCATATTTGGGCATCTTATTATTCACATTACATAAGATGTCTTATTTATATTCTGTTTGATGATAATTGCATTTAGACATTAACATAAATAGAATAGCTTTAATTATTTAGGCATTATTGTTTGGAAATCTTATATCACCAAGAAAAATTTAAAAGTAGATACCAATTCTTTAAGGAGAGCAAAAGCTTATGATATATAACATAAAGGAAGCACAATTAAATATTTAGATAGATAATTGAGAGATATATGTTATATCCATAACAAATTGAAGGAAGTTTACTATTGATCATTGTGGCATATTGACAGCAAGAAGTTGTTGTCTTAAACCAACATAACGATGGGTGGAAAATTAAAACTCAAATATTTTGTTTGTTTGAAAATGAGGTTCTTAACCCCAAAAATTCATATTTTTCTTGTTAAGTCAACATTTTTCATAAAGCAATATGCCAAATATGCGTTGATTAATAGTATGACTTATGTGGCTTGGAAATTCTTGGTCCATGTGATACTCAACTAATGTATAACACAACATTTTAGACTTAAAATTAAGTCAATGAAAGGGAATATTTAAAACACATGAGAATATAATAAGATTATGACAATGATGTTTTTAAGAAAACATGGATAAGAATTTCAATTTTAAAATTTTCCTACAAAAACAATTATTAGTCTAGCATAGTGATATATATATGAGATGCATCAATTATTATTATTTTTGTATGAACAAACTAATAATATTCTAAATGATATAGATATAATTTTATATTCTATTAAGATGATCTAAATAATCAAAATATGAATTAATATGGAATAGATTTACTTCAC
Organism: Vanilla planifolia; assembly: GCA_023846275.1. Classification (NCBI taxonomy): domain Eukaryota; kingdom Viridiplantae; phylum Streptophyta; class Magnoliopsida; order Asparagales; family Orchidaceae; genus Vanilla; species Vanilla planifolia. Next base: position 432,651 of record JAIUJO010000156.1, on the reverse strand, counting down.
AAAAATTATGCAAGAAAATTAACAAAGTGGACTTTTAGGAAGAGGATCATGTATTTTTAAATGTAAGTCCCATTTAATACATTACAATGTTTAGAAAAAGAGAATAACTAAAGAGAAGACATTTTATTCTTTTAGAGACTATTGAAATAAATTGTTTTATTACTTACAAGATAGTTGTCATTATCATTGCCATAGTACATCATGCATTTTGTCGTTCAACCTTGATAAAACTTTTTGCTAATGATCCTTTTATAAGTAAATATGATCAATGAAATAAGGTGGTGCAACCTAATTTATTCCATAAGGAAATGACAATGGCATTCTTAACAAGATAAATCAACAAAATAAGGAAAAAGAGCTTCCTATGCATAATTTCCTAACTAGTAATTACTTGGGAAGTAGAGGAAGAGCCCTTTGGGGACATCCCAACATTTTTTTAATTTTATTGATTTAATTCTAATATGGAGGGATGTTTACAAAATAGTCGAAAGCCTTTAAGCATTATATAATGTTTGTTGAAATAATGTAAGTGCATTTCAAAATTTATTTTGGATATCACAAATCTAAGTTTGCATAGGGATATCTTCGTATAAGATCAAAAAGACTTTTATTTGTTAAGATTTCAAGTGAAATTAAATTTTTTGGTATCGTGAAACAAAATTTTCTAGTACGAAATGTGTATGTTTTGTTAAGATTTCAAAGGTTTGTTCACATTTATTAGTTATTTCATGAATAAAGGTTATACTTACATAGAAGAAATTTGATCATAGCAATTAAAAAGTCAAGAATAATTTTGTTAAAGAACTACATCCAAATAGCATAAAATATTTGTTCAAAAATGAATAATTGCCAATGAATTAATCGTTATGTAGGATTGAATGGAGCCATTGGCTTTGATCGGAGAAGTTTTAAACCATCATATAAAAAACTATAAAGATGGATGTGTTGTAGCTGGTCAGATCAAGGTTGATTAGATTTCAGCCAACTGATCTAATAGGATGATATTCGAATCCTTTGATTCGTCGATGGAAAAGCTGAGAAAGATCTCATTTGAAGGTTTCAAACATGGAGAATGATAACTTATTTGCTCAAACATAGACTACATCGAAAGGATAAAATAATAAAAAAAAATCTCAATGAATTCAAACATGACTTGGTAATAAATTTTTGAGCTGAGATCAAGTGTTTATAGTGGACGAAACATTTATCGTTCAATCAAAGATTGAATGGTGAGGAAAACAGCACACTTTTAGCATTGAGTTGATAGAGAAAAGTCATTCCATATTGTTGAAATGAAAAGTAGTTTTCTTTTTATAATACCCATCACAGATGCATAATGCTAAATAATTTGAGGTTGGCTCCCCGTTTTGTCCTTAGGATTTCATCACCTGGGACACTCATACGCTTATAGGTCATTTGTTGGTGATGGGTCGAATAAGATGCCCATTTACTTACAAAATTAAAGTTTATTACCTTTCAATTCTCTATTATACACCAATCTGATTCATGATGCACCCTAAATAATTTCCTTACTTGTTTTTGCATGGTCTCCTAATTTGATCCTACTAGGCCAACTTGGTCTTTGTCAACCCAAGTGTTTTGCACTTGGCCAGCTTAGGATGTTGCTTAATTTTTTAAATTATGAAAATTTTAAATAATTAAATTTTAAATTTATTAAAAGTTTATACATTAGCATGAAATTTGGCGAAGATGCATTAGATGGATTTAATCAAAAAACATGATTGAGCAAAAAATTAAATCCTATTAGTTTTCTAAATCAAGGAAAGGATGAAAAAGTTAATGCCTAAATTAGTATGTAAAAGTGAGATTAAGGAAGATGTAGCTCATAATTAACAAGTTAATATTCTATTTTATAACAAAAATGTAAACCTTTTCAATGTTTATGTGTCTGTCTTTAAACTTTGAAGCTTACTAAATACTTCAAGATATTTTGGAGACCACTAATTCAGCATCTTAAAAGGTGTTTGGTTTGATCAATAAAACAAAACCTAATCCACACTAAATATGCCCATTAGAAAACAATGCTTAATATTTATAGCATGTATCATCAAACACAAAGGTGACAACGATCTCTCCTTTTTGATGATTACAAGACATAAATATTTAGATATAAATATAAGAAAAAATATATATTATAATGATAAGCAAAATAAAAAATGAAAAGTTGGTGCTCCAACTTAATTTATACTCACCCTTACTATATGTTTCTACTCACTTATTTAAACGGTGGTTATTCTCTGTTTTTAATACTATGAAAAAAGAGGTATAATTTATAGAATTTGTATAGCACCTAATTTTTATCTTATAAATTGAAATAGATCAATTGGAAGAAATTTTGTAAATAAGTCTACCAATTATTTTTTAGTAGAAACATATGTGAATTTTATGTGAATTTTATTAAGCTTTTAACTACTTTGTACCTCATAAAGTGATGTCTTACGCTATGTGTTTTGCATTAGAATGATGAACTTGGTTTTTTGCTAAAGCCAAGGCACTAGTATTATAAATTTTAAAGGAAATATGTGAGAGATCAAAGCCATAGTTTTGGAATTATTGTCTTAAATATAACACTTGAGCAACATAACTTTTAGTCACTACATACTTGACTTCTATTGTCAATATAGTTATGCAATCTTTTCTTCTTTCTTAACCACAAATTTAAAATATTTCTTTGTAATTGATATGTACCTCAGACATTTTTCTAATCTACAATAGATCTTATAAATTCTTGAAGTTGGAAACCTATAAATCACATGAATCAACCATTTTATGATGTCTTAAACCTATGTCCATTGTGCATTCAATAGAATTGAAGATTAATTTAATCACCTTTAGATGCATTTTCTTAGGATGTTTTTAAAATCGTATGCTTAAGCTAACACTAAATAAGATGTCTGATCTATTAGTTGTAAGAAATAATAAAGACCTAACATGTTCTTCATAAAGTTTTTCATCAATATATTTCTCAATTTTATTTAAATTTAAATGGACTAATTGATTTATTAGAATCTCCTTATATTTCATTTCATATTTTCATACCAAACTTTTTTGAATAAATGTTTTAAATACTTAGTTTGTAAAACTAAAATCTAATCTTTTAGTTACATAATTTTTAATTAAAAGAAGAAATTCATATCATTTGTTATACTTATCTCAAACTCCTTATGTTTAAGTCACTAAGATCCTTACACATATTTTAATTTATGCTTTAAAAATTTTTTCTTTAATATAAACCTGTGTAAGAAACAAATGATCATTTAAAGGTTTTAGGAATAGTGTATTTTTTCTTTCTTAAAACCACTATCAACGAAATAATTACAAAATCTATGATTCCATAAACAAGAAACTTGCTTAAGGCCATAAAATCCATTCACAAGGTTATATACATAATCACTATGTACATGGGTCTCCAAACTCATGGATTGTTCTGTACACACATCTTTTTTAATTATCATATTTTAAAATAGAAATTTTACATCTATTTAAATTAATCTAAAATTCTTATGATATGAATATATTAAGAAAAGTCTAACAGACTCTAATCATGTTACTAGTAGAAATGACTCGTCAAAATATAAACCTTCAACTTGGTTATAATGCTTACCAATATATCTTCCTTTGTTTGTAGTGATCATTTTATTTTCATCAAATTTAGTTTTAAATATCTATTTAGTTCCAAATCACTTGTTGATCATTAGGCTTAAGAACTAGTTCCCACACTTGGTTTCCCTCAAACACATGTTACTCTTCTTTCACTTCTTAAACTGAATAGTTAACCTTATGGGCTTCCCCTATACATAATAATTCTATAAAAGATGCAAATATACAATGACTAATTTTATCATAAATTTTGTGGTCTTAACCCCTTTATTAACTTCTATAATTTATTTTTTTAGATGCGAAGCCTAGAATTTCTAATCTTTAGGTAATTAACGGCTAGTCTTTTCTTCTTGTATTTTATTTTCTCTTTCACCTTCATCTTTGTTCAAGTCTAAGTTCATTTAGGACTTTATCTATTAATCAAAAGTTTTATTATTTATCTTATGAGTAGAGTCATCAAATACTATATTCATAATTTTCTATCATTTATGTATCTATGTTGTAAACTTTATAAGTTTTTTTAAAAAGAAGTTTGGGATTACTTTTTATTAAACATGTTCAAGTTGGACATTTTGTTATTAAGAATGTTGCATTTATCCCGAAAAATATTAAATTAACTAACATTTGGTTTCTTATTTTTTAAATAACTGTAGGAGTTTTTTGACATGTTGGACATTAATTAATTCTATTTATTAAATAAAAAGTTGTGTTAGTTTGTTTCCTTGGCCAAAAACAATTTTGGAAGGTTGTATTAACCTAACACAGTTCTACCCATCTCTATCAAGGTCCTCCTTTTTATTTCCACAATCCCATTTTATTGATGTGAATAAGGACATGTAAATTGATGCCCCTCATTTTTAAACTCATTACTATTATCACATTGAATACAAATTAATTTGTGATAGGTTTGCTCTTCTATTTCTTCTATCAAATTAACAAAGATTTCAAATGTCACACTCATACTCTTAAGGAATCATAACTATACTTAGAAGAATAATTAATAATCATAAATTTATATTTTTTCTTCCTAAACTTTAGGATTGTGTGAGTCTAAAAAGGTCTAAATAAATTATCACTAAAGCTCAACAAGTAGTTGAGTCATTTTTAAGTTTAAAAAAAAATTTTTCACTTGGCATCCATTTTAGCACAATTCATACATTTTTAAACTAGTTTTCTTATGCTTGAGAAGATCTCCAAATATGTCTAGCTTGCTTGTTTTCTTTAATGTAGAATAACCCATGTGGCCAATTTTAATTGACTTTATCTTATACTTGTCTCTAAGTGTTGCCCATCTATTTGGACCACTTCTTATTAAGATAAACTTTCATCGATCTTTAGTCATATGTCTTGAGCATCCACTACTCAATTCTAAAGAGCTAAATTTTGATTTTTTTTTTCTGTATATAAGGCTACATAAATTATTAACTTTTTACCTTGCAATCATAAAATATAAATTTTATTTTCCTTATTTCTATGCATAATTCTAAAGTGTATTTCTTCTAACATATGAATGTCTCCGAAACACTATATCTATATAAAATGATTATGAAAAAAACTTAATTTAAATTCTCTATTCTTTAATCTTAGGAATGTAACAAGCTTGACTTAGTCATTTGAAACAAGGTTTTGAACTAAAAATATTTTCCCTAATTTTTTAATCTATAATGGTATGATGTCTTTTACAACTATCAAAGTATGTAATTTGGAATATTAGGAATATTTAGAAGAAGATATATTTATCTCTAAAAAATTAAAGATCATGTGAAATATTAGAAAAATTTTAATGTTCATTAATATATTTTTGTTTCCAAACTAGTTCTTTTTTCAAAGAAGTATTCTCAATGATCATGGAATCATTTTGATCATGTAAAAGTTTTTCAATTTCTTTTCATAAATAATTAAATATAACATTTTTTATTTGTAAAACATTTTTAATTTCTTATTTATAGATATTAAAGATGTTAGAACACTAATAACATTTACATAATGATATTGAAAAACTTCATGAGGCTAAGAGCTTACCTTAATCTTTTATTCTTCATTTGATATACTTGATTCATCATCAATTGTCATGGAACATATCAATCCTTCCTCCTCACCACTTGAAGTTATGAAGTTTAACTCTTCGCAAACACTCCAAGTAGCTTGAAAATCTTTCATTTTTTCCATTCTCTTCTTTTTCTTTCGTATTTTTGATGTATTTTAGTTGTGGATAAGCTTGTATAATATGTTTGGCTTGACCACAATCAAAGCATCTTGGTGTCATCATCTTCTACCTTCTTAGTTTTTATAAATATCTATTTACAATCTTTTTTAGAAAGTTTTTACCTAAACCATTAACATGAAAATTTAGACCTTCACCCAAGTCCATAGAAAATATAGATGTCGTATATATATCATCTTTGTTAGTTTTAAAAGCTAATGGTTCCTTGTACCCTGCTCCATTCTTTGATTACTTATGGAGGCCTTCTTTTCAACTTTTCTATTCACCTCATCTTTGTTGTTAATAATTCTCTAAGTAACTCATCTAATGTTAGCCTGTTCGGCCTTTGGATGCCTTTATTACTGTGGCAAGAAGACCATGCTCATTAGGTAGAATCATTAACACTTTTCTTACAAGATCTAAATTAGACAGTATTTTTTCAAGATTTGCAAATTCATTAGTAATATTAGTAAATCGCATAGACATCATTTTTATAGTTTCCCTTGAATTCATTCTAAAAAGCTCATTGTCATGTGTAAAAAGATTTATCTTTATTTCATTAACTTACAATGTGCCTTCATAAGTTACGTCTAAGTTTTTCTAAACTTCAAATGTAGTATACAATTTCATAACTTGATTAAATTTACTTGTAGATATACTACAATGAAGGTAGTTAAGTGCAATGGTATTTAATTGTCATTCTACTTTGATCACTACAAAGTGCAATAAATAACTTGATTTCATTTGTGCATTAAAGTCTAGCTAAATCTTATAGTTTTGTGAGCACTTTCCAATCTTGCAAGTCAATTGATTGGATAAAAATTTTAAATCTATTTTCAAATATTAATAAAATTTTATGCTTCGATAATGATAGAATGACTGAAGAAGACATTCAACTAGTGTTGTACAAATATTAATCGTGAGTTATAATATATTGAAAACTTAATTTATGAAGAAAGTTAACAAACACATATTTTGGAAAGCACACAAAAATGGTAGGATTGAAATTAAACTTATTATACATTAAAAATAATAATTAAATAAACATATAAAATAATTAAAACACACATGATGGATCACCTAAGTGATTTGACTCATTTTTTTGTAGGGAACCTATTTGATATTAACTAAAATAAAAACAAGTAATGAATGCCACATGAGAGGGTGACTTATGAGTTTTAAATTATTTTTTATTTTTTAGATTATATTAGTTATTTAAAAATTATTCATAAAATAAAATTAATATTTTTGGAAAAAAAAAATTTATATGTTAATTTTCATTTTTATGATAAAAAAAATTAAGGAAAATTAAAATAATATAATTAAATCTTTAGATTATTTCGTTTAAACTACAACTTATGTCCATCCTCAAACCCATTAGCTTTTATGGGTTCAATCATAAAACAAGCTTTTATGAGATTAACACCAACATGGTTTTTAATGACATCAAACTAAACTCAAAATTTTATAAATGGTAGGGTGCCCAACCCAAACAAAAAGAGAAATGCAACAAAGAAAAAGTATAATAAATCTGTAAAACTTTTGATGCTTGTTGATTAATAGAAGAAGTAACAATGAACATAAAATTAGTAAGACATTTAAGAAATTAAAAGCTTAGAAGTGCTAAGATTAGCTAAATGAAATTGACATTTTTTGAAGAACTAATTTGTATTTTCTATCAAGAGATTTTACTATACTAGAATACCAAGTTGTGATTTGTAGACATATCAAATATCAATTCATGTCTATTAGTCATTTCATGAATAAATGTTAGATTTATATAGAAAACATTTGATCATAGTAATTATAAAGTGAAGAAAATTTTTTTAAATGATACTTCCAAACATGTTAAAAAGCTCTTCCGAATAATTTAAAATATTTCTTCGAATTGGTTAATGCAATGGCTCAAGTAACAACAATGGAATTAGCCATTAGGTGGGACAGAACAGCATTGTTGGAAAAGAGGTTTTGGACTGTTAGATCAAAGACTATTAAAGTATGTTATTTCTAGATAGTTGGATAAAGAAAGATTAGATCCAGTCATTGGATTAAGTTAGATGAGATGTGGATCAATTGATTCATCATTTATAAAGGCAAAATGTATCTCAACTATAGAATACAAACATGTAGAGTACTAGGCCTTCTAATTCATGGGTAGATTATTTTGAAAGATAGAAAATATCAAACCAATCTAATGAACCTAGACCTAATCTTGGTCATTTGATTTTGTGCCAAGGTTGAGTGCTTATAATGGATAAAATGTTTGCAACATGATAAAAAATTGCATGTTGAAAAATAGCACATGCTTTAAGTGCTGAATAATTGGACTAATGCTAGTCCCACATTGTTAAAATAAGTTTTATCCTTATGAAAACCTTTCAGGGGTGCATAATGCAAGTTTGCTTAGGATTTCCACACTTGGGCCACTCATACCCTTATAGGAACTTCATTGTTAGGGATTTGACTTGATATCTATTTGTTTAGTCCCAATCAATTCCCTATTTTATCTTAACAAAATTCATGAATAAGCAATAACAAATTTTTGGGCTAACAAGGCAAAGTTTTAGCTAGTCTCTTGACACGATGCTTCCATGCCTACTTGGCTTTGTTGGCCCAAACACTTTGTACTAAGCAAGCTTGGGGTGTGGATTCATTTTTTTTAACTAGGAAAATTTCAAAGAACTAATTTTTATTTTTACCAAAGTTAATAATCAGTGTAGAATTTTGAAAAGATCTATTAGATGGATTTAATTCAAAAATAATTAAAAAAATAATGAAATCCTATAAGTATCATAAATCATGAAAAGTTTGATTAATTAGATACTTAAATTAAGGTTTGAAACTAAATGAAGATGCATTATAATCAACAAGCTGATATTCTGATTTATAGTAAAAAGACCTTTATAAATTTGATACATATATCTTGAATTCTTAGATTTAATTGAATGCTCCAAAGTACATTGATCATCTTTAATTAATTATCTTCAAAGATACATGAATTTTTCTTTAAACTTTGATCTAATTAACCCTAATCAGGCCCATTCAGGCAAAATGGTAAGCATTTAAGGCTTAACTCATCAAACACAATGGTATATGATTAGATGCACTTACTTGATTGACAAAATGAGACCAAAACTCTTCACAAAATTTTAGTTCGACATATAACTCATAAATATAGATTTAATTGAGTATGAATGTACTAGCAATAAAGGAAATAGCTTTAGAGCAAACCAAGAGTAGCTAACTCAAAAAAAAACACCTATTACATAATGCTAGAAAACTCTTATAAGGGCATAATGAACCATCATTCATGCATTGTGGGAATAAAACCCTTATCTATTTCATATGGCTGTAATTAAAATTGTCAGAGTTATTTTGACATCTGATTGCATAATTATATGATCAAATAATCGTATTCACATTCACCTTTATGCATCTAATTAGGACTATCTTCCAAACGCATAATTTGTTAGATCAAATTATCAAATCTAAATCCAAACATCAAATCCTAAGTCAAATATAACAGTCCTAATCAAATCCTAATTTATAATAAGAGCTTATCCAATTTAGTAATCTAATCATGCATTTTGGTGTAAAGAGGTTACACAAGCATTTAACGGAATGGCACTTACATAACTACCGTTTTAATAGTTATTTTAAGCTATTGAGATTCTTACAATTTATTATTAATGATTAATAAATCAATTTGGCAAATATTTTTAAACATTAAAAAATTTTAAAAATAATTGAATTCTAACACAAAATTAATTAATGAAATTATTACAAAATCTAAAAAAAACTTCATATCATGACATTCAAGTTATTAGCACCTAGTACTCATTACCATTTCCTTATGTTGTGTCATTCAATCATCAAAAACCTAATCTTAATTTGTTTTTGTCAAAACAATGAAATTCTCTATTTTCTTTATTTATAATTGATTTAATTAAATGCTTTTGTCAAATTAAGAATTTTTCAATCATTGGTTTTTTATTTGTAATAATTTCTATTTTTTCTGAGTGAGTTATTTTATTTTTTAATATTAATTATGTTATAAGACATAATAGCTTATTTATAATATTTTATTATTATACATGTTTAACCTAACAATCTTATGGTGAAAGGCTTATTTTTACTAGTGTAGTTTTACCTGATTTTTGCTTGGATTATATGTAAGTTTCATTTTAAAGCAAAGTAGGTAATAATCATTTATGTATATTTTTTTTTGTAGGTTTGTTTTTAAAAATTTTCATCAAAATTTATTACTAAAAAAATTCAATGTATTTTAAAAAAAACTAATGTGTTTTAAAAGAAAATTAACATTTGTTAAAAATCACATTTAAAGATGTCCCCAAGTTTAGTAAAAAATTAGTTTAGAGTAATTTCTTTAAATATTCTATAAGTTATCAAAATTTTATTCCAAGAAACTCACAAGTATCTTACGAAACCACGCTTCATAAAGTGTATATTACAAATGGTAATAGTATTTTTTTTAGTTCTATGTCTTTGTTATGAAAGAAAGAAACGAACTAATGATCTTTCAATGAATTTGGGTCACCTTGATAGTGGTAAGATAGTAAAATAGGTTCATGTAGTGGAATTAGAATGTGGATGGAATTCATGTTACATGCTTATGATTGTGGTACTCACCCATTGAGTGGTACAAAATATTGGATAAAATAGTTGCATGAGTCTATAGATTATTGGAAAAAAACATTTTTAACACAATTTGATGGTTCAAGGATGATCTAATTGATTTAACTAAAGAATGTTAAGCAAATTAGAATGTGTACAAAAGAAACACTTTCCCTAACAACTTCAAACGTGGTGAATACGACAAACAAAAATGTAACATGCACCATATTGTCATCATTTCTAAAAAATTTGGATGGTACAAAATAGAAACCCTTACTACAAATAATGTAAGCAATCTACAAATTTGAAATATGTATTTTAATTTGGCTATGATAACGTAATAAATAACATATTTTTTTATTATAATATGAAAGTCAAAGTTAATTGATGAATAGTATATCACTAATTTATTTGGTAATCCATATACTTTGTGAAATATTTTAGATAAAAGATAATTGCATATTACAATGGTTGTATATATACTAGACTTAATCATATGATTTATTATTGACATGCTTTATTTCAAAAATAAAATAAGGTTTATCTATGCTTATTTTATATAATCATACTAATGAAATTTTTATAACTATATTTATTAAATGGTAGTTGCCAATTAAAAGAATGGGTTAGATAAGTATTTATGTATGCATGTATTGTAAAAAAAAAAGATTTTGCAAAGGTGTTACATAAAAAATGGGAATTAGGGCTCATAGGGATGTATTAAATGAAAATAAGGTAAACATAATGTCTCTATTTATTATAATAAATCAAAAAAACAAGTTCTTTTAGGGGCTAAGGTTCATAAAAGGAAAAAAGCTTTATAAAGTAAGTGGTCGCATATTCATTTAGTTCAACACATGCAAAAGCTAGATAGTTTGGTTATTTTACTTTGACTTGAAATGGGAAATGACCATAATATTTTATTTTATTGCATTGAAAATTGTTGTAATCGTGTTTTTCTTAGGATATTATAAAGACTAATGAGGAATAACACCTAAAAAAGGTAGACATTGTCAAAAAATTAAGCAAGACAATGTCTAGTTTTTCAAATAATTTCTTCATTTAATATAATTACATAATTAGATTAATATAATACCCTTTTTTTAATTGGTATATTCATGAATATAATAATTTTAGTTGATTTTGATTTGGTTATAATACTCTACTAAAAAATTTCTTATTAATAAATAAGTTGTAGTAGATTCTTGATATATGGCAATAATGTTTTTTTTGTCTTTTTGGCTTAGTGCAAGACATATTTCTAGTTTTCTTATTAGTAATAACATATTTTTTAAGTATATGTTAATTAATCATTTTTTCTATTTTGATTATTTTATAATTTTTTTAAAAACATTTTTTCATGCTTTTTGAAAAATTATGCTAACGAATTTGAAGTTCACAAACCTTTGGTAAAGCTTATTACTTTCTTTTTTTTCATAAAAATGTTGAGTTACATAGTTGAATGGAATTGATTTTTTCCCTAACTTATAGCTACAATTTTGTAAACCTTCTTGTCATAGTTTGTGTTTTATCATTTAATAATTTTTTTTTACTTCAAAATTTCATTTTCATTTAAATTTCATATTTCTTATTAACTTTATGTCAATTCAATTTATTTTTGAGAATTTATGCATATAAGTTGGAAAGTTCCTAATTTCATTGATATAGTTCTCATTTTCTTAAACTATTTTTTATTAATATCTTTTCAGAATTTTAGTTTTTTTGAATATTTTTGAAAGAAATATAATTCCTTGTTTATACTTTTAAAACATGTTTTATGTTGGTTGGCTCATTAAGTTCATATTACACCTAAAAATATTTTTCATAAGGAAATAAATTATATTAATATAAAATGTTTTTAATTATCTTAAATATATTAAAGACTTAAATATATGAATTATATGTTTGCTATATTTCAATTGTGAAAAAAGTATTTGTTAGCAAAACGTAAGAGCTTTTTATGCATTTTTAATGTTTGATGTCATTATTGTTAAAACAAATCCTAAAATATTTAAGTTTATATGAAATTATGGAACAACGAAAAAGTAATTATAATTAAGATAAAGATTACTTAAAATAATAAAATTTATTTCATAATATAGAAAACAAACATTCTTAGTTAACCAATCATGTTAAGCATTCTAGTTTATTAAAAATTATAAAAAAAGTAATAATTGAACGTAATGATAGTGTTTTATTAATAATAAATGAGAAATATTTGAAATGAATTTTAAATTAGAAATGCTATATAAAAAAAGGAGTTTAAAAAGCTAAGGAAGTGAAAACTATGATCATCAAACATAAAATATTATAGTAAAAAGTACATAATAAATCTGTTTGTGAAAACAAAAAATACGAAAAGGACAAAGAATAAAAAATACTATAATTATTAATACTCCTATGTATAACATGTTCGAAATTTTTTTTAGGATAATTCAATAATAAAAAATATTTTATAAAAAATCGTTTAAATAAAATAAAATTAATAAGGAAAAATCATTTAATATTTAAAAAACAATTTAAAATAATATCTTTTTATAAATTTTAAGGATAAGAAATATTTTTGTATAGATATTTGCTAGTTTTGAAAAGTGTAATTAAATATAACTACTAATAGATTACACAATTGAACCTTCAAATAGTGTGATTAATATTTATTTCGAAAATATTAATGGAAACATTTTGCATCATATTTAACTAAAATTTTTCTTGAAAATATAACATTTATCAATAGTAAAAAATATGTAAAAAAAATAATTCGATAAAATAATATATTAGAATATACATAAACTTAATAAAATTGAAAATAATCCTGATAAAAAGAAGTTTAGTAGTTCAAAAGAATTAGCATAACATTTTAATAAAAAACTATATTGGAAAAACCTTTCTACTATATAATATATTAACAAAATGGTGTCATAATATTGTGATTCAATGATATTTTATGATAAAAAATATTTTAAAAAATAATTTAAAAAAATTAAATATATTATTTGAATACGAAATTAAATTTAATTGAATAAAATTTAAATACTAGCTTTAATGAGAAACATAGTGAGTTTTCATAATTATGTGTCACAAAATGATTTTTTAGTTTAAATGTTTCTTATGAATTTGTCATTATAACTAAAAAAGTAAATGTAGAAAATGCACTATCAAATATTAAATATTTATTTTAAAAATCATTTAGATACCTAAATCATTAAAATATGAAAATATTTTAATTATTTTTATGATTCAATAACTGAACAATATTTTAATAATAAAAATACAAATATTTATTAAGATGATGAAAATTAAAAAAAATACTAACATAGAGAAAAATTATTAATATATCAAATGCTCACATTATTAAAAAAATAAAACTACAATTTATTTACCAAACAAATTTCATCATAATAATTTCAAAAATTTACGAAAACAAATTATGCAATTATTCTATATACTCATAATGTTAAAGTTAGAGTACATTGAAAGATAAAAATGTCTTGAAAGAATCCAAAGAAATAATGACATATGGCTCACCTTTAATCTTTCTTATGATAGATATAGAGAAGGCATATGATTCCATCAATGAGCCCTCGATATTATTTATCTTTTGTAACATTAAGTATTTAGAGAGGTGGTACCATTGCATTGTAGAGATTATTGGAAAAGTCATTACAAACTAAAGATTATTTATAATAAGTCAAAGAGAAAACTTGTATGCATAATCCATGCAATATTTTCATCATTTATCAAATATTTTTTCCTTTACATTTGAAGTTCTAAAATATATTAGTGAAAAATATTAGAAACATATTTAATATTTTAATAATTTTAAACAATTTACGTCATAAAATATTTCTCAACAACTAATGTAAATATTAAGTGCCAAAAAGTAAATAAAAAAGTATTAAATACATGTAAAGGATGAAGATTTTAAAAATACTAATCATACTAATAGTAATTACTAACAATGCAAATATTTTTGCAAAAATTAAAAAGAAAAAAAATCCTATATAGTTAATTTTAACTAGAATATAATATGACGTTTTAAAAATTGCAAGAATCGATATTGATCAATAAATCATGGATATGTCATTATCCAAATAACTTTAAAAAATGTAAAACAATTTAGAGTTATAAAGATTTCATTAACAAAAAATAAGTCCTTCACATCAATAGAATTTGTCTCTTGATATTAAAAAAATATTTTAGTACAAAAAATGAAATTTATAGCTAATTAAAAATTTTCTACTTTTATGTCAATGACAAGTTTGAAACTTTTTTGGTGTTTAATCTTTTAAAAAATAATTCCTAATAATAAAACCTTCATAAATAAATTAACACAATAAAAATTATTAAAAATATAAAAAATAATTATGTAAGATGTTAAACAAAATTATATTTTCAAAGCATTATTTACAACACTTAATAGATTGTATTGTGAAAATATAAACTTATTCAATACAATATTCTAAATAATTTAAAATTGTAAGAATAAAAATGGTCAACATGATGACAAAGCATTGTAGTTCTCTAAATGTATTTGTGTAAGCTTGCTAATTATGAAGGTCATACATAGATAAAAGATGGTATGAAAAAGTCAAAAAAATTAAAATGTTGTAGATGATGACCCCATTCAGTCATTTAGCAATAAACAAATAATTAATAAAAACTTTTCAAAATGACAAAAAATTTATTATTACGTCTTTGCAATTTGAGAATAGAAAAGGAAAAATTAGAAAAGTCATTAATCTTTGAAAAATTAAAAATGGGAAAAATATTATGGGTTTCTAGAAGAAAAAATAATTATAGCAGTGTAAATACATTAAATATCTATTTAGAAAAATAAAATTGTATATATGTAAGAAATAAAAAGTTATAAATTAATCTGGAAATGTTAGCTCATTTTGTTAAAAAAAGTAAAAAAATTAAGCTCATTAATGTGGATGATAATATTTCAAATGAATTTTGGATGTTAAAAATAATTTTTGTTGTGCACAAGAAAATCATTATGCAAAGAAAATTTCAATTATAAAATATTGTTATAAGAAAGTTAATAATTTTTAAGGATAGGTATTATGTAATTAATAAATAATATATGAAATATTATAAACTAAAAATAATTATTATATTTACAATTTAAATTATTTATAAGTAAAAAATATGTCAACACATGTAAAAATTAATATGAATGATAAAACAATATATAAAATATTAAAATAATAAAACAACAAAATTTTTTTCTTCAAATTTGTGAAGATAATGTTCATAAGAAATAATGAATTATACAATTTTAAACTTGATCAAAATTAATTTAGATTTGACATGCTTGCTCATCATGAAGATACTAGTAAAATTCATTTAATTTTTTAATATAAAATAAAAGTCAAACTTGAACACTTAGATTTTATTATACCAAAGCAATTAAACATATATCCACTCCTAATCGAGCTCAAGGAAAAGACCACTAATAAAAAGGTTACAACTTAAAGTTTTTTGGATCATGTCCAACATAGTAGTTTTTGCTGGTTCAACTATAACTAATATTTTTGTGAGCTTAATCCAAACTTGTTCTTTTACTAAATCAAATTCAACTGAAGCTTTTGACTCGCCTAACACAAGAGAAACAAAATACGCCAAGACAAAAATATTGTGATAAATTTGTATGGCTTCCTATACTTGTTGACTAATGATGAAAACACGATGAGCTTAAATTTAATAACAAAAATAAGAATTTAAAAGTTTAAAAGAGCAAGGCTTAGGTAGAAAAATTTGATGATTTAAGAAATCGTTGTTACTGCAAGCATAATTTGTCTCAATAGAATATTATGTTGTGTATTGTTGAGGCCTCAAAGATTAATTCACATTCATTAGTTATTCCATTTACACTTCTTAGGTATTCGTAGAAAAATTTTAATTGTAGTCGTTATAAAGTATAGAAAAATCATAAAAAGCTATAGCAAAATATCTTAAAATGCTTTTGCAAATAAGTTAAAATAGTTTTTTTTTCAAAATGGCTAATGCAAAGGCTAAATAATAAGCAATTAGCTAGCATGGACAAAGGTCATTATATCTAATCAAAGGCAATATAGGACATCAAATTTAATGCTTAAAAAGCGATGAGTTATCGATGATTTGATAAAGATAGACTTGTTCAAGGCCATCCAATCATGTCAGATGAGATCTAGATCATTAGATCTCACAAAATTAAAGTTAAAGTAGATCTCAATCGTAATATTCAAATAGGATAATTAAGCACCACATTATTCAACTATAGGACAAAAAGAGTTTTAGTCATCAAATAGGTCAGGATGAAGCTGTGGCTATCAAATGTGGGGATAAAGCATATAAAATCGACAAAATCAGTAATCAATGATTAATAAAGCAGTGGCGAGCCCTATCATGTGATCACATTTTAGGTACAGACTAGCACAAGTAATTTACACTCATATTGTTGGGATGGAAAATTATTTAGGTTATATAAACATTTACATGAGATTAAAATTCGAACTTAATTTGGGTTGGCTCCCTCTTTGTCCACTCGTGTATTTCGTTCGAGTGCCACCCAGCTTGATCCACTGCCTTATCCCATCCAGTTTAGGAATTCACCATTAGCCAGAATGGCCTCGAACTGATTTAGTTCTTACTGTTTGTTGACCCAAGGCTTGCGAGTGCATGCTCGAATTAGCTCTACCTAAGAGGTTTGCACTTGGACACAAGCTGGGATGTGGCAATGTTTTTATAATTTAAGTTATGAAAAATTTAACATAATTAATTTTCTTAATTTAATTAAAGTTTAGCCAATAAACTAACATGAAATTTGATAAGGATAAGATTTAATCAAGAAAATTATTAGGGGCTAAAAGTTAAAATCTCATTAGTTTGCATAGTCAAGGAGGTGACTGAACTATTTGATACTTGAATATGATTTGAAATAAAAATGAAATGAGACAATAATAAAATGAATAGGCAATATTAACATCATTTTAAATTTGATGAAAATATATTTAATCCTTGGAGCTTATTGAATGCTTTGAGGTACTTTAAATATCATCAGTTCACCATATTCAAATATACATAGCTTATTATTTATATGTGAATCTTTTTTACAAGTCTATTAAAATTAAATAAGAAACATTTAAGACTTCATTCATCAAAGCCATGGGTGACCAAACAGCTTTCTCTTATAAGTTACCACTTTTTTGTGGTCATTATAATCTTTATTGGCATATTACGACTAGCACTCACATGAATTTAGTAAGTGGGGAAATGCACACTTAAAAAAATTCATAGGGTGTATTAAACAAAAAATATTTCAAAAAAAAGGATACAAAGAAAAATTATAGACTTTAGTTAAATGATAAAGCTATAATATTTTTATTTGTACTTTGAATGTTGTTAAAGCTAATATAATTATGAGTTTAGAAATTACTTTTGAAATTTGCCACAAGTTAATGGTAACATAAAAAGGTACATTTTTTTAAGAAATTAAGATTGATATGATGAAATGATTAAGAGTTGTTGAAAATTCTTTCTTATGAATCTAACGAAAGAATGTTTATTTGATTTATTAACTTTATTAGTGGACTTGTTAGTTTGGAAAAGTCTATATCTATGAACGAACTTCTAAATAACTTCCTTAGAATTTTACCAAAAGAGTATTAGCCTTTCACCACATCCTTCAAGAATACTACAAACATTTCTGCTATGACATTAGATGTCTTTACAGGTGAGCTCATCCTTAATGAACTAGAAATGGAGAGGAGAAAAGAAGAGAATGATTTAATTTAGAAAAATAAATTAATGAAAAAAGAGTAAACAATAGCCTAAAAAAAGGGAAGATACCTTAGAAGAGGAGACTATAGATGAAGATAGCATTGCTCTAATTTTTGAAGGTTTTTTTAAACTTTTTGCTATTACAAGAAGATTTATGAAACAATGATCCAAAAAGAGAGTGAGAAGGAAAGAGGAGATGCCATAAGTGTGACAAACAAAGACATATCAAACCAGCATGTCCTATGGAGTTAGATTCAATTGAAAAAGAGAAGAATGCAATGAAGAACAGCAAGAACTAGAAGAAGAAAGCATTGAATAAAGCTTGATGTGACTTTGAGGAGACCAATACATGTGAAGAGGAAGAGAAGAATGAAGAGCTATTTTTTATGGTGGCTCATGAGGATAAAGAAAAAATGCGAACAACATTATGTGAAGTAGAGGTAAGTTATTAAAGTGAAGGATTACCTTAACAATTAATTTGTGTGTTATAATATGAAAGTTTATTCAAGGAATATAGGAAACTAAAAGAAAAGCATAGTGAATATTTAAGTCTTTGTGAACATATTAGAAATAATGCTAACACATAATTAATTAACATGAAAAAGGCTAATGATGGATTAGAATAAAAAATTAAGGGCATGCATCATTAGTTAAAGAATTTATGATCTTAAATCTTTGAAATATACTTGTTCATTACTAAATGCAAAAGTTATTAATAGAAATTATTTTGTTTCAAATGCTAGAATATTTCATGTTCATTGGGATAAAGGAAATATCAATTTTTTAAAAGGTTACAATAACAATTTAACATGTCATTATAGTAAGCAAACCGACTATGTAGCACAAGCACATATTATTAAAGTTGATATTTAATCTAAATTTTCTAAATCTTCTTGTCAATCAGGGAAAACTATAGTTCATCCACACACAAAACATGCTTGACCTGAAAGGTTTGCCTTCGTAAGTCTAACAATAAAAAGTTATAATTGTGGGAAGGTTTTCTTTTGAAAGATGAGCAAGACGTGATTCTTGGAAAATTGGTGTTTGAGATACATGACTGAAACAATCAATTTTTTAACCCAATAAGAAGCTTATGTTGATGAAAAAGTAGTACTTAGTGAGAGTTCAAAGAAATATATCAAATGAATAAGTACTATAGGAAATTCTACATTTTTTAATACAAAATTTAATTATTTTTAAGTTTAAAGTATAATTTCCAAAATCTGGTTTAATTATTTTATAGAAAATTTTAGTCTTTAATTTGATTCTGTTACTTATAAATTTAGTAAGGATAGAAATCTATTTGTTATTACAAATAAAAGAAATAACACTTATTTACATGATTTGAAAAAGTAAAGAGTTCTCAAAAAGAATGTGTGTCATAGAAAAATTTTTCATGCTAGCACACATACCTTAAGAAAAATAATTAAATATAACTAATAAAAAGTTTAACTAAATTGTCTTTTCTGGATGATTATATATACACTTTGAACTTTCTAAAATAAATAGTTTAGACATACACAATGCATGAGTGTAAGATATCAGAAATATGTACTACTTGTGCTAGATGACTATTTTAGGTATACATAAATACTTTTCTTACAAAAAAGGAGAAAATCTTGTAGAATATTTTATACCTTGATAACAAAATTAGAAAAGTAGTTTGGCCATAATTTAGTTGTCATTACAAGCAGTAATGAAGGTGAATTTATAAGTGAGAAAATTATTGATTATTTTGATAATAATAGAATTTCATTAACATTTTCTATATCTTGGATGTATTTTAGATACTTAACTCAAAAATTCTCAAATTTTAATAGCTTTGGTAGAGGAGTATGATCCCATAAAAATTGAAGTAAATGTGAATAAGTTCATCTAATTCGACAAAAATATTGCATTGCTATTGGTGAGAATAGATCAATCTGGGCATGATTGTCTGATAATCAATGTAGCCTTCTTTAGAACTATTTGCCTTTTTATTCGTTATCCATGTAAATAAATGCCCAATGAATGACACTTCTCTTATGCACCATTAATGAATGTAATCAATGAATTCATTCATTACTTCCCACCTAAAGTTGGATGGACTCTTGTATTAATCAAGTGTATTATTACATTAAAGTATACAATTTCTATCTATGGAGCTTTAATTTGTTCTACAATTTGAGATACCATGTACCAAAGTGTTCTTCATTCACCACTTGAAATCATCATACACATAAGTAGTACGAACACTATCTTGTCTCCATGGATTATTAGTGAGCATGTTAACTAACTGCTCATCCTCATTTAAGGCTTGATAATGAATGCTTTAATTTATAATACAAAAATCCAATTAGATTTATTCCTAATGTAATGTTTAATTTCTAATCTCCTAAAAAGATTATGCAATTAGTTATTGTGAGCCATAGGTTCCATGAGAGAAGTCAGAATTATTTTTTGTTTTGAGTAGAAGCACAAACTACCTTACATAGCTCCTTTTTGTTGTACCACTTACGTTCAAGCTAGGAAGTTATCCAAAAAAAGTCGTTTGTTATGAAATTTAAGAAAACTATGCACTTCTATGAATACAATAGAGACAAAGATGGGTCTTTAACCATTTCTAAATTTCTCTATTCTAAATTAGGTTGAAATCTTCCTCTTTAGATTACATAAGACTAGAATTTATATATCATTTAAGCTAGTCATTGCTAAATTCTTAAAATGATTGTTCCATTTCAATTCATTGGAAACTTTGTTTTTTCTAAGCATGTGCTAATTCTATTACTAACTGTATTAGCTAAACTATTTGTGACTTTTTATACTCTTTTGTTGCAGTGGAAAAATTTTGCAATGCCTTAATATTTTTCATACAACATGTATGTCTAAAATGAAACTATAAAAAAGCAATGACTTTTTATTTAGAATATTTCCTGATTCATATATAATGGCTTAGTCAGCTTATATTCATTCACATTTGTCGATGCTTATTTTTCAATGCATATTCGGTGACATTTAAATTTATTTATATTGAAAAGATGAGTGGCCTTGGCCATAGAAGTTGACTTAATAACAAAGATAACATATTGAATTCATTGCCCCAACCTATTTGAGTTTCCAAATTTTCGGTTATCTAGATTCAACGAAGTAATTCCTTCACTAGATCCACCGCAACACACATCTTGTTTATGCTTATTCTAGTTAGGTTTATAATACATATAGTCACTTGCATGGGATTTTTTCTACCAAAGCTAAAGAGTACAGAGCTTCCTCTTTGAAAACTCAAATGAAACCAAAATTAGAGCTAATGTTGATTCACACAACATTCACATGAATCTCTTGATTCCACTTAAAATTTGTTTTCTTAAAGTCATTAATGTTTCATTCTTGGCGAAGCCAACATCTCAAATAATCTATCAAATATAATTAGTACGTGCCAATTATCCTGAAATGATACCTTTGTCACTAAAAATTTTTATTTTCTTAAATGCTACTATCCATATTTACAAAAATGTGTGAACATTCCTTATTAATTCAAGACTGAAAGGTGTGTCAATTTTTTTAATTTCTTTTTCTTTGGAAATAATTTTTGGTTGAACATTAAAGGTTCTCTTTGGTTGATGCAAACTTGTGAAAGGTCAGCTACCAAGCAAAGAATCACAACAAATGAATGTTTAAGGCAGGTGAGGCCCACCAAACCTACAACAAAGACTTGCTGGCATACTAGCCCAGTATAACTAAAATATAGTGGATTGTAGAAACTCACCTCCAGCGGCCCAATGACTCCATTTTAGCTGGCAATTTAGATTATTCATCGATACTATTAGTGCCTATCCCTCACCACCATTAACCATTCAATTTTTGGTTATTTACTATTGTTGCTCATGTATTCAAAAGAATCATAAACAAAGATTAATTGGGACACGCAACATTAAGTAGTAATTCCTTAACAATGAAATAATTGTGTGCATCATAACTTAACAAAATTTGCCACTTTAAATGGACAATAATCAAGGATTCTGGCATGACAACTTGTCATGAGAAGTTACACTAATTCTTACATGTTTTGAATTCTATAACTAATCTATTTACAACAATTGGCTGAGTTTTAAAAATTTAAGAATGGTTAAATACACGTGAATCAAGATTATTAGCAATTCAAAAACAATTCACAAGATATATATTTAAGGACTTAGAATTCTAGTTCATCTAGATTCCTTATTCAACTTATTTTCAATCATTGTGGATTCATTCTCATCAGTTTTGTGTGGCTTAATTCTTTATGAATCAAAATTAATTGAATAATTGAGTTATATTGAATAATTCTTATTCTTATTGATTGTGATCTTAAAATCATATTGTGTTTTGTTATGTTTAAATGTTTATTACTTCTTGTTTGAAGTTGGGCACATAATTAATTCTTGAAGGTAATCATTATGAATGTAGTTCTACTAAACTTGTTGACATCTAAGAAACACTGGTGATTAAATACTAAAATAGTAATTAGATGCATAATAGATTTTACAATTAGCATATAGTGTCAAGTATCATGATGAGATAATATTATCCACTCACATAGAAGAGTTCTTAAATCAAATAATTCAACATGCTAATCTTAATAGGAAATTGGGTATTTCATCTTGAATTAAATAAAGTTAATTTTAACCTCCATTGGAGCTTACAATGTTGAGAGACCTACATGATTTCCGAAAGCTTTGTATTTACGAATCAAAAAAACATTGTATTCCTTAGTGGTAGTAAAGTGTTGTGAGATCAAAGAATTTTAAGTTCACATCAAAAACAATGTTACCAATGAATTCAAGTATATTTACATTCAATTCAACAAATGGTTTTCCTCAAAGAGTAGTGTTATAAATTTTCAGTTTGTCTGTAATAATTATTTGGTGTTTCCTAGGATGTTACATATCTAAAGCATACGAATTGGTCCTTAATGATCAAGCATTTTCAGGTATAATATTTCTCAATATTAATGTTAACAAAAGTTTGTGATGACACATGCATATGCATATATGATGCATAAACAAATATATTTCATTCATACAATAGAATTCATAAAAATCAAAAAATTCAAAAATATTTTCATTACTCAAATAAAAATTTTCATTTTTGAGCAACCTATTTTCTAATATCAAATAATTAGAAATTGAATCAAGTTCTAAGGGAACAGTGTCATAGTAAATCTTTTTTGCATTTAATTCACTAGTGAAAGAAACCATCAAATAGTCATCAAGTTTTAAGAATTTGTATTTTCTTAAGTTAACCATATATCATTTCAAGATCACAAAGACAAAGAAAACAAATAAAACATGAAAGGTAATAACAAAAGAACAAAAAAAAATAAAAAAAAATTGTAGCATTAGATTTGAAAGTAAGTTTTTTTTGTTCATTTTGTAATGTTATTTCAAACAATTTTTAAAGACTTCTAGCGATTAAAAAAAATTACATAAAATTAAGACATGCCAATTAAATGATAAATTAGAAGTTATGTAAAGTTCTTATAGCCAACCATTCTTTAATACCAAGTTAATATAAAATGATATGCCAAAACCTATATTTTTGTCATCAATAATTGAAAAGTTCATATGTTCATGAAACATATCCATATAAAGGCCTACCCAAAGGTGCTATAGATTTACAATCAGAAATCTTAGTATTGCTTCACAAGTAAAAACTATCCTAGAAGCTTAAGACATGCATTGATTGTTAATATAAGGTATATTATGCTAAAGAAAAAGTGGCTTTAATGACAAACATCTAGAATACTCAAGTTAGTGGTGAACTGTGAAGGTGCACAATTGGGGTTTTAAGAATGATAAATTAATCACATGTTCACTAAGAAAGAGTAGAAATTTGGACTAGATGATTAATTTCCCAAAAGTTCAAATTAAATGATTAAGTGCTTTGTTAGAGATTTGATGCTTTTGTGAATACTGGTTAATATTTTTGGATCTTCCTTTTTTAAGCCTTTCAATCTCCTTCTTAGGTTACCCTCAAAATCACATTATTATATTGAATATATACAACATGCTTTTATTAAACTATCTTAATGGTAGAACTTCTATATTTTATTCAAATTCCATTACTTACAATATTTTATCACTATTTATAGATATCTTAATGCTATAATGATAATTTGTTAGGGTGAGGTATGATAAGATATTATTGGAAAAATGTGGAACATATTTTTTGAATTGTAAAGTGCATTTTAGATTTCCAAAATTCATCACAAATTATAAAAAACATAATTTGAATTCAAGCAAAAATATTCTATGAAATGATGCAAAAATAATTTGGCATAAGGAGCTCCTAAATTGGCATGTTCATTTTGCGTTTCGATTTAGTGAGTGGCAGGGAAGGGGCCTACACGATCAATGCAACAGAGGTGGAGAGACACAATTACACCTCATGTCTCATATGTAGGTTAGAACGAGACATCTGTTGATCTGTCAAGAAATTTCATGGATTATTGATAAAAACTAATCAGTGCATGTTGAGTGGATCAATGAGTTTGAAGAGTCAAGGTGGGTGTAGTTTCACACATGAATTAGTACTAGTTTTGGTAAAGGTGAAAAACGAAAATGAGGAAAACCAAAAAACAACCCAAAACTTAATTTTAAGCCATTTTAAAGTCATTTTGAAAAATAGTTTTTTTCTAATAAAGGTATTATACTACTATAATGATATATGGGATAGCATTTAATGTTAGAAGTATCTAAAAAGATATCGATCGATCTCCAAATGACTAAAAAATTATAAACACAAATAACTTAAAAATTTGATAAAATGAAAATCAAAAAGTGCAATAAACAAGGGTCAATTGTACTTGGCCCTCATAATAGCAATGATATTAGAGGCTAACTAAAAGTTGAGATGCCAAATTTCGAATGGCTCTAACTCCATGTAGGAGTAGGACTCAATTGAACATCTATGTGATGTATAGAATGCTACTATTTCAAAACATTACTAAAGTTTTTTAAACATAAGAACATAACTATCTAATTATTTTTTTAAAGCCTGAGCTACAACCTATTGGATAATTCTAAAGAAAAAAATTCGACAATTTTCCCTTCAAAGAAGAAATAATGTCCAATTTTACTACATATGATGTCTGCCATGACATGAATGTAGATATTAAAAGCTTATATAGTTTTTTTGAGCTATGTTGATGATATAAATGATCCCCATAATTTCCTTAATAATGGAATACATGGCTTTAGTGGTGTGGCAATAAGATAATGAAGATTTTAGGTTTTTAAAATTTTGAATAATTAGATGATACGTGATTTTACTAGTGGATGATTATACTGATATTAAGTTATATAGTTCTATTTATATTTGTTATAAATAGTTCACATATTGAAGTTGCAATAGTTATAATTTATGCATTATTATATTTATCAAGACTTCTAAAGGCTATGGTTCATAGGCTAACAAGTTACCATTCAATGATTTGGAGTGTCTCATTAAAGTATTATTATTAACAATTCAATCTATTGGTTCAGATGATGCCAATGCATAAAGGTAACCATAATGAGCATGATTCATTCCACATAAGTTATGCATTGAAATTGTATAACACACATAAGAATGTAATGACTCGTCTTACTCAAAGGAACTGTTTTATTGTATGAGGAGAATAATATAAAAAAAATTTATGAAAAGATTGATGAAGTGATAAACCAAGCTAATTGTGGAATTGAACCACAAAAACTAAGACAATGTGTGTCAATGATAAGTTTGATTAACGTATTAGTGTATTGTCGTAGCTAAACTATTTGCACAAATCAAAGGGATTTTTAAGAAATCCAAGTGGTCCATGCTATGCCACATATTTAGCTAATGACAATCTTACACTAAAGTGAGATATCATGTGCTACAATGATGGAGTTTGTAACTGTATGATGTAGGAAAAACAAATTAGAGTCAACATATTTGTTTAATCCTTTGCAATGAGTGGTACTATCAGAATGAACTTGACACAAAGAGGAAGCACAAAAGATAAATTTGATTGATCAGTCTCAAGAAATATGCATAAAAGATGGTAATCTTGTTGTGAAATCATAATGCACATGAAAAGTTCCCAATTGGAGTAATCCAAACTGAGTATTGATACATTATTAAAATGTTCTTAACCAATCTAAAAGATCTTTGCTGGGTAGCCTACTTAGCTATGATTGTACTTATTGTAAAGTAAGATATAATTCAATATTGTGATGACTTCTATAACCATAAATGATGAAATAGTTGATATGTATCATCATATTTGTTTAGTCATTAGTGAACACAATATTACATTTGAAAGCAATGATAAAGGTGGAAAGAATCCAAAGAACGTCTCTAATGATTCCAAATAAATAGCGAGTTTGATGTATTGTCTCATTAAGTCCATCATACTTAACTGGTGCCATTGAACAAGTCTTTACATAAGGTTGATTTTGATGATGTGCTGGCCAATTAATGAAGGAGTACTAATGTTGAGGACATAGAAACAATTTTTGTAATTAAAATTGATGAATAATTACATTTACTATTACATCAAATGAGAAAGAAATTGTTGAGAAAGACATGGCTTTTTCTCATTCTTTGCATATCTTATTCCTAAAAAGAACAAAAAATTTGATTGGTAGCTTCTTAATTGACAAATTTTCTATTGTATTCATACTGGAAAAAAAAATATTGTAATAGTAATATATTCTGTAATCAATTTACTTTAGCAAAAGTACTCAAAATTTTAGGAACCTTTCTTTTGTATCTTTGCCGTAATCAAGTTCATGTTTGATGGGAATATATTTGAGTGGGTTCAATTTGGTATTCCTTTTTATCCAAAAAAGATCATGATCTTAGATATAAAAAGAATAGTTATCATTTGTTAAAATTAAGAGATTATATGGACAATGATTTCCCTACTAAGAAATGAGCCACCACAAATAGGTTCATTCCTTTATTTCCTAGAAATGATTAACTTGAAATTTGTTATGTCAACCAAAGTAGTTTTAAAATGAAAGATAAATTTTAAAATAAATTGTTTTTTCCAAGATTTTAATTCATTAGTTTTAGCCCCAAATGCTTAGCAATTTCCATAAGAACAAATTCAAGTTATCCACAAAGATCATGTGAATGCATTCCATGCATTTGATTATGGAGGCATTAGTTGGATGACTTTCCTTTAATAATATATGAACACCTCTCCTCATCAAACTTATTTCAGGCATTGCAAACTTTTGCAATTTGTTATGAATTTAGAACCTCAAATGAATATAATTACTAGATATTTAAGCCTACCAATTTGTTAGTACATTTCCTTCCCTGAATATGTGTTTTAATTTAACTGCTTTGCAAAGAAAGTGATTCATTATTGTTATACCCAGTAAAAATTTTTATGTGAATCTTTAATAAATTAATTTTTGGCTTGGATGATTTCAGATCGACAGTAGGATGAGCCAGGAGCTCAATTGGAGGCTATTAGAATTTCTGAAATTTTCTGGGGATTTTTCGGAGCACCGAGGAATTTTTAAGTAATTTTCCCTGTTTAATTGGATTTTTGGAAATTCGAAAATCTATTAATTAGATTTTTTTTTAAAACCGAAAAAATTGGTTTTTACCGCGCGTGAACCGGACCGGAGCGGTTCAGCGAAGGCGGGGGCGGTTCGCCGAGTGCGTTTGCGCGTGCGTTTGGATAAGCCGCGGATAAGCGGATCGGACGGACGAGATCAGCGGTGGAGATTAACCGGCTGATCGAAGGTTAAACGGCGTTTTGGCAGGTCAACCGGCACTTAATGGGTCGTTAACGGGTTATTACCGGTTTAAGCGGGGTATTTAACCCGAACCGTTTCGACCCTTAGGGTTTCGAACGGCGGCCGGAGACGAGGCATTCGCGGCGGACGGCGATATTTTCCGGCAGCCTTTCAAGGGGCTTTTTGTACCTGGAGGTTCGCGTGATCGGGGAGAATCGATTGGTACCGGTTTCGTGCGGCGAGGAACAGCGGTTGGTCGCGTGCGAGCTTCACCGTCGCCACCGTCGCCGGAGAAGAAAGGTAGGAAATTCAGTTTAAATTTCGTTAATTAGCGAATTAAAAATATGAATTACTTTGCAATTAACTACCAGAGCATGTGAATTGTGTTTTTTTGAAAGTGATTAATGCAAATTATTGATTTAGCATTTTAGGGTTTTCGGAAAAAAATTATACCCGTCAAATTGGAAATTTTACCGAGCAATTGATGATTCTATTATGGACTTTAATCATGTTAAGATTGTATCAAATGCTGAAAATTGTTTAATTTCATAGATTGTTTGTTAATTTCATAAATTGTTAAATTGGGGATCGGATGAAACTCCTTTGGTGGAAAATTTTAATTGAATCCTTAGAAATTAGTGACATTATTGAAACATTAGGATAGTATGAACATAGAATTTTGTTTCTCCTTGTTCGCGGTCGCCGGAAATCGGCGGAAGAATTTGATTTGGTCGGCGATTGCGTCGGCTAGGGTTTCGCGGGCGTCGGACCGAGGAAGGAGAAGGGTTTAGATAATTACAAATTTAATTAAGTAATTAATGGTATTTACGCTATTTTATTAGTAATTAAAATAAATCCAATTAACGGATTATTAAGAAAATTGGTTCGGCGGTGTCGCGGTTCAGCGCGAGAGTTCCGAACCGGCAGCGAAAACCGGTTCAGCGGGATTCAGCGCGGACGAACGGCACGAAGGCCCGAACCGGCAGCGAAAACCGGTTCAGCGGGATTCGGCGCGAAAGCCGAACCGGCAGCGAAAACCGGTTCAGCGGGAGTCGGCGCGGACGAACGGCGCGGCACGGAGGAGAGAAAAGCGGAAGGAAAATTCGGAAATTTATTATTAATCCGAATTTTCGGAAATAAAAAAGGATAAGCGAAAAATTTAATTCGGAAATTAATCCGAATTTTTGGAAAAAGGATATATGTGGAATTTAAATTCGGAAACTATTCCGAATTTCCAAAAAATGGATAAAGACGGAAATTGATTACGGAATTTAAAAATTTCCTGAAGTAGGGAAAAATGTTATCAGTGACGACAGTACAGTTGAAAGCAGTCATACAGAGGTATGGTACATGGATGCTACCAGAACAGTCAGTAACTGGTATAGTTGTATTGCTTGGATGGCAATAGCATGGATTGAGTCAGTTACTCAGTGTTGGCATATTTTATGGATTGGCATACTGGACCGGACTACTATAGACCCTATATGATATTTTAGGGTAGTTGTGGTAGGTAACTATGCGGTTCAGACTTAGCTTCCACAGTATACATGTGACTGGTATGCGCCTTGTTGTACCTGGATACATGTTGCCGGATCTTGGAGTTAGAGATTGACAATGACTGTAGGGGCGTGAGCTTCTATGGAAGTTGTTGGTAGAGGACTCCTTGGGACGGTGGCTGAGTCGACCTCTTCTGGTCCACGAGTGTAGGCCTGCGCGCCTGAGAGTGGCAGCGGCAGGGGTGACTCGCCGTGGCTAGCCAGGGTGTCTCACGTTGGCTAGAGATCTATGTGACGGGTTTGTCTATAGTCTCCAGAAGATTGATTGACGAGAGACGCTGCGGTGTCGGGTGCTAGGCGCCATGCGTGCGCAGAGATGGGCGTGTCCCGCTGGCATGCTACCTGGGAGCACAGAGGAGAGCTACTCTGTTGTGACTGGGGGTGACTGTGGATGGTCATAGTCTGGGACTGAGAGTGCCTATCCACCATACATTGTTATGCTGTATTCTTATATTTTTGCTATTATCCTTCTCTTGCATGTGAGTTTTACTAGCTGTCTTTCCTACTGGGCGTAGCTCATTCCTGTATTGTATATTTCAGTGGCTCGGCAGACTTGACGCTACCTGATTAGGTGGGATCGTGGTCAGCAGGCTTGTGGAGGATATCTGATTGTGATTGTCTGAGATATTCTGGTTAGTTGATTGTTGCTGTTGGATGTATTTAATGAGGTTATTATTCTCATATGTCATGTAATATGTGAGGGAAATTTTGACTTATGTATCTAGTTGGATGATATTGTATTTGTTGGACTTGGATCTTATTCTTGTGATGTGATGTAGTTTCCATTTACTGTTTTACTTTATTGTCTTGGTGGTATAGTGTGTGGAGTGCCATATTTTATCTGAGGATGTTATGTATTTTATTTTTGATGGTGAGGTCATTACATGACTATGGAACTTAACCGTGGGGGTTCAGACTTCTATTAGACCGGTTCTCCTATCGGTATGGGTTAGGAGTATTGGGTCTAGCAGGAGTAACATTGCGCGAGTCCATCTGTTAATTCAGGAGTCATGAACCTGATTTGACGGTGTACCCGGGAGATGGGATCCACATTGTTAAGGAAAGTAGGTGTGTAATGATGTGTTATATCCTATGTTTTTCGTAGGCTACTCAGGTTGGTATGGGACGATCTGAGCTGTCTATATGTAAAAAAAAAAAAAAAAAAAAAAAAAAATGTATTCCAAAAAAATCAGCCTAGGAAAAAATGGGGTGTAACAAGAGTGGTATCAGAGCCCTAGGTTAGGATAGTGGGGCTAGACATGTATAGAAGTTCAGCCCTAGGTTAGGATAGTGGGGCTAGACATGTATAGAAGTTCAACCCAAGGTGGGGAGAACTGTTGGTCATTTTATTATACTATGGTAGTCTGTATGCCAAATGCCAAATGACGACTCTAATGCCAGATTAGTTGCTTTTGACAGTATGGCTGGTACCAGGAGACTTCCCTCTCGTGGAGCAGCTAGAGGCAGACCTGTATCTACTACTCCTACCCCAGAGACGAGCCCAGCATTGCCAGTTGAGCCAGCCGTGGATCGTTGGATCGATGCCTTCATGCGGTTGCGTCCGCGGAGCTTCAGTGGGTCGGCTGACCCAGCGGTGGCTGATGACTGGATGGCTCATATGCTTGAGCTGTTTGATGCTTTGGGATGTCCACTTGGCAGGAGGGTAGTACTTGCTGCTCTAGTATTGGAGGGAGAGGCTGCTACCTGGTGGAGAGGCCAGCGGCGCGCCATGTATGGGGAGGCCCAGAACAGCGAGATAGCATGGGAAGACTTTGTTGAGGCATTCAGGGAGTGCTACATTCCGGCTTCTGCTATGTCTCAGTTCAGGAGGGAACTTATACACCTCAGGCAGGGCCAGATGTCAGTGAACGATTACTTATCGAGGTTCACTTATCTGGCGAGGTACGCCGTAGAGCTGGTGCCTTCTGAGGAGCGCAGATGTGAGATGTTCCTGGAGGGACTTCGTCCTATGCTGCAGCGTCAGTTGGTTGTGAGCCAGTTTGCCAGATTTCGCGACTTAGTGGAGGCTGCGAGATCCGTTGAACTTATTGACACCCGGATGGAGGCCCAGAGAGAGACTCATAACAAGAGGAAGGGACTCAGAAATGCCCAACTGAACGAAAATGAAAAGAGATACAGAGATCACCGTGGTACCCAGGAGGGCGTGGCCCAGCCACGGCCTATTTCCGAGAGGCCAGTGCAACAGACAGGTACTCGGACTGGGGGTATTATTTGCTACCACTGTCAACAGCCAGGACACATAAGGACCGACTGCCCGGAAAGGAAGAAACAGAGGATCACAGGACCGGTTGGTTCATCTGGGGGACAGCCCAGAGTATTTGCTTTAACTCAGCAGCAGGCTTCAGAGTCACCAGAGGTGATCACAGGTATGCTTTATTTTGGCAACGTGCAGTGCATGACTTTGTTTGATACTGGTGCATCTCATTCTTTTGTTGCTGAGAGGATCTGGAATCAGATATCAGGATCCAAGGGTTACTTGAAGGAACCCTTATTGGTTAGGCTTCCTGATGGGAAAGAGATTCCCACTGTTCAGAAGATTGACGGATCTATTCTGATTAGTGGACACGAGCTCGTGATAGAGTTGATATGTGTGCCACTAGCAGAGTTCGACATCATTTTGGGAATGGATTGGTTGTGCTACCATGCAGTGGTGCTGGATTGTTGGGAGAAGAAGGTCAGGATCAGAGTGCCTGGTTCGGAGGATGTGATATACTTTGGTCTAAATAGACAGATTTCCCTGATCTCAGTTCTTCAGGCAGAGAGACTAGTGAGGAAGGGTTGTACTGGTTGGTTGGCTTATGTGACAGATAGTCAAGCCACTACTACCCTTATGTCAAATATCTTAATGGTGAGAGACTTCCCTGTGGTTTCTCCAGAGGAATTGCCTGGACTTCCACCAGCTAGGGAAGTGGAGTTTTCGATTAATAAGGATGGCAGGGTTGTGGCGTATGCTTCGAGACAATTGAAGGATTATGAGAAGGATTATCCCACTCATGACTTGGAGTTAGCTGCTATCATATTTGCCTTAAAAATATGGAGGCATTATATATATGGAGTGTCCGTAGACTACTTCTCTGATCACAAGAGTCTCAAGTATCTATTCACTCAGAAGGAACTGAATTTGAGACAAAGGAGATGGTTGAAATTGATAATAATGAGAAATAGAAATAGATGAATATAGAGGAAGATAGATGAATATGAAGAGAGAGATTATGAAGAAGAAATATGAGGAATATGAGAGAAAATTAAGAGATTATGATTATGAAGGTATGATGAAGAGATTGAAGAATGAGAATTAAAAGAGAAAGAATAAAATTATTTTATGAAAATGATTGAAAAGATTAAAATATGATTGCTGAGGAACAGGTCATTCCCTATGGTCAAGGTTCTGTGAAATAGACATGACGAAAGGGAGGCAACCTGGGAGCTAGAGCAGGATGTTGTGGAGAAGTGGCCGGAACTTCTTGCTGAATTTCGAGGGCGAAATTCCTGATAAGGTGGGGAGATTGTTATACCCAGTAAAAATTTTTATGTGAATCTTTAATAAATTAATTTTTGGCTTGGATGATTTCATATCGACAGTAGGATGAGCCAGGAGCTCAATTGGAGGCTATTAGAATTTCTGAAATTTTCTGGGGATTTTTCGGAGCACCGAGGAATTTTTAAGTAATTTTCCCTGTTTAATTGGATTTTTGGAAATTCGAAAATCTATTAATTAGATTTTTTTTTAAAACCGAAAAAATTGGTTTTTACCGCGCGTGAACCGGACCGGAGCGGTTCAGCGAAGGCGGGGGCGGTTCGCCGAGTGCGTTTGCGCGTGCGTTTGGATAAGCCGCGGATAAGCGGATCGGACGGACGAGATCAGCGGTAGAGATTAACCGGCTGATCGAAGGTTAAACGGCGTTTTGGCAGGTCAACCGGCACTTAATGGGTCGTTAACGGGTTATTACCGGTTTAAGCGGGGTATTTAACCCGAACCGTTTCGACCCTTAGGGTTTCGAACGGCGGCCGGAGACGAGGCATTCGCGGCGGACGGCGATATTTTCCGGCAGCCTTTCAAGGGGCTTTTTGTACCTGGAGGTTCGCGTGATCGGGGAGAATCGATTGGTACCGGTTTCGTGCGGCGAGGAACAGCGGTTGGTCGCGTGCGAGCTTCACCGTCGCCACCGTCGCCGGAGAAGAAAGGTAGGAAATTCAGTTTAAATTTCGTTAATTAGCGAATTAAAAATATGAATTACTTTGCAATTAACTACCAGAGCATGTGAATTGTGTTTTTTTGAAAGTGATTAATGCAAATTATTGATTTAGCATTTTAGGGTTTTCGGAAAAAAATTATACCCGTCAAATTGGAAATTTTACCGAGCAATTGATGATTCTATTATGGACTTTAATCATGTTAAGATTGTATCAAATGCTGAAAATTGTTTAATTTCATAGATTGTTTGTTAATTTCATAAATTGTTAAATTGGGGATCGGATGAAACTCCTTTGGTGGAAAATTTTAATTGAATCCTTAGAAATTAGTGACATTATTGAAACATTAGGATAGTATGAACATAGAATTTTGTTTCTCCTTGTTCGCGGTCGCCGGAAATCGGCGGAAGAATTTGATTTGGTCGGCGATTGCGTCGGCTAGGGTTTCGCGGGCGTCGGACCGAGGAAGGAGAAGGGTTTAGATAATTACAAATTTAATTAAGTAATTAATGGTATTTACGCTATTTTATTAGTAATTAAAATAAATCCAATTAACGGATTATTAAGAAAATTGGTTCAGCGGTGTCGCGGTTCAGCGCGAGAGTTCCGAACCGGCAGCGAAAACCGGTTCAGCGGGATTCGGCGCGGACGAACGGCACGAAGGCCCGAACCGGCAGCGAAAACCGGTTCAGCGGGATTCGGCGCGAAAGCCGAACCGGCAGCGAAAACCGGTTCAGCGGGAGTCGGCGCGGACGAACGGCGCGGCACGGAGGAGAGAAAAGCGGAAGGAAAATTCGGAAATTTATTATTAATCCGAATTTTCGGAAATAAAAAAGGATAAGCGAAAAATTTAATTCGGAAATTAATCCGAATTTTTGGAAAAAGGATATATGATGAATTTAAATTCGGAAACTATTCCGAATTTCCAAAATATGGATAAAGACGGAAATTGATTACGGAATTTAAAAATTTCCTGAAGTAGGGAAAAATGTTATCAGTGACGACAGTACAGTTGAAAGCAGTCATACAGAGGTATGGTACATGGATGCTATCAGAATAGTCAGTAACTGGTATAGTTGTATTGCTTGGATGGCAATAGCATGGATTGAGTCAGTTACTCAGTGTTGGCATATTTTATGGATTGGCATACTGGACCGGACTACTATAGACCCTATATGATATTTTAGGGTAGTTGTGGTAGGTAACTATGCGGTTCAGACTTAGCTTCCATAGTATACATGTGACTGGTATGCGCCTTGTTGTACCTGGATACATGTTGCCGGATCTTGGAGTTAGAGATTGACAATGACTGTAGGGGCGTGAGCTTCTATGGAAGTTGTTGGTAGAGGACTCCTTGGGACGGTGGCTGAGTCGACCTCTTCTGGTCCACGAGTGTAGGCCTGCGCGCCTGAGAGTGGCAGCGGCAGGGGTGACTCGCCGTGGCTAGCCAGGGTGTCTCACGTTGGCTAGAGATCTATGTGACGGGTTTGTCTATAGTCTCCAGAAGATTGATTGACGAGAGACGCTGCGGTGTCGGGTGCTAGGCGCCATGCGTGCGCAGAGATGGGCGTGTCCCGCTGGCATGCTACCTGGGAGCACAGAGGAGAGCTACTCTGTTGTGACTGGGGGTGACTGTGGATGGTCAGAGTCTGGGACTGAGAGTGCCTATCCACCATACATTGTTATGCTGTATTCTTATATTTTTGCTATTATCCTTCTCTTGCATGTGAGTTTTACTAGCTGTCTTTCCTACTGGGCGTAGCTCATTCCTGTATTGTATATTTCAGTGGCTCGGCAGACTTGACGCTACCTGATTAGGTGGGATCGTGGTCAGCAGGCTTGTGGAGGATATCTGATTGTGATTGTCTGAGATATTCTGGTTAGTTGATTGTTGCTGTTGGATGTATTTAATGAGGTTATTATTCTCATATGTCATGTAATATGTGAGGGAAATTTTGACTTATGTATCTAGTTGGATGATATTGTATTTGTTGGACTTGGATCTTATTCTTGTGATGTGATGTAGTTTCCATTTACTGTTTTACTTTATTGTCTTGGTGGTATAGTGTGTGGAGTGCCATATTTTATCTGAGGATGTTATGTATTTTATTTTTGATGGTGAGGTCATTACATGACTATGGAACTTAACCGTGGGGGTTCAGACTTCTATTAGACCGGTTCTCCTATCGGTATGGGTTAGGAGTATTGGGTCTAGCAGGAGTAACATTGCGCGAGTCCATCTGTTAATTCAGGAGTCATGAACCTGATTTGACGGTGTACCCGGGAGATGGGATCCACATTGTTAAGGAAAGTAGGTGTGTAATGATGTGTTATATCCTATGTTTTTCGTAGGCTACTCAGGTTGGTATGGGACGATCTGAGCTGTCTATATGTAAAAAAAAAAAAAAAAAAAAAAAAAAAATGTATTCCAAAAAAATCAGCCTAGGAAAAAATGGGGTGTAACAAGAGTGGTATCAGAGCCCTAGGTTAGGATAGTGGGGCTAGACATGTATAGAAGTTCAGCCCTAGGTTAGGATAGTGGGGCTAGACATGTATAGAAGTTCAACCCAAGGTGGGGAGAACTGTTGGTCATTTTATTATACTATGGTAGTCTGTATGCCAAATGCCAAATGACGACTCTAATGCCAGATTAGTTGCTTTTGACAGTATGGCTGGTACCAGGAGACTTCCCTCTCGTGGAGCAGCTAGAGGCAGACCTGTATCTACTACTCCTACCCCAGAGACGAGCCCAGCATTGCCAGTTGAGCCAGCCGTGGATCGTTGGATCGATGCCTTCATGCGGTTGCGTCCGCGGAGCTTCAGTGGGTCGGCTGACCCAGCGGTGGCTGATGACTGGATGGCTCATATGCTTGAGCTGTTTGATGCTTTGGGATGTCCACTTGGCAGGAGGGTAGTACTTGCTGCTCTAGTATTGGAGGGAGAGGCTGCTACCTGGTGGAGAGGCCAGCGGCGCGCCATGTATGGGGAGGCCCAGAACAGCGAGATAGCATGGGAAGACTTTGTTGAGGCATTCAGGGAGTGCTACATTCCGGCTTCTGCTATGTCTCAGTTCAGGAGGGAACTTATACACCTCAGGCAGGGCCAGATGTCAGTGAACGATTACTTATCGAGGTTCACTTATCTGGCGAGGTACGCCGTAGAGCTGGTGCCTTCTGAGGAGCGCAGATGTGAGATGTTCCTGGAGGGACTTCGTCCTATGCTGCAGCGTCAGTTGGTTGTGAGCCAGTTTGCCAGATTTCGCGACTTAGTGGAGGCTGCGAGATCCGTTGAACTTATTGACACCCGGATGGAGGCCCAGAGAGAGACTCATAACAAGAGGAAGGGACTCAGAAATGCCCAACTGAACGAAAATGAAAAGAGATACAGAGATCACCGTGGTACCCAGGAGGGCGTGGCCCAGCCACGGCCTATTTCCGAGAGGCCAGTGCAACAGACAGGTACTCGGACTGGGGGTATTATTTGCTACCACTGTCAACAGCCAGGACACATAAGGACCGACTGCCCGGAAAGGAAGAAACAGAGGATCACAGGACCGGTTGGTTCATCTGGGGGACAGCCCAGAGTATTTGCTTTAACTCAGCAGCAGGCTTCAGAGTCACCAGAGGTGATCACAGGTATGCTTTATTTTGGCAACGTGCAGTGCATGACTTTGTTTGATACTGGTGCATCTCATTCTTTTGTTGCTGAGAGGATCTGGAATCAGATATCAGGATCCAAGGGTTACTTGAAGGAACCCTTATTGGTTAGGCTTCCTGATGGGAAAGAGATTCCCACTGTTCAGAAGATTGACGGATCTATTCTGATTAGTGGACACGAGCTCGTGATAGAGTTGATATGTGTGCCACTAGCAGAGTTCGACATCATTTTGGGAATGGATTGGTTGTGCTACCATGCAGTGGTGCTGGATTGTTGGGAGAAGAAGGTCAGGATCAGAGTGCCTGGTTCGGAGGATGTGATATACTTTGGTCTAAATAGACAGATTTCCCTGATCTCAGTTCTTCAGGCAGAGAGACTAGTGAGGAAGGGTTGTACTGGTTGGTTGGCTTATGTGACAGATAGTCAAGCCACTACTACCCTTATGTCAAATATCTTAATGGTGAGAGACTTCCCTGTGGTTTCTCCAGAGGAATTGCCTGGACTTCCACCAGCTAGGGAAGTGGAGTTTTCGATTAATAAGGATGGCAGGGTTGTGGCGTATGCTTCGAGACAATTGAAGGATTATGAGAAGGATTATCCCACTCATGACTTGGAGTTAGCTGCTATCATATTTGCCTTAAAAATATGGAGGCATTATATATATGGAGTGTCCGTAGACTACTTCTCTGATCACAAGAGTCTCAAGTATCTATTCACTCAGAAGGAACTGAATTTGAGACAAAGGAGATGGTTGAAATTGATAATAATGAGAAATAGAAATAGATGAATATAGAGGAAGATAGATGAATATGAAGAGAGAGATTATGAAGAAGAAATATGAGGAATATGAGAGAAAATTAAGAGATTATGATTATGAAGGTATGATGAAGAGATTGAAGAATGAGAATTAAAAGAGAAAGAATAAAATTATTTTATGAAAATGATTGAAAAGATTAAAATATGATTGCTGAGGAACAGGTCATTCCCTATGGTCAAGGTTCTGTGAAATAGACATGACGAAAGGGAGGCAACCTGGGAGCTAGAGCAGGATGTTGTGGAGAAGTGGCCGGAACTTCTTGCTGAATTTCGAGGGCGAAATTCCTGATAAGGTGGGGAGATTGTTATACCCAGTAAAAATTTTTATGTGAATCTTTAATAAATTAATTTTTGGCTTGGATGATTTCATATCGACAGTAGGATGAGCCAGGAGCTCAATTGGAGGCTATTAGAATTTCTGAAATTTTCTGGGGATTTTTCGGAGCACCGAGGAATTTTTAAGTAATTTTCCCTGTTTAATTGGATTTTTGGAAATTCGAAAATCTATTAATTAGATTTTTTTTTAAAACCGAAAAAATTGGTTTTTACCGCGCGTGAACCGGACCGGAGCGGTTCAGCGAAGGCGGGGGCGGTTCGCCGAGTGCGTTTGCGCGTGCGTTTGGATAAGCCGCGGATAAGCGGATCGGACGGACGAGATCAGCGGTAGAGATTAACCGGCTGATCGAAGGTTAAACGGCGTTTTGGCAGGTCAACCGGCACTTAATGGGTCGTTAACGGGTTATTACCGGTTTAAGCGGGGTATTTAACCCGAACCGTTTCGACCCTTAGGGTTTCGAACGGCGGCCGGAGACGAGGCATTCGCGGCGGACGGCGATATTTTCCGGCAGCCTTTCAAGGGGCTTTTTGTACCTGGAGGTTCGCGTGATCGGGGAGAATCGATTGGTACCGGTTTCGTGCGGCGAGGAACAGCGGTTGGTCGCGTGCGAGCTTCACCGTCGCCACCGTCGCCGGAGAAGAAAGGTAGGAAATTCAGTTTAAATTTCGTTAATTAGCGAATTAAAAATATGAATTACTTTGCAATTAACTACCAGAGCATGTGAATTGTGTTTTTTTGAAAGTGATTAATGCAAATTATTGATTTAGCATTTTAGGGTTTTCGGAAAAAAATTATACCCGTCAAATTGGAAATTTTACCGAGCAATTGATGATTCTATTATGGACTTTAATCATGTTAAGATTGTATCAAATGCTGAAAATTGTTTAATTTCATAGATTGTTTGTTAATTTCATAAATTGTTAAATTGGGGATCGGATGAAACTCCTTTGGTGGAAAATTTTAATTGAATCCTTAGAAATTAGTGACATTATTGAAACATTAGGATAGTATGAACATAGAATTTTGTTTCTCCTTGTTCGCGGTCGCCGGAAATCGGCGGAAGAATTTGATTTGGTCGGCGATTGCGTCGGCTAGGGTTTCGCGGGCGTCGGACCGAGGAAGGAGAAGGGTTTAGATAATTACAAATTTAATTAAGTAATTAATGGTATTTACGCTATTTTATTAGTAATTAAAATAAATCCAATTAACGGATTATTAAGAAAATTGGTTCAGCGGTGTCGCGGTTCAGCGCGAGAGTTCCGAACCGGCAGCGAAAACCGGTTCAGCGGGATTCGGCGCGGACGAACGGCACGAAGGCCCGAACCGGCAGCGAAAACCGGTTCAGCGGGATTCGGCGCGAAAGCCGAACCGGCAGCGAAAACCGGTTCAGCGGGAGTCGGCGCGGACGAACGGCGCGGCACGGAGGAGAGAAAAGCGGAAGGAAAATTCGGAAATTTATTATTAATCCGAATTTTCGGAAATAAAAAAGGATAAGCGAAAAATTTAATTCGGAAATTAATCCGAATTTTTGGAAAAAGGATATATGATGAATTTAAATTCGGAAACTATTCCGAATTTCCAAAATATGGATAAAGACGGAAATTGATTACGGAATTTAAAAATTTCCTGAAGTAGGGAAAAATGTTATCAGTGACGACAGTACAGTTGAAAGCAGTCATACAGAGGTATGGTACATGGATGCTATCAGAATAGTCAGTAACTGGTATAGTTGTATTGCTTGGATGGCAATAGCATGGATTGAGTCAGTTACTCAGTGTTGGCATATTTTATGGATTGGCATACTGGACCGGACTACTATAGACCCTATATGATATTTTAGGGTAGTTGTGGTAGGTAACTATGCGGTTCAGACTTAGCTTCCATAGTATACATGTGACTGGTATGCGCCTTGTTGTACCTGGATACATGTTGCCGGATCTTGGAGTTAGAGATTGACAATGACTGTAGGGGCGTGAGCTTCTATGGAAGTTGTTGGTAGAGGACTCCTTGGGACGGTGGCTGAGTCGACCTCTTCTGGTCCACGAGTGTAGGCCTGCGCGCCTGAGAGTGGCAGCGGCAGGGGTGACTCGCCGTGGCTAGCCAGGGTGTCTCACGTTGGCTAGAGATCTATGTGACGGGTTTGTCTATAGTCTCCAGAAGATTGATTGACGAGAGACGCTGCGGTGTCGGGTGCTAGGCGCCATGCGTGCGCAGAGATGGGCGTGTCCCGCTGGCATGCTACCTGGGAGCACAGAGGAGAGCTACTCTGTTGTGACTGGGGGTGACTGTGGATGGTCAGAGTCTGGGACTGAGAGTGCCTATCCACCATACATTGTTATGCTGTATTCTTATATTTTTGCTATTATCCTTCTCTTGCATGTGAGTTTTACTAGCTGTCTTTCCTACTGGGCGTAGCTCATTCCTGTATTGTATATTTCAGTGGCTCGGCAGACTTGACGCTACCTGATTAGGTGGGATCGTGGTCAGCAGGCTTGTGGAGGATATCTGATTGTGATTGTCTGAGATATTCTGGTTAGTTGATTGTTGCTGTTGGATGTATTTAATGAGGTTATTATTCTCATATGTCATGTAATATGTGAGGGAAATTTTGACTTATGTATCTAGTTGGATGATATTGTATTTGTTGGACTTGGATCTTATTCTTGTGATGTGATGTAGTTTCCATTTACTGTTTTACTTTATTGTCTTGGTGGTATAGTGTGTGGAGTGCCATATTTTATCTGAGGATGTTATGTATTTTATTTTTGATGGTGAGGTCATTACATGACTATGGAACTTAACCGTGGGGGTTCAGACTTCTATTAGACCGGTTCTCCTATCGGTATGGGTTAGGAGTATTGGGTCTAGCAGGAGTAACATTGCGCGAGTCCATCTGTTAATTCAGGAGTCATGAACCTGATTTGACGGTGTACCCGGGAGATGGGATCCACATTGTTAAGGAAAGTAGGTGTGTAATGATGTGTTATATCCTATGTTTTTCGTAGGCTACTCAGGTTGGTATGGGACGATCTGAGCTGTCTATATGTAAAAAAAAAAAAAAAAAAAAAAAAAAATGTATGCCAAAAAAATCAACCTAGGAAAAAATGGGGTGTAACAATTATGTTTAGCTGGATTAAGACATTTCAATCCTTTTTTCAATCATTATAGGGAATGATTAATTGTTTGATTCTATAAAGCTATTTTATAACTTCATATTATCACATAAATTTACACCAAATAGTATTTCAATAGATTCAACATATAGATTTTTCAGATTCAATGTAAATTAATAGTGCTTTAATGGCTGTAACAGGTAGTCTCCAATCACACAAACACAACCTATAGGGCCTAGGTTATTTCTAGTTTGTCCATTAGAATTTAATTTTTCTAAATCCACTATTATGGGAGTCCAATGAACCACTTTTTTTTATTATTCAGTTAATCTCAAAAAATCAAGGAAGTAATGTATATTTTACAATTAGTGGATCTATTGAACTTTTTTACATAATTAATTAACATTTTCAAATTCATAAGTACTATATTTAACTCTATCATGAAAATCATAGGGAATATTTACTCATTCAATAGTTTTAAATTACTAATAGCTATTGATTTGTGTAACAACACTTCTATCTTGTAGAAACATTTCATGAATCATGATGTTGGGTTTATTTTATGACAAGATTCATTACAAAGAGGTTCCATAAGACTCATTTGAGAGTCCTGATAAGCACAAAAAGTGCATTTGTCTATAAATTAAAATTCAACATCATCAAGTTATCGAAATGTATTTAGTTATTTAGGAGCCTTCACATTAACAGAGATATTTTGGAAGGTCAATAATTATTGCACATTTTTTGTGATGTTTAAATATGGTAATTAATTAATTCTAAGCTTATCTCATCCCAAATTGATGTTGAATTTACCATCCTTAGTGAGGGTCAAACAATTGTTTCTATCCTTATCTATTTTCTTCCATTTATCGCAAAATAAAAAATACTGAGATTATTCTTTATATTTGATTCCAAGTCATTGAGCATGCTCCACAACATCTTCCATAAAGGAAACATACTTCTCAAGTATGTACAATAGATAACGTTTGAGGTGTAGACCTTTTAAAAAAGGTTTATATTATATACATCCATGATATCCTTCAATTTTTTTACCAGTAATCCATACTTTTTGGTGCCGATGCTAATCTTTTTCTAACTAGCAAAATAGTCCTTGCTCACCAAATTACTATTACACAAAAGAGAAAAATTTATCATACTTTCTAAAAATTAGTAATACTATTAAGAAGATAAGATATTATTTCATTTATAAATTACTATTGACTAGAGGACATGACTAACAAATACTACCTCCCATTAACAATAATTTCTTTTGCATGTTTTGTTATTCCAGTGTTTGAAGTGAACTACTATTACCAACCTTCAAATAATGTAATTTTGAGTTAAGAGATTGGAAGGTATTATCTTCTCTGAAGCAATAGCTCCTTGTTAATGTTCCTCTACTTGTGTTTCGTGTTTGTACATCTAAAAATGAAGATCCTTTGTACATTAATCTACCAACTAGATGTGCCCTTGAGATTATAGAAGAATAACTTGATATTTTTTATTAAGTGTTTATCACCTCCTAAGAAGAGTAAAAGGCAATCTACGAAGCACAAACAGGACTTCGGCTGACAACCACTTCGAGTTGCCTAGTGCTTCATATTACCTTATATATGTTGATGATTTAAACCACTTCTTAGTTCTTTAGCTACAATGTGGAGAAGAATTGGGGTTAGAGGGTTACCTTGCTTTAGCCAATGGGAGAGTTAGAAGGAACCATTTCCTTTCTCATTAATAATCACAAACAACCAGCTTATATTATAGATACTCATGACTAGTTTAATAAATTAACTAGTGATGTTAAACTTGTCTAATACATATTTCCCACACAATATATTATTGAACTAATTCTTAAAGTCTAACTCGATAAAAAAACCTTTTAGCATTGATAATCTCTTTTAAATCATGAAGTTTCTCTTATGAATGTATGATTTCTAATGCAGGTAAGATATTTTTAGTGTTTTCCTTTTAGCAAAAGTTGATTGGTCAAGTGAGATGATGGTGGGTAGAAAGCACTATAGGCTAACTACTAACAACTTAGATTTTTTTTGAGAAACAATACATCCAAATTGTCATAAAGTCTTCAAAACATATATTGCAACAAGACTTCAGAAGGAAAACTAAATTAGCAATACAACATTCTTTTGGTGATGGGTTACCAATAACAAAACCATTGATCGCATCGTAAATGTCATGTTGAAATATGGTCCAACAATGCTTGTAAAACCAAACATTAAACCCATAAAATCTGTGAGCACATAAAGAATCCATCGAA
This sequence comes from Vanilla planifolia, assembly GCA_023846275.1. Classification (NCBI taxonomy): domain Eukaryota; kingdom Viridiplantae; phylum Streptophyta; class Magnoliopsida; order Asparagales; family Orchidaceae; genus Vanilla; species Vanilla planifolia. The sequence continues at coordinate 388,725 of JAIUJO010000156.1, read as the reverse complement.
ATAATATTTTTTTGTATTTTCTCCTTTTAACTTGCTGAACTAGGACTATATTTCATTTAAGTGAGTCTAAGCATCATAAATCAAAGCACCTCTCATGTTTCTTAGTAGAGAATAGTGCAACGTCAAGCAAACTGCAATGTATTTGGCAATTAAATCTTTCTCTAAGATCCAACTCCCACTTGGATCTTTAATTATTTTTATATTCCCCTTCATTCGCTTATTATTGAACATTGTGTGGATGATATTTGTGTTTTTATTACCATTCTTAAACTACACAGTACCTATCATTCAACTCTTGTCCATTTGATTCAGTCCAATCCAGTACATCTTGTAGAGGATCATATGGAGATGTACTAGTTCTATTCGAACTTGGGGCCCATTAAGGATTACTTACTATACTTCTCATTATTCTTTATTATTATTATTATCATTGTGTAGATAGATATAGTAGACCCTAGTTTATTACATATTTCTATTTATTTTTATTAGTTCATTAATTTACCAACATTTTTAATTTAGTTTAAGTTGTTTAAAGAATAATTGGTAATTTTTTAGAGATTTTTAACTTATATTTAGTATAGACCATCCCTTCAACCATCTAACAAGACCATTAGTAAAAAATTTGCTTGAAAATTGTTCTAAACGAGGATTAAAATTTTGTTTTGGGCTTCTTTTGCTGTCATCCACCTCTGTCAGCCATCATTACCATCACCAATAGCACTAACTCGTGCTAACTCTCTTAGATCCACATTAACCCAAAAGCAGACCAAAAGTGTCAATGCCTTTTTATCAATGCTACTTGCCAAAATTGGAACCCAAAGTGATGTATCAATCCACCCATGTCACATTGTGTGTTGCTTATTACTTAACTTTTCTCCATTACTGCTGCTTGAAATGCATGTTCCAATTTAGAAACTTATTGCAATAATTATTTTTGTAGCTTTTCAAGATGTTTTTCTGATTTGTTTTAAAAAATTCTAGGCATTTATTTGTAATTGGTTGTGGTTCTTAGAATTCTAAAATGTCCTATAGAATTCCAAAAAAGTATCCCATAGTATTCTTAAATGTCTTCTCCGTACATCTCCATTTTAGAAACCATGATTTGTTCATCTTAGGCTTTGTTTTTTTATAACCTTGATAACTCATCTATAACTCTTTGAAGTTATTTTTCTTCTCTATAACATGGTATTCTTCTTCTTTAATCTTCAAAAATATAACAAATTTAAGTTTTACTCTATTGTTTAAGGTTGGCTTTAGCTCTCTTCAACTTATAAACTAGGACTTACATTCCTGACCTTGAAATTGGTAGACTCCAATTCTAAGCAACAACTAGAGAGAGTGATATAGTTCCAATCCAAGTGGTTTGGAATCTAAGTTGTCTAGGATTACATTTAATTGTTGCTCAAGAAATGATCAGTAATAGGGATTGGCATAACAAGAACTTCTTCATATGTTAAGCCACTACTTTAGGAAGGCTTTTGGAAAATCATGTTTCATAAGGGTTTTGTCCACAAGAATGGCCATTATATTTCCAAACCTTAGGAACGATATTTGACTATATTTTCTATTTAGGGAAGATAAATTGGTGTCCACCAATAATCTTACATCCCTCCAAAGACCTGCTCTATTAATAAACAAGTTTTTTGCATACATAAATAGGTAGCACATTATTTACGTATCACCACGTGGAGAAAATATACTTAATTTTCAATTTTAACCTTATAAGTACTACAACCAAAACACCTATACTTTGTTAGAAATGTTGCTTCATAATCATGACACTTTAGTCTCTAGCAAAGGATGTCTATTTATCTATTACTTGCAAAGCAATCCATCATTACAATTGACTTAACTTTTTGTAATCTAAAAATGTTATCAAGGCATCAAGCTATCAAGAACTAACTACACCCTTTATGATGAAAAGTAAGGCATTATTAATTATAACTTATAACGTCTACATTTTGAAATTCTTGAAAGCTTCCTTTGGTAATTTTTAGGTAAATCACTCTTTTGGCATTCCATTTAGTATTTTTACTTATTGTCTTGTCACTATTAGCCAGTGCAAAGCCATTCAACTTTTTCCTAAAAAGCTTGAGTGTCTTTGCTTTTTCTTGAAGATCTTTTTTCAAGGTTTTGAGAGATTGAAGATCTACTTGTGATTTATGCTACAAGTCCTTCCTCTGTTTCAAATTAAATTGATATTGTTTACTCTTTCTTTATAATTATGAATTAAATTTATCATTTTGTCATTGAATAGTTGATTAATAGTACAATTAGGTTGTTTTATTATAAGTTGATTTTTGTCATGTACTGAGGTTCTAATATTGTTTTATACAATGATGGCTACCAAAGTTTGAAGTTTCACATTACTTATTACTTCACTAATTGTAAGTGTCTCATCCTCTCCATCTCTTACATAAAAGGGTTTAGAACTTTTTTCTTACTTGTGTTGCACTATTTAGAATCCTTCTGTATAGTTACTCTGTCAATATTTGGAAAACTTTTCATTACTTCATTTTTTTCAATGGGCTATTGTTGCACCCAATCATTCTTAACATTCTAAAATCTAAAGGAAGATTTTTAGTAAGATTGACCATAACATAGACTAGTGCCCCATGGAGCCTTATTAAGCTTATTATCATTACAATACTTTTAATTACTTGCTAACTATTAAACTTATTGTGAAAAGGGCCAACTTGTTGACCAAGCTGACTGGATGGTGCCTCAATAAGATCAACACAAGAGCTTACAAAGGTTTTGTATTAGGCTAAAAATTTGGAAACATTTGAGGACCCTCATTTGAAAGACTACAATTTTTTGAATATTGTACATCCAACATCGAATGTTTTACAATTCTAGTGAATATCTTAGGAGCACATTCTTACCTCTTCACAATAGATTCAAAGTGGCCAATTATTTTGAATTCTTACTCTTTGAAATTTCATATTGGGCCATCCAACTGAAAAATGTTACCTATTAAAGTGAGTTCAAAGGGAGCAACCTATTTAGTGACATCGTCCTCATCAAACATGACCTTTTCTTCACACTTTCAAAAAGACATTAGCACTTTAATGATTGGTGAGGATCAAAACCATTCCCAAATTCACTATAAAAGAAGGGCCATGAGGCTAATGTGCATGAGATATAACCAATAAAAGGGAGGAGCATACTTACAAGAGAGTGTCCCTAAAATCATGTTGGAAGTGTCATCTTGCTCATAGAAAACTTGAAAAATTCCATCACCTCACTATCGCTTTGATCTTTATTTATGATGTTCATTCGAGGCTTGTTTCAAAGAGCACCCTCTCATAATTAAAAAAAATTAAGAATATTAAAATGATGTTATTAATCCTTATGAATGATTAAATTTAAAATTTATTAAATAGAAACTTTTACTCAAAATTTTTCTTTTTCTTTGTTTGTTTTTAAGCTTGGTCACATGTCCTCTATAATATTATCTCTTCATTTCAAATATCAACTTGTTTGCTTATGCTTCCTTAATTTCCTTTCTTTTAGTTTACTCCTTGTAGTACATTTGAGTTTTGTACATTCATCTTAAGCAAATGAGCTCCTTCCATCATGTTGATAGTGTTTGAACAAGTGAATGACTGAATTATTGAGAAATAATTTGTTTATTTCTCATAAAAATATTTTTAAAAAAAGTTTAAAAACTTTTATAATAAGCTTAAACAAATATCTAAAAGTAATATTATGAAAATTTTAATTTTTCTTTAAAATTCTTTAATTTCTATTTAATAATAATTTTTTAGGAAAATTGTAATAGGAAGGTTAACAAGAAGGTTAGAGTACACATAAGTATTGTTTTGATGATTCAGCCTAAAATCAAACCTACATCTAGTTGTAAAACAAATAACGCATAAAAAATAATATAGATATGCCTTTTACTAAAAAAATGGGAATGCTAAACTATCAGAATAATTAACTAGGAAAAAAAGGCTATAATTGCCTTATAATGAAGTAAGATTAGCAGAAAGAGGAAAGCAATGTGGTAATTTTAATATATACAAAATAATTCCAACACTTGAGAAATGTTGTACAAAAAAAAGTATTTTAATTTAATAAACAAAAAAGGGGAAATGCGAGCTTTATTAATTTAAGAAAGAATATCAGGTTGAGGACTTAATGTATAAAGGTAATGATGAGCACTAGCTACTAATGGCTTTAATGTCATTACTTCAAATGTTTCATTAGAATCATTTAAAAATTTCATAAATTTATTTTGATGAATAATTAACTAATCTATAAAAATTTTCTAATAGTTGAAATTATTTACCAAACTAATTGCATGATGTTTTTAATTTATAGATATTTTTTCCATTAAAAAAATAATATTATTTAAGTAAAATTTAGAACAACTAGTAAATATTTGTTAACATAGTCATTGCATAGAACATACATGATTAAAAGAATCTTGGAATTCTTGATTGCAAAAAATACACAAATGGTCATACTAGAGTAGTTTAGATATTTTTATTTCATATGAACTGTTAAATCTAAATTATGAAGTAATGATTACATTTAATTTTGTTAATGAATTAAATGCATACGATGCAATCATTTAATGGAGCGATCAGACAGTTAGAAGAATTACCGCTTAAAAAAGGTTACTAATGCCAATGATCATTTGATTGTAAAATTGTATGATTAGACAACTCACATGACTACTGCAATTGAGAATTTAGCCATGAGGAATAAACTTTAAATTAACCTCTTACATGATGTATTTGCAATTATTTTTTTCTCCATATAAGACATTTTGTTTGTTTAGAAGTAGTTCGATAACAGGGTTAGTGCCGCTAAGTTTATTCAAGACATAGTCACAACATTTCCAATAACATGATTTATTGATCTATGAATGAACAGAGTAGTGCCTTAACTCAAGATAATTCCATCTATGTCTAGGAGTGATGCCTCGATTCAATTATTGTAGTGAACAGGTTAGACATTAATGCTCTATGCCTAAAAATTGTTACATAGGAGGGGGTTAGTTAATTCAAGTGGAATTGGTTTTTTTTTTATTCTAAAAATTTAATTAATTATTATGGAAAACAAATAATTAAAGTCAAGAAAAATGATTCTTAAGATTATCATGGTATGATTTCAAAGATATTAAAAACTAAAATATTGATTTTTTAATTTCATTAATTTAAATTTCAATTTAATGTTTTTAGCTTGCATAGATTATTTTAATTAAGCATATATTCTAAAAAGTAAATGCTTAAAAGTAAAAATAGACTTCCAATGTTTATATTCAATTAATCATATAACTACTTTCTTTAAATAAAAAAGATTCAACTGTATACACATAACACACCCACACATGTATAGACACACATACACACATATAGCAATTTTCCTTAGCCTTACTCTCAAATGATCTTACACTATCATATTTAATTTTTTTAAAAACAATGAGTGTAGCCAAGTTCTAAAAAATCACATTATCATATTGTACTTGTAAGTTTCAAGCAAGATATTATCATTACAGTAATCTAAAATTTTCTCTCTTTCATGAGACCAACACATAAATAGAATGTCTACAAAATTAAGAAAACCACTCAATTCTAATCTAATCTATGGAAGTATCATGAAAAACTACCAAAGTCTGATAAAAAAAATAACTAGTAAGCACCAAGTCTAATAAGACATTATGATATAGTCCTATATTCAATAAAGTATAATTGATAGGAAATAAGTATCCATTATATTATTATTGATGATGAAATAAATAAAATGAATTATCCAACTAATTCACTAGCTCTAACAATCTCTAGCTAAATTCCTTCTCAAATTGTATCAACATGATCTTGGTATAAAAGGGAGAGAAGGGTGGCTCTGTAAGTAGTCTTTGAGCCATACAATAAATCTATTATGCACTAATATGAAATATGAATGTAACAATAGAACAAATCTTATGAATTAATGACATTAGTTTCTAAATAACAAAATGATATAGTCATGTACTAACTAATTCAATATTTATTTCCTTACACTGTGACTAACTAGATACGTAGCATCCACATCATGATATAATATAATTTTTAATGCATAAGAATCACGATAGATCGTGCCACTTTTTCCAATATTGTAATTTAGCAATTCACATAGTAATGATAATCACATGGGCATCCATGTACGATTCTAAGTCTTTAAGGACCACAAATGGTCCTTAATAGAAGAAAGCACGTCATTTGATTTCTTCTAGAACTAAATGTGTAATTGTTTTCTTCTAGGACTCTTCATACAATGGCTTCCTACAAATTCTAGAGGTTTATATCATGAAATGTAATACTCCAACTATATGATTAATTATTCAAATTTAATTACCACCAAGCAAAGAGAGTGGGTTAGCTAACTTGTTTGTCTCCTTATTTACTATCAATAATTTAGAGTCCACTATATCTAAATGCCTTAGGTTTCTCACTAAATCCTAATTCAACTATCTAAAGATTCTTAACCAAATTTGGATATATTTATTCTTCACCATGTTTTGTTTTGGACCTTTCCTATCTAAGATAATCATAGGTTTCATAATGGCTTGGCATTTAACATTAGATTCTATAATTAACTTATTGTTAATGTAACTAAGTCACGATTCACACAAATATCTCTAGTTAGCCTTATGATCACAAGGCAATCAATTATCATCATAATGATCATAAGGCCTCTGCTAAGCCAACAGAAATTCCTCAGATCACCATTGAGAGTGTCAACATGTAACTTAAGAGCCTAAATAAAATTACTTGTGGCCTTAACCTATCCAATCAAAGGTCTAGCCAACATCTTTACCATAGTATTTATATAGCCAAATCTAACACAACCTTATGCCTTATTCCAATCTCTTCCACCTTCTTGCAAGGTCTTAGTTGATAGCCTAATTGACTAAAGCTTAATTTTCATTGTTCATAATGGTTCATCAATGGTATCTCAATATCCTATCATAACTATCTTTTATTATAGCTTCCTTTTCTATTAACCTATTTCTACTCTTTTGAGTGTGGTTCCACATCTAGGCTTACTTTACATATTCATACCCAAGAACCTTAAGGTCACAATTTTGTTATGCTAAGGTTATCAATAAAACCTTTACCATAATGCCTAGCCTTAACCTTAGTTATAGTCATAACCAAACTCTTTGGTTGCCAATCATATCCCTACTTAACTTTGCCTTCTTCTAAGGCCTTAAACTGAGACCTCCAAGACATTCTAGGTACTGACCAAGAACCACACATTTCTTAAAATCCATTTAGGTTCTCTTGAGGGTTGAAACAATGCCTCCAATATCTTAGCCAAGCCCATGGTTCCATTCTTCACAAGTAGACCCTAGACAAAAGAATGGTCAACTACAGCATTCTCTAGAGTTTTTTACATATTTTCAAGTGTCTTTAAATTATTTATTACATAATCTATGGAATAAGATATATCACATTACATTTCATATATTCTTATCAAAGATTTTAGTGATAACGTATCCATTTAGACCATGTCATGCTAGCAACAAAACTTGTGAGTAATTTTAAACATAATTGTAGTGACTGAAAAAATGCATTTTAAAAATTAGGAAGTAAATATTCATGATCGCACGAAACTCTTTGTCTATTCATTCAATAATTTGGAAGTAAATATTACATTCTATATAGATTGACAAACATGAATTATACTTAGAAAGAAGAAGAATTACACTTAGGATCCTAACTCTTAACAATATATAATAAAACAATGGAATATTATGTCAAGGTTATGAGTGTTATATTTAACAAAATTTTGTTCTTCATGATTTCAAAATTTTTTAACAATTATCATGATAATTTGTGCTTAATACACAAAAACTTAGACAAGAAACATAAATAACCAAATTGGCCAAAAATTTATCATGCTTTTCACTTACAAGAAAGGAAATGAACTCTTAAAAAAATATTTAACATTAGCAAATTGTTAGTAATGATATATGTCTAATAAGCATAAAAAGTTTTAAAAACATAGGAAAAAAGATGTCATTAATATAAAATATTATTTTCAATAAATACTTGGTAAAAGTTTTTTGATAATACATGGTAAACAAAATTCTCATTGTAAAAAAAATAAAACATTCCATAAAGTTCACGTGCAAAACATATTTAAAAAAAATTATTCTCAATATGAAGGTTAAGACTAATTTGTAATATAAAAAGATAATTGTGAATATATTTAAACATTTGGAATATTCAAAAGTAAGTCCATAAAAAGTAAATAAACAATGTCAGCATGTAATATTGGTCCACACCATGAAATCATATTGAATAAGGCTCATGGTTGATTGGGAAGAGGCATTTTAACATTTGTTGGCTAGGTTTTCCTTTTCTCCATGAAATGACACTTTTTCTTTTTGGTGACGTGGTGTGACTACTTCTAAGCTATGTATTTATTTAGCTACAAAGATTCGTTGGTATTAATGTGAATTGGTGAAATTAAACTATTGTTTTATTTAATGGATTCATATTATTACCTAAAAATGCTTTTATGTAATTAAAATATGGGGATTCAAAGTTCGATGTGTGATTTCTTAGTCATGAAGGCAAATTTGTTCATGCCCACACTCATGAAGAAGGGGGCTCGTCTTCTATTACATTCCCTTTTATTCAATATTTGTTTTTTTTTCTATATACTTTGGTGTAAGAGTTCTCTTTGATCATAAGCAATAAGTTATCAAGCTCCATTCCATTATAGACCACTATGTGTGCATAGATCATAAATTCGATTATCTTTTATTATACTTTTTCCCCTTAGCTTAGAAAATTTTCAATGCAATATATAATGAACTATAAGGTTACCTAAGGCCCATAAATAATTTTTCTAGGTTATTAAAAAATTAAAGTTTATATTATATTATAAGAAGTAATGTATAAGGCTAAAATTTTTACAAATATTTTAATATCTATATCAATTATTTATGTAGTAGTATCTTTGTCAATTTTCTTTTAGAATTGTGATTGTTTCTATAAGAAATTTAATAGAAAATGTATAATGAAAATAAAAAATTTTAATTTTCACATTTAATATCATCGCTGTTGTTGTGGAGCTCTAGTTTGCATATAGACAAAAATAGTGGAGGGCATATTCTATACTTTCTTTCCTTACAATTTTTCTTCTTTCAGTATTCTTCTCATTTATTGAATTAGAGCTAAATTAGATTCCAGCTATAAGATTCTTATCATATGTACCTTCACTCTCAATTTTTTTCTTAACATAGCATAATTTGTGTTATTTAAATGAACATGATGATCCACAACCATTACTTGTTGCATTGTCACATTTTGTTGCACTTCCCTTCTTTTAGGCAATTTTTTCCAACCCTCATTATGGCTCTCAATCATTGAATTTTTATTACATACATGATGCCAACACATTGCTATAAGATTTCTTCAAATAATTCTTGAGTAGTAGTACAGTAATCACAACCATAGCCTTGCTATCTTATTTATATGGAACAACCATATTATGCATGATATTGACCAAGTAGCTCACAAGAAAGTAATATTCACCAGTGACTTGTCTCTTTTACCACCAAACTAATGACTAACTTAGCGAAGTAATTGCATCTAACTACTTCAACATAAATTGAAATTAATCATGGGTAACAAAAGGTCAAATCCTCTTTCTAAATTATTTCTAGCCTAGTTTGAAAGCAAGTTTTAAAAAACTTTATAAATAAAAATTTACCATATTTTGATGTGATTCATATGACACAAGTGGCCTTCTTTATTTTACATTAGGTATATTTTGTGATAATTAGATTTATAATCATGTCTAATAAATTAGATTACAAAATTCTTATCATTTTAATGTTATCTTATGAAAACTTATCACTCATGAATGACACAACCCCATCCATTCAAAGTACTAAAAATGAGCATCTATTATTATGTCTTAATCACATACATTTTTATTATACTCAAACCATGTTCCATGTTACACAATTAATGTATTATATTACCTTTTCCATTACTGGAATCCATTTGACTATTATGTGCAATCTCTTATTATGTTTAACATTAATAGCTTTTTGGTAGGCCACAATTTTTATTAATGAGAATATTATTGTTTAATAGGAATTGCCTTGGTTACATACATCTATAAATATTAATCATATTGCACTTCTTATAGTCATTTCAATGAACTTTGATAATTCAATTGAAGTGTAAGACACTTACATACTGTATTACTATTAACTTCAAAAATTTCTTACATAATATTTGGTGTGACAAATTTATATGGATACAATTATGTTACACTTGGAAGAACTTAATCTTGTTAAGTAGGTGTTTGGCATTTTGATAAAGTAAACTCTATCACTTAAAATATCAATCACATTATCCAATACCTCATACTCAATTTTCATAAAAAATAAGCACAAAAATGAAGCTTTGACTTTTTTAATACAAATATAAGTTTGAAGAACTTTCAAACATTTATCCACTTACGTCAAATCTAAAAAAATCCTATAAGTATCTCAGTAATGTCTTCCTAATTTTACTCATTATAGTAATTAATCTTTTATGCATTAAATTTTTAAAATATTTTTATCTAAGTTTATTTATCTTAAGCTTATTCTAAATAACGCATCAAAAGAAAAAACAAGTTGAATGTGTTATTTCCAAAATAATGTCCTTAATTTAAAATATAAAACTAAGCAAAAAAGTTTATTTACATATGCATATGAATTGTTTTGGATAAAATGATTGTTTAAAGTATTAAAATAAGTGTTGAACTCAATGAATACAATAATAGTATAAATATATAATGTATGTAACCAATTAGTTTGTTTAATTGATATAAGAGAAGTTATATTATGAGGTTTAATAATGATCATATACAAATTTTTCTTAGATCATTACAATCGTACAATTTATTTTTTTATGATGGTTTATGTACAAGGATAGTTTTTGATATATGGTGGTTAATATTTTGATATATAGATTGGCCTTGCTTCCTTTTCTTTTATTATCCACTTTTCGTTATCATTCTGGCATAAAGGCAAGACCTAAATCTAGTTGATGTACCCATTTTATCTTTTTCATCCATCATTTTTGTTCTATTTTTTATTTGTAATAAAATATTTTTCATACTTTTATATATTATATATGGTTTAATTAATATAATATTACATTTTTATTAATAACTTTTTATTTTTTATTATTTTTTTGTTTATATCTTTTAATTTTTAATTTTTCTCAACATATGTGTAATGTTTTATGATAAATTATATACTATATTTTGATTACTTTTGTGTATTTTGTAATGTCTACTACTTTCATGTTTTTATTACTAAAAAATATTTTTTCCACTTTTTTTTGGTAGAACAAGTTTTCTTGTAACATTTTATTGATGTTATGTTATGATTATATTTGTAATTTTATTTATTTTTTGTTCTTATTTATTTTATTTCCTTCAACTTTTTCTTTTTTCCACTTACTTATTCCTTATGTTTGTAATGATTGCCCTTTTTTTTATATGATATATAATTCAAAAAATATATATGTTTAATAACCTAGATAACTTTTTACCTTTTGCTATTTTAAATTATCATCATCTTAACAATAAATTTTATTTACTAGAATTATGTAATTTTTTTATCATTTTCATTATAATTTCGAGCAGTTTAGACGTTTCGGGATAACAATATTTTTTTCTTTGTTTGAAAAATCCCATTATATTTCGACAATCACAGGCTTGCCTAGCTTGCAAAATAAACAACAAACAAAATGTAAATAGATCAAGTGCTAGAAACATTTTATCATCTTAATGATATTTTACATATTTTATTTAAGTTATATTTTCATTTGGTTTACATATTTCTTACCTTTTGAAATAATAATTTAATTAATTATTAATAAATTATAAAAAAGCTTAAGGCATTTTAAATATGAAATCTCCTTTTACAATAAAAAATAAATAATATTTCAATTTCAATAAAAACATAAAATTGTCAAAAAAGTTTGATTGAACAATTTAAAAATTATTAAATTAATTCCTAATAAATGACAAAATAAATTTCATTTATAACAACTTTGAGAAAAATATGCCAGTGATCGAAGATGTACATAATGTATTTTAAGAAAATTAAAAGATTAATATATGATATAATTTGCAATATTTGCATATAACGAATAATTTATGACAAAACGAATATAGGAATTATATACTTACAAGATTATTAAGTTAAACAAAAAAATTAAGCGAAATAATATGAAAATAATAGGATTTTGTAATTCTGTTACGATTTAAAAGTTATTTTGCCAAGATCTATAATATTAAAAAGTTAATAAAAAATTTAGAAGAAAAATAAATATGTAAAATTATAGATTTTAAATATTAAAAATATTGAAAAAAATAACTATTGAACTTAGCTAAATAATACAAGTAAATTGTTCTATAAGAAATGCTAAACATATTAAATGTGAGAAATGTGTAGAAGATAATAAATTAAATATCATAATAAAATCATATATTAAATATCATCTCCATAAAATGTTTGTGAGATAGAAAATGGCAAATCATTAAGAAATAGGTGCATCTTAATTCATAAAGAATGTGTATAATACATTAAAAAGTTCTTTATCTAATTAAATGATGTCTAATATGCCAATATAAAAGAATAAAAGAGCTGCAAAAATATTTATATAATTAAAAGTGAATTAAATAAAAATCTCCATTTTCTTTAGAAATGAAAAAAAATTCTTAGTATTGTCAGGTCACAAACATGTTAATGTAAAAATTTTGAAAAAATTAAGAGATATACGATTATTAAAATAATTGAATAATTTAATGTTTGATCATTATATTCAAAAAATTATGTAGTTACAAAAATACTTCAATAAAAATAATTTCAATAAATAAACAAATAAATAAATATATTTATAATTGTAAAAAATTTAGGCATAATGATTAATAGAAATTTTAAAAAAGGTTGAAAAATTACAATTGAATATTGTTGATAAATATAAAATATTGAAAATATAGAAAATTATTATCAATACAATGCAATAAAAATTTGCCAGATTAATTAGAAACTGGACAGCTAATGAGATAAAGTTAAAAAAAGAAAAAAAATCTTAGCAAAGCAATTTCTATGTATTGGAAACAACATTAGCAATATCTTAAGTAAATAATATACTGAAATAAAACTTCATATGTAATAAGCATTGATATTTTATTTTAAAAATTTTAAATTTTTAAAAAAGAGAAAATGTTAAATATTTTAAAATATTTATATGTGCTTCAAAAGGATAATTTTTCTTCCTAATTTAATATTAAATATTAAAACATTAATGCATTTTTCATTAACAATGTTTTAGAAATAAGAAAGTCATGGATGTTAAAAAATTGTAACATAAAAAATAATTAATTAAAAATATGACTTTCATATGATTGTAAAATTTTAAAAATATAAAAAAAAATATAAAAATATACTATTATACTGAAAAAGTACTATAACTCAAATATTTGCAAACACAATAAAAAAAATTCCTAAACAAACAAGTAACAAGAGCTTTCCATTACAAATAAAAAATATCAAGAAAATGATATATTTATAAAAATCAACAATTTAACAAAATAATAAAGGAGATGTAATTTATATGCATAATATTTTCACAAAAACTATTCTCCATATTGATTCCATGGAAAGTTTGAAATATAAAACTCATTACAATATTTTTTGAGAAAACTTTTCCGAAGAATTTTAGTAAAAAAATAAACTTTGTAAATGAAAATATTGCAAATTTTAAAGAAAAATATAGAAAACATGAAATTAATGGAAAAATATTCAAATTTACAAATCTTTTTCATATTTTTCGAAAAACAATTTATTTACAGACATTTAATTCTAAATATATAAATACAAAACTTTTAATAATTCAAAGTATTTATATTGTGTGATGTAGGCCAAACAATTTAAGAAATTGAACATTTGATTATATATCTTATAATATAAATTAAATAATTCAAAATTATGCGAAATCATTTCGGTTAGAGTAAAAATAACATATACAATAAAAATTAGTGAAATTATTAGTATTAACTATTGAAAGAATTTTTATTATTTGAAAAAATTATAGAAAATTATTATTTTGTATATAATTAAGATAAGCATTAAGAATAAAGAGTTTTTCTATGGATAAAACATAAAGAATAAGCATTCATTATTTAAAATATATAAATATATGAAAACTTGTTTAACTAAAATAGTGCTTAGCTAAGCAAAACGTTGTAAATTTAAATGAAAAAGAAAAAACAAATAAAGAATCACCGGTAATTATAAAAATATACTTAAAATATTTGATAAACTTATACAATACATTACAAAGTTACACAATAACATAAAAAAATCTTATTATTATAATTAAAATATAAAACATATAAAAATATTTATAATAATTGAATACTTAATATATCAAAAATCATTTATAACTTAGTTATCAAAACTATCCTTTGTATGAAAAGTTAAAAGATTTTGAAATAATAAGTTTATTTATATTAAAATTATAAAAATCTAAAGTATATAACACTTAAATAAATAATGTACACACGCAAAAAATTGGTACAACAATCTCATAAACAATAATGAGATGTTTTTTTTTTTTTTTACTTATGTTATTGGCAACTTTGTAATGCATTGTATAAATTTATTGAATATTTTAATTACAACACGTTTATCTAGAATCAAGGTAATTAAATATCAATGTGTAAAAGCATTTTAGGAATGTCTAAGGCCTTCCTTACATCGAGCATAAACTTGAGTGGAACAACAATTTTTTTTGAAAACTTTTATAAATAAGTTTAATTTTTAAATTGTTTAACAGTTGTTTTTGTGATTTTTACTTTTTTTCCATTTTGTAACTTCCTAATTTCAATGACTTCTATTTTTAACTTTTTATGATATTTTTTTTCTTTCAAAAGCTTCAATTTTTATAATCAAAGTACTTATTAATTCCTTGTTGAGCTTACTAAGGACTAGATTTTATTGGAGTCAAGACTAGGGCATAAATAGTGAATACAATTTGATGACTCAACCTATTCACTTTGTAGTCAATGACAAAAATGGTTTTGGATTGCCTAATCTACAAAAAAAATTATTTTTAAATCTTTATGGTCAGCATGTTAAACTTTTAATTTTTTTATAATTATGGAATATAAAATTATCAATCTTGTATGTATATATGAATTTTGTTTTAAGTTATATTTCATTTGAATATATTTAATTTTTTAAAAATCTTATAAATATTCAATTTTTTTAATATATAGTTTTTTAATTATTATAAATTTTTTGAAGCATGTCCTAACTACTAAACATAATGGTCATAGGTCATGTTACTCGTACCACCTAGGGGCATGGGCCTTAGGCACCGCCACAGGCAAAGAACTTGTCAAATCTAAGATGGGTTAAGCTCGAGTATCAGTGAAGTCATTTTATTGTTGCAATATTTAAGCCAATTGGTTAAATGTGTTTCTTATGAACCAAGTTAGGAGAAACGAGTTAGGACAGATGTGTTAAATTATTTAAGTAAATCAGGTATGGTAAGACCCATAGATGTGTGGTTGGTGACCAGAGGCATGACTTCTCGGGAACACTAAGGGTAGCAAAACCATGTAGGCTTATTATAATATGTAGTTCATGTATTATAAGCTTGAAATACTTCAATTATTTCAAAATATGGGATTAAATAAAAGTTCTAGTGAAACTTGAGATTTGTACAGTTATATGCATTTTTGTAATCAAATAGTCTAAATCATGACCATATTTTTGAAAAGCTCGTTGTTCAGCAAGAATAGTTTATGAAATGGTTGAGACTCTCCCCACCTATGTGAATAGCAATCTAATCATCATTGTTATCCATCTGACTTTAAAATCCAATGCTTTGGATTCTATCTGATTATGACTACATTTGAACAATTTATTATTTAAGCTGATTCCACAATTACTGCTTCATTTGCTTAGTCGGATGGCAGCTATACCGTCTTCATAGTTTGTATTGACTAGCTTTCTAAAAAGTAGATTTTAGCCATTAGGGAGTTATTTTTTGATTTTTTTTTTATTTCAACAATATATATGGATCATTTACGAAGCATTAAAATAATTAAATTGGACTTAAAAATGTTTATATGAGTTGAAATGAAGTTTAAACTAAGAGCAAAAAATTTTTACGCAATTACTTGAGCTTTTGATTTTGCTCAGTCTCTATTTCTTCCACATTTGTTCATAATCATTTTCTCGTTTCTTAGAAACGTCTGTTTAATTCTTTAGTAATTAAAATTTTGGTTAAAGAATTAAAGGTGTAGAAAAGTTTTTAAGAATAATGGAAAGGTTTTGTTGGCAACTCTAGTTCTATGGATGAGATAATAATTTTTAGATTATGGCTTGGAATTTACACAATTCTAATTTTTTGTGATAATTTAAGAGCAATTTATTTAGCTAAATATCCCATTGAACACTCAAGAAAAAAAAATATAAAATTATTATATAACTTTATTAAAGAGCCAATATAAGATTATTATAAAACTTTGTTGAGCCATTGGCTGTCAAAACATTTAATAAACTTAGATTAAGCTTAAAAGTCATTAACATATTTAAATTATTTAAAAAATGGAGAGAACTAAGTGTTAGAATTGTGGGTGAGGGTTTGCTAGAATTCAAGAGAATTATGGGCAATCATATAAGCTATATACTACAATGATAAGTATTATGTTATTTAATTTTTCCATTAATTTTTCTTTTAGCTTTAGTTTTATAATCCTTATGGGGAGATTATTATACATTTTAATATGATGATCACAAAACTAAGTCTAAGTATTTTTTTATACTTTATTGAACTTAGTATTGTTTTAGTTAGATCTCATGGAGTATTCTAACAGTCTAGTTTTAATTGATTAAGAACTATAACTTAAATAGTGAATATAATTTGATGGCTCAGTTTAGTGTCATAATTATGACAAATATGGTTATTATCTTTTATGTGTACTTTATTTTGGTTCATGTTATATTATTTTTTGAAAGAATTTGAGTCCTTAAAAAATTATAAATATTCAAATATTTATTATTTATAAATTTTTCTTTTTATTATAATAATATTTTTTCGTAAGCACTCACAACCATAAACCCCAAAGAGCCTAGTTAAATAGCATGTAGCACTTGGTGCATGGCCCTTGGTGACACCACAAGCTAAGAACCTTATCGAATCTAAAAAGAGTCAAGCCCAATTATCAATCAAGTCATGTTACTATTGTGATCTCTTGGTTAATTTGTTGAAGGAATTACTTATGAATAGGCATAGGAAAAATGAGTCATGGTAGACTCCTCAATCAGTAGGGAAAAGCGAGTCAGATTAGACCCACACATGCACACTAACGACTTGAGTCATGACTTCTTGAGGACACATTTGGGTAGCCAACCCATTAGGTTAATTATAATATGTAGTTAATGTATTATAAGTACAAAATACTTCAACTTATTTATAACGTGAGATAAAGCAAAGTCGATTACCATATTTGAGATTTCCACACTAACTAAAGTGTGTTTTTGTGATTGACTAGTCCACATCACACTCATATTTATGAATAGTTAACACACTTTAGCCGTTTATCCAGAATAGTTGATTGAATACCTGAGAGCCTCTTTGCTTGTGTGAATAGTAATCTGATCATCGTTACTGTCCATCTAACTCTCTAAATCTTATCTCTTTTTGATTAAAAGTGGGTCGTTTATCATTTAAGTTAATTTGATAGTTACCACTCAAATCGCCTAATTGGACGGTAGTTGTACCATCGTTTCCATCTGTTAGTGCTAGCCTTCTAGAAAGTAAATTTTAGCTATTGAGTGAGTTTTTTACATTAATTTTATTTTAATTATAAATATGGATCATTTATGAGATCTCAACAATATTCAATCGGACTTGAAAATTTCATACACGTCCAAGTGAAGTTCAAACTATGAGCAGTGCATTTCTACGTAATTTTAGAAGCTATGGATTTTTGTGGGTCTTCATTTCTCCTACATTCCTTCATAATAATTTTGGTACTTCTTGATAACATCTCTTTATTCTTTAGTAGTACTACTCTTGTTTAAAAAATTAAAGGTGTAGGGATTTTTGTATGCAAAAATTGTAAAGTTTCAAATTTTTTATATAGCCTAATTTTCTCAACTTTTGATGTCTCACAGGAGCACCAATATATATTTGTTTTAACTCAACTAGCTTCAACAAATGGAGCGATTAGTAGAAGCCTGATAAGGAATTAGGGGTGATTGTAGGAACTGGTTTCAGTTGACTGAAATTAAACTCTTTTGTGCATTTTGTTTGTTGTTGATTAATTTAATTTTTTTGATATGTTCTATAAAAATGGCTTTATTTTAAAGTCAAATTTTTTTTCTAATTTTTGAATAAAACTTTGTTAAACATAGAATTCACTGCTCTCCTATTATTCATTTTTCCTCACACATTTTATAATAAAAAAACACTTAGTTTTTTTACCATGCAAAAATGTTATCCATTCTTATTCCACATGTGGTTATATCAATATATTTAATCAATTGACTTTTTCATTTGACATTAACGTCCTTCCAATGTTGTTCACTTATCATATCTACAAGCAATTCAAGATAATCGATTAGTATGCTACTTAACTAGGTCATTAACATCAAAATATCATAAGGAATTGCACATGGGACTAATAACATCTTTATGTTAATGTGTGCTATATTTCATTCTACATAGTCCATGATGAAATGGTGCCTAAAATAAATTTATTCAATGTTATAGTAAGTACTTTATAAGGTTTTGAGCTAAGAAAAAAGCATTAAAATTGTCATATTTTTTTTTAAAATAATTTTATAAGTAATCCCATATCATCTAATTTCCTTTTCAAACTAAAAAAGTATTACTTTAAATCCTCCAAATGCTATATATTGTGGTTCATTTTTTGCTAAAACAATAATTCGATATTTTTTTGCTAGATCATTAGTTTAAAAGGTGCTAAACATGATTAAATACCTAAAATTGTTTTCTTATGAATTCAAGAACCTACATTATCTTTGTAGCCACAACTTCCAGATTAAAGCCCTTCGTACTAGAATGAAGGTTTTCAAAAAAGTCCCACATTAAAAGCTATGTCAGGTCTTCTAATTGTCAAGTAAAGAATGTGTCATTTCTTGGTATACCTTGAAATCTATTGGCTTTCCTTGCTTATGTTTATTCGATAATACGGGGAAACTCTTGAAAGTAGAAATGCATTTGATGTTCTCAAGATCACAAAATTTTAAAATCTCAATTTTATAATTTATTTAGGATACAATGATACCTTTCATATCCTAGTTAACCATTTATCCGAAAAAAAATGTAGCCTCACCCATTATGTTCAAGAAAAAGCAAACACCCATAAGCATACTAAATCATTCACATAAGTACAAGTTGGTTTATCTAAATATGATGTCATCTATATTATCTTCAATTAGGAGAAGTTCATCAGCATAGTTCATGATGAACATAGTCCTATCTACATTCCAATCTTAAAATAATGTTTGACTAGAAATCAATGAAGTATGTTCATAATAGGATCTTTGTTTTTGTTGCAATTCTTATTACTCTTTCATTAGCTTATGCACATGATTTTGATCAAGAAACTATTGAATGCAATCCAACTATGCTACATATACTTTACACTAATTAATAACATTTAAAAAGGTGGTCTTAACATCCAGTTGGTATAGTTTAAAAAACTTGTATTAAGAAAAAGGTAAAAATGACCTTGTTTCCTTCAACCTTAACATTGGTTCAAGTATTAGTTCTAAGTTTAGTCTTACTTGACATAACCATTTACCACTAGCCTTCCCTTATTTTGAATTATGACAACACTGTCATTTACTTTTTTTTTAGTATCCATTGTTTGCCACTAAAATAAGGTCACTTAGAATGTTTATTAATTCCAAAACATTCACTCTCACAAACAAGTTGAAACCATCTATCATGGCTAAATAAAAAAATTATTTCCTCAAGGCTTCACTTGTATTTTAAGGTACAAATTTTGAAATAGATGCACATATCTAACTTCTTTTTAAACGGAGGCATTGGTTTGTACTCCAAAAGAGATATGACTTAAGATTACATCTCTAAGGTGATTTTCATCTTACTTAACTTGCATTCAAGAAAATAAGAAACCTCACTTATTATGTTCATCTCATATCCTACACCTACATGCCTACCAAATTGTTCACATAAGTCACAGTTCATTGATCCAAATATGGTATCAACAAAATAATGTTGGACTAGGAGAAGTTAATGAACAAAATCCTTGATGAACAAAGTTCTATCTACATTCCCAACATAAAACAATGTTTGAGTAGAAATTGCTAAAGCTTGTCATTGCAAAATCTTTGTTTATCTACAAATGTTACTACTCCAAATTCTTTTATGTCTTCTAAATATACCACTTTATTTTGATGCATAATTTCATCAAAAAACACTTCAGTAGATTCCATCAACTAAGTTTCCTTATTAAATACCTTATGGGTTTATCTATTTGAGGAATATTATAAGGAGATAGCCTCTTTTATCTTGGTTTCTAATCTCTAATTCTTATCTACTTCTTGATGTTACTCTATTATCAAATTATGTGTATGTTTTCATATGTGGATTTCTTGTTATTGAAAAGTACATATAAGATTTTATTCAAAATTTGTTTGATAATAAATTTATTTAAACATTAAGATAATTAGAAAGTTTAAATTATTATGGTGTTATGATTTTGAGATCCAATATCACCAAAGAAAAGTAAAAGTAGCTACTAAGGCTTTAATAAGAAGATACAAATTGTTAAGACATATAACGCAAAGGAAGTTTAATATAATTTGATGATATATATTATATCCTTATCAAATAGAAAGGACTTTACTACATTCAATATTGTGGCATATTGATAGCAAGAAGTTATTGTCTTATGCTGGCTTTGTGAAGTGAGGAAGATCAAGAGAAAACTATTTTTAGGAAGAGATGTTATACTAATCCTAATTGAAAATGAGATTTTCTACCATAGAAATTAATATTTTACCTATTAAGGAAATATTTTTTATTTTGTAAAAAAAATAGGTCAAATATATCTTGACAAAATAGTGAGGCTTATGTGGTATTGAAAAAACTATTATATTACATAACGATTCCAAACTATCATACTTTTCTTAAAAGGTTAGATGATGCATTTTATAAGAAACTAATGTTTAACGCAACATGCTAGTCTAAAGAAGAAGTCAGTGAAAGAAAATATTTAAAACAATTAAGTATCTATTAAGTCAATGAAGATTAGATTTCTAATGTAGATAAGATAAGTGTTTAACTTTTAATTAATTTTCTTACAATAATAATTGTTAATCTAGCATAGAGATGACACCGTACATAGTATTATATAATATATTGTGCAATTATTGTTATGCAAACATTAATAAATTAACAATAACCTTCTTGATATAGATATGATTTTAGAAACTATTAAGAAGATCCACTTAATCAAAGCATGGATTAATAAAGAAAAGGTTTACTATATAGAAGTTTTGATAAGAAAATAAAGAAAGTGGATTGTTTGGAAGAGTATCATGTATTGTTAAAGGTAAGTCCTATAAAATGCATTATAATGTTTGGAAAATGAGGATGATTAAAAATAAGGAATTTTTTGCCACTATACATAATTGAAATAAATTGTTACATTACTTATAAGATAGTTTTGTCATTATCATTAGCCAAAGAACATACCATATTTTTTCTTTTAGTTTTAATAAATTTTTTTGCTACTACTACTTATATATTTAAACATGATCACTGTAGCATGATGGTGCATCCTTGATTATTTCATGAGGAAAGGCTAATCCGGTTCATAACATGGGAATTCAATAAAACAAAGACGGAGAGCATCCCATTTTGAATGTATAATGGATAAGTTGTACTAACTCTAGCTACTTGGAAAGTATAGGAAGATTTTGTTGGTAAGCAACCAGATATTTTTTAAATTTGAATGATTAAATTCTTATATGAAGGGAAGTTTACAAAATATTCAGTAGACTTCAAGGTTTTTTGAACATTTGTTGAATAAATTTAAATGAATTTAAAATTTTTTTTGAATGTGATTAAATGAAACTTCCAAATGTATTTTTTTTTAAAATATCAGAAAGAATATTATTTGAATGAACTAATAGTATTGATGAGAAGTGAAATGTTATAGAACAATTGAAATGAACCCTAAATAATAATTCCTCTTCAAATTGAAATGGATATGTCATAAAAAAAATACAAAAACTTTATAAAAATAATATTAATTTAATTCCTAGGGAATTTTTATTGAAAGCTAATAAAAGAGCCAAATGACATTAGAAATATATGAATTATTTATTTAAATAAATAACACTTGGAGTAGTTTTTTTTAAGTTTGTTGAAAAACTTTTAGAAGTCATTTTGCAAAATAATGTGCAAGAAATAGTAATCATCATAATGTTTTGGTCACAATGAATATCTAATAAAATAAAAATTATGTACCAAATAAGGAGTATTATGAGAGGAATGGAACTAATAGCGAAGATATTATAATTACAACTAAAATGGAAAATTATTGTAAAGGCTAGGAAGAGGGAGACAAATAAAAAAATTTTGAAAGTGCCTTTAAAGAAGGAGTAGGAACCAGTTTCATGAAGTGATTATATGAAGCTTTTTTGATAAAGAAAGGTTAGTCACCTTTTGAAGGAGGATTTAATTTTCTAATAAAATTGGTATCAATCCAAGTTAATATGTATGTCCCACAAGACATTTAATATTCTTAAAAATAGTTTCACAAGTCCTAGGGGGAGTTTTGGAATGTTAAAACCATGAGGAGGATGAGACATTATTGTAAGTAGGTACCAAATGGCCCCATAAATGGATAGAAAGGTCCAAAATTGTTGTAGGAACAAGGCTATCACTGCTAAATGTTAATAGATAGTTTTATGATAATTTCATGTGGTATTGGATGGTTTAATGTATATGTTGTTGACCCTTAGTCATGGTACTTTGTTTGGTGATAACAAATCTTAAGAATTACTAATGAATTTGTTAAAGAGTGTTCCTAAATTTTAGAAAATTGATGTTATATTCATAAGAGAAATAAAAAATGAAGAGTTGTGGTTTGAATTTAACAAAAAGATTTGTTTTAAGTTTAATATTATTTATTTAAATTTTATTTTGATTAGATGTTAAGCTTGGTTGAAATCACTCATAAAAGGTACAAAAAATTAGTCTTATTGAAATTAATCATCTTAAAAAATTATTAACATTTTAAGAACTTGATTTTATCTTTATTATCCAAGAATCATTTTAGTCATATCATACCTTTGAAAATTCTCTTTCCTAAACTTGTCGAAAAATTTATATTTTAATTATAAATTTAATTTCTAAAAAAGTAATAATAAAATTAAAACAAAAAGACATATTACTAAAAGGAACAAAAAGACTCAGGTAGAGCACAACGCTTGAATACTACTAATAACGCATATCATGTCGATAAAATAACTTAAAATCCTATCCAACAATTTTGTTTCTTTCATAACTTAAGAATCCAAACATGACTTACATTTAGAGCATTGAAAAGGGAAGACGAACCCCAAAAAATTCAAAATGTGCAATGTAGTAAAGCTCTAATAAAGCCATAACAATCCACCATTTATTAAATCTATGACTGTAAAATATGTATCCATTTCATATAGTTGTACTAAAAATTGTGGGAGTGGTTTTGCTAAACAATTGCACAATTATGTGATTGAATGGTTCTAATCTCATCCACTTTTAAAAGAACTATTTAGATCCTCTATCTAATCAGATAAATTTGAGATCCCATAGTCCATGTTTTATTTACACTAAAAGCTAAATCTAATAGTCAAATCATGATTTAGATTTAGCGGTTTAAATCAAATTATAATTTCTAAATAGTTTTTTTATCTTATCTGCCCAATCGGGAAGGTTTCAAAATCAAATGGTCTAAGAGCCTTCCGATAAAGTCCCTCCTATGTAGAGAGTCTTTTAGTTGCTTGGACTTTTATAATTTATTAATTAAAAACTATGGTGGATTTTTTAATTTGAATAATAATGAGTAGTATGTTAATGTGGCATGTGTTTTTAATAATTAAAAATTTTCATAAATAAGTGAAATCTTGAACAAGATAGACTGATAAAATTTTGACAAAACCAAAAGAAAACTTTTTAAGTCATGATATTCAAAAATTTGGTTGTCGATGCTAATTTACATTTTGTTACGGTACATGCTTCAATCATCAAACTAATAATCTCCACTTTCTTCTCAAATAAGCTAAGTTCTCAATTTTCTTTAATTATAATTTTTTTAATTAAAATACTTATTTCTCAATTAGCTTTCATCAAGCATAAAATTTTTTTTAATTTACATTTTGTGCCTTTGAATTATTTTATTGTATAACCAAGTTTATTATGTTGTATAATCATAGTAGTCATTCTCTATTGTTTTGCTATGAGCATTTTGTTCTTTTGGAAAAAATTTTATATCAATAAGAATAGTATGTGTAAGGCATAAAATGTTTTGTTTTCTCAAATCTAATAATTAAAACAAAATATTAAACATTACAACATTGATTACTTAATTTCAACTAAAATTATATATATATATATATATATATATATATATATATATATATATATATATATATATATATATATATATGTTGTTCAAATAGGATTTGAATAATTAAGTTTGGAAAACTCAAATAAAATAAATAAATAAATAAATAAATAAAGTTAAAGAAAATCCTAAAAATTTTAGTTTTAGTAAGGATCTTCCAAATGAATAAGTTATAAATGAAACTATGACTGGCGTTAAACCTTAATCATTCATAAGCATAATCCATTGCAACAAATTTTAAGGCCTCCATTACACAAGATAGCTTAAAGAATAAATTTTGGTAATAGTGCGAAAGAAAGAATTAAATCTATTTGAATGAAATTATGGAAGTCTTAGATCACTAGATATTAGTATAAATAGAACACAATAGACTTCAAAAAATTGATTAATTGGTTGATAATTTCAAAAGATTGTAAATTTTTTAACAATTTACTAATTATATATTAAGTCTCTTTAAGCGTTGACAAAGACAGTAAGAATACAAATTGAAAAATTAAAATGAGAATTAATTATGGTAACAATAATATATTATGTCGTACATGTAGGCGAGCTTATCTTTAATTGTTATGCATTTTTGTTTTATAAATAATTTATGTTTTAATGAATTTTATTAAAAGTTTTGTTATTATCAAGAAAGAGAAATTGTTGTGTTAACACCTTGTGTTGATTCTTAGTTTGATGAACATAAACCCCATGTATTACTAATTAATTTTTTTAAATAAATTTTAAATTTTATATAAATGATGCATTTTTTCAAGGTAAACATTGAAAAGAAGATGGGAAAAGGTGAAATTTTGTGATGATAATTTTTATTTGATTCACAAAAAACTAAAAGAAATTTTTTGAATTTAATTTTAGACGTTGCAATTTTACTTTGTTAAGAATGTACAGCTCAATTAAAGTCACTTTTTTTTAAGGTACATAAACTAAATTTTATTTAAATTAACCATTTTATAAAAATAGTAGGATTCTAATATGTAGATCAAAATTCAATCATCTAAAGAATTATTTTTTTTCTTAATCATATCACTAAAAAATTTATATCAATAACTTATTTCAAAAAGTGTATTGTAATTATAGTATTTAATTAGTAAAAAACATTAATATAATTAAAAAAAATAAAAAGAAAAACATATTACAAATAATAATAAAAAGTGTCTAATTAAAGCATAACTCTTAAATGTTGGTAAGTGGTTTTATGAGATTTATAGAATAACCTGAAAATTCATCAAATAATTTTAGTTTAATACATAACATACATATCAAAATTTAATAAAGTATGTATGTATTAGAAACAAGAGAAATCACTTCAGAGTGAACTAGAGGATTACTAAACAATAAAATGCACTTATTATATGGCAAAAGAAAATTCTTATAAAGCAATAGCAAACCATCATGCATGAAAAGTGGGACTAAAATGTGTAACCATTTTGCATGACTATACTAAAATTTATTTGAGTGATTCTATCGATTAATCATTTAATTATGTAATCAAATGATCATAATCTCATTAGCCATTTGAAAACACATAAATAGATTCATTGTTTGATAATGTTATTTCAAAATCGACCACTTCTTGTCTTATCAATGCATAAGAGCTAATTCTTGTCATTATAGCATAATTTAGAGCTACTGGTACAGATGGAAAAGTGCTTATTTAATCCAAGCAATCTGATCATGTTTTTTTCATTATGATACAATTTAGGAGCTTTTAGATTGATCGGCTCCTGTGTAATGACTATTTTAGACATTATTTCAAGATATTGGGATTTTCATAATTATCCATAATGACTAATTCTTCAATTTGTTAAGTGCTCTTGGTAATTAGCAAAATTTTATAATTAAACAAATTCTTGAACAAATTTGTTTGATGAACATTTTAAAATATTTAAAGAAAAATTTTCAAATGATGACATTTAAGTCACTAGCCCCCAGTGCTCATCATCACATCCTTATGGTTTGTCCTTCACATATCAAACTTGTAATCTTTACTTTCTTCTACAATGAGTGAAGTTCTTAATTTTTTTTAATTAATTCATTTCGAATACTTTTATCTCATTCAACATTTTCAAATATAGAGTTTTTGTTTATATTAATTTTTATTTTGTGTTGCTAAATTCTTTTATTTTTTTTTAAATTTTGTTAGGTTTTGAGGCCAAGTAGTCAATTTCTACTATTTTGTTATTGTAAGGTTTTAACATGCCTATCATTTAGAAAAAGAGTTACATTATTTACATTTTTTTGGTTATATCTTGTCAGGTGTCGATGTGGGCTTCATTTTAAGCTGAATAATTGAAAAATCATTTTTTATTACTTATTATCTATACAAATTTTTTGATTTTTTTTTTAGAAATTTATGATGAAAAGAAACTCAACATATTTTAAAATAGAGTTAATTGTTTTTAAAATAATTTAATATTTGCTAAAACTCACTTTTAAAGACATACCTACTTTTATTAAAAAATATATTAAAGTAGACTTTTAAATATTCTCTAAGAAAGAAAAATTTTTATGCCAAACAATTCACCCCACTCTTACTAAATAACAATTCCTTATGACATTTGAAGAAGTATAGAGGAAAAACATATGGTGACATAATATCAAAATCAATACGATTATAATCCTATGGTTAATGAATTGATTAAGGAGGCCAACTATCTTAATTAAATCAATTAGGAATAGAGAAATTCATATGTTATCTGACTTGTGTAGAAAGCTGTAATTAAGAGTTTGATGACTAAAAGAAGTAGCTATAGTAGTGAGAATTATCAAGGGCTACTAACAGCTTGAAAGCTCTCTCCATATTGCATAAACATTCATCGATCTATTTTGTTCAAAACTTCTCTTGCTTTTAGAGTTTTTCTACTAGCTAAAAGCATTTATTGAACAAGAAAGTAAGCATTATTGGAACGTCTATGTTTTTTATTTTTTAAGGATAAAATTTGTAATTTAAATAAAATATTCTAAAGGCTTAAAAATAGTTAAAAGAGATGTTGCCCATGAGTCCCTTGATTAGAATGAACTCAGACTTTTATCTAGGAAAACTATATGTCAAATGAATGAGATTTGGTGAGGGTGTTTAGTAAAAGAATTTGACCAAAACTAACAAATCTATTCTGTTTTAGTCCCACATTATGAAAGTGAATAAAGATGTTTTGTATATGAAGCTTACATCTCCTAAAAGTCAACTTATTCGGGATTGACTACGCCCTGGTTTGCTTGAAAGATCATTTTTCCTACTACCAGTAATGATTTAGAAATTGTATATGTGGATACAACATTACAAACCCATTCTAAGACCATAAAACCTATGTTGATAGCTGTGCTTAGTACCGAAATTGACCGATGAATTTTGGGACTTGCATTGCAAACCTCTTAATGATAACCAGCATGTTTTAGGTGTTTTAAAGACTTTTGGTTCTCTTATTAATAATTAGTATTATTTTAATAAGCATTATTTTTTTAATTAACTATTGTAATTATAATGTACATTTTGTAGAAGTTATTAAATAAAATACTAGGAAATAATAAAAAAAATAAAATTAATTCAAGATAATAAATGAAGAAGAATTAAGTTTTTTAAGACCAAATATTTTTTAGAATATTAATTTTTAATAAAATTTAATTTTTGTTTCTTGTGATAAATATTTTAGTCAAGCTTAACATTATAATTAAAGTAAAATTAAAGTGCCTTAAATTTAAATCTAAATGTATCTTTTGATATTTTGTTACTCCAACTAAAATAGTTTTCATAGGATTTCACTTTTGCTACACTTCTTCAAGTTTTCCCATTAATACAAGCATTGTTTATCTAAAATTTTGAAATTAACTTAAAAAGTTATTAAAAGTACACAGAGTTTACTATCAACAAATAAAATACCATGGCAAGTTTCAATAACACAATAATCTTTCCTTTTTGATGATAATAAAATTTGTAAAAAAATAAATTATTTTTAAAAGGAATAAAAAATAAGTTAAAGATAAATTCCCCTTTCATGTTTGTCATTAAATGCTCTCCCTTTATTTACGATTATTTCTTTCAAATTATTTCAATTTCTATTCTTCGCTTTTATTATCACTTAAAGTGACTTTATCTAAATTTTGTAAATTATTAATAAACCTAAATTTTTTTGAGCTTTTTAAGAAATTATCTAAGTAGTTTTTTTTTTAAGAAAAACACTTCACTCCAATTACACTTCAATGAATAGTCTAGCTCACACAATTCTTTTCAAATTTATTTAATTTATTTTTTGTAGCAATTATCAAAACAAATTATTTAAGGTACATTGTATTATTATTGATTAAAAATTTGTAAAAAAAATTAATTATTATGAATGTTGGTTTATCCTTGTGTTTCATGCACCAAGCATTAAATGTTTTGCATTTTATTCTAACAATCTCATTTACTGTGAAACAAGTTTGCATATAAATAATAAGCCATGAATTTTTAAAAATGGTGAACTAGTACTTTTCAAATTACCTTGGAGATTTCAGCAAGTTTCAACAAGTTGAGGACAAGTGCAACAATTTTTATAAGATTTTTTTACTATAAAATATAATGTTAGCTTGTTGATTTTAAGGTACTCTATTTTATTTTAATTTCAAATCATATTTAGGAGCCTAAATTATTAAATCATCTTCTTGGTTGAGCGAATAAATAGGATTCAATTTTTTAGTCCCTAAAAGTTTTTATTTGTTTAAATCTTACTTAAACTAATCTTTGATTTATGAAACATGATTCTATTTTTCAATCATTTCTTTCTTAGTTAAATAGTACTCCTTTATTTCTTTAAAATTCGATTTTAGATTAATTATTAAACATTAATTAAATCAAAAATTAATTCTGTTAAATTTTAAATAATTAAATAATAAAAAAAATAAAGTTACATCTCAGTTGTTTAGGAATGTAAAGTTC
This sequence comes from Vanilla planifolia, assembly GCA_023846275.1. Taxonomy (NCBI): domain Eukaryota; kingdom Viridiplantae; phylum Streptophyta; class Magnoliopsida; order Asparagales; family Orchidaceae; genus Vanilla; species Vanilla planifolia. Next base: position 359,099 of record JAIUJO010000156.1, on the reverse strand, counting down.
TCTAACTGAGTTGAAGGCTAAGCAGTCACTTGTAATCAATATTTCCTCTGTTAAATTATATTCTTAAATTTTTCCCAAATTTTATATTAGCTTGATCGTTAAACTGTAATTAAATAAAAAAATTATCTTAAAATTTTCTTAATTAAGTAATAAAAAAGCATCAAGCTATATCTGTATTATGCCAAAATGCAGAGCTCTTGGATTAAGCTTAAGCTAAAGTGGGCATTTGCAAGTATTGGAACTAGCAACTCGAACAAAATCAGGTTAGGGTAGTTTGTTGTAGTCCTAAATCCAGTTGGGATATATATGGCCCAAATTTAACGCATAATTCTATAACCATTCAAGTTAATTTTGTGACTAAATATCGAGCACACAAGTGTGAGTCAGCCCCTTTTTTGCTCACAAAATCACATCGTGCAAAAACTTATAAAGAGCACATCATTTTCATACTATGCAACGTGGGACTATTCTTTTCTACTTATGTACTTCCAAAATTGAGAGTCCTCATTGCCTTCTCAACATTTATTTTTGCTTTGGAATAGAAGAGAATGCCTCTCCCTATAAGTAGTGATCATAATTGACCCAATGCTCAATTTGATGAGCTAATAAGAGGGATACTACATCATCCACTATTTGTGATTGATCCTTGCATGACATCCAATGGTTGTGAACTCGTCAATCTTTGTTAGATGAACTTTCATGTGAAAACTCTAATTTTGAATCTTGTGGCTTTAAATAATCAATTTTGAACCCTATGGCTAAGATAATTCTCGATTTTATAGTTTATTAATTAACTGATTCAGAACTCATCTAACTTGTTTGAATGGCATAGATTGAATCTAACTTGATCGAAGTGCTCAGAATTTATCTGTCATTAAAAAGTTTGATTAGATAGTTGTAATCTACTCTGAGCTGATCCATTGACTCTAGTTAATAATGCCTAATGGCCAAGTAGCTTGCCATTATATATGCCATTAAAGTTGTCATTTTAGAATTTTGAGCAATTTGGAAAAGCATTTTAAGATGTTTGGTAGGAAGATTTCAAAGAGCCCATGCTTGATTTTTTAATTATTATTACTAAAAGTTTTTTATAAATACCTAATTAATATGATAAAATGACTATTAAATGTGAATAAGCTTTTAACATCTAAAAGAAGAGTTGCATCATATTTTGCTAACATAAATTTAACCTACCAGCAACCACGTGAAAGAAGAGTTGCACCATATTTTAACATAAATTTAACCTACCAGCAACCACGGACTACAACTTGAAATTTTAGTTTCTTTAAGGTAAGCCTAATTCTTCTAGGCTTTTACTTTCTTAATTCTTGTTGTAATTTTAAATTTTTTTAGTCTTTTTAAATTCATAAATCTAAATAGAAAAATTTGTAAGTTTTTATTAAAATTTATTTATTACTATATTTATATTTTTCCTTTTGGGTTGTGTGATCAAGAATTTGCAAAAGTCTAAGTTCAATTTGATCTCAAAAAATACTTAGCTGGGGTTGAGCTCATGAAAGCCTAGGTTATAGTTGAAACCCCAAAATCTTGTAAGTTACATGTGAACCATATGGAAAAAGTCTCAAATTTCTTTGAGGTGAATCATAAGAAAAATCTCAAATAATAAGTCTTTTATTAGTAAAGTTTACTCAACCTTGGTTAGGGGGGGATGTAGGTTCTAATGTGAACGGAGCCTAATAAAAATTTTTGTGTATCATTTCAACTTTTATTTTTATTTTTCATAATCACAAAAATGATAAATTCATAAATCTATAAATTTAAGTTTTCAACAAACATAACATTATTTTTATAAAACATATTTGAAAAATAAGTGCATCTCTTACTAGAAACATTTATTTTTAAATCCCCACTTTTATGGGATTTACACATTAGTTTTCACTTTAATAATAAAAATCAATCAAAAAACTATTCAAAATTTCATATTTATTTATTCTTTATGATGATCCTTAATAGGTATTAAAGTTTTAAGATTTTCTTTCATTACAACATTTTTCTGTATTTATTTTATTTTAATATTTAAGACTTCATTACTCAAATTTTAATTATTCTTTATTTATGCTCAAATTAATTTTTTAGTTTAAATTTTTTCATCAAATTTTATATGCATAATACTTGATTTTAAATATTAGATTTGAGAACCCAAGCTTTTTTTGGTTTATCATATTTGTATATATCTATGCTTCTATTCGTTTCATTCTCAATGCAACAGTTTGAAATTTGAACTAAATATTAACTTTAATGTTACATGCATGTGATGTATGAGCAAGTTGCTTGCAATAGTGTCATTTTATATGATTATAGCATGTAAACTATCAACATGTGTATATACATAAGATCTTCCGACAAATGCAACAAAAATTTCTCGACTAATTTGTTTTTGTCCTTGAAAATGATTAAGTAGGGTATTAGAATTTAAAACTACTCGATTCCTTAAGTAATGATACATGTTTATTAATTTTTTATATTAAATCATAGTCCTTTCCACATTCTCAAAATACATGTTGACCTTTTCTCTAATTTTTTTAGTAATCAATTAGATACTCATTTTATTCTTCTTTAAAATTCTTTTATTTTCTATTAAAGTTTTCATTTATTCTAAGAACATAAAGTAATTATTTAGCCTATTTCTTGTACAAATTTTTCCCCTCACTTCAAGATATACCCTCTTCTTTTTCTTCTATAACCATAATGCAAAAGACTCCATTGTTTTCTTCCTTTCCACTTGTCAATGTCTTCTTTTCTCTTATATTTTTTTTATTCTTCTTCAATGTTCCTTCATAAATCATCATTAACTCATGCCAAATTTTATAAGCTATTTTAAAACTCATAATTCTATTAAATTTAGTCGTACTCAAAGTATAATTTTATTAAATTTAGTAGTAAAAAAATATCTTCTGAGATTTTATTAGTCAAAAAACAAAAAGGATTTTGTATTACCTTTCACATTTCCCTAATAAAGCATTTTAAATAACTAGATATCAGAGCCTTTTAATAGAGATAAAAATCACCATAAAAGATTGGTGTGCTATAAGAATAAACACCTTAGTTAAACTTACTAAAATTTTATTTGATCCTTAGATCACTGGTAGAATTTATGTCCTTATGAGAAAATCTTACTTTAAAACTAATTGAAGTTTGGTTTCGCAAGACGATGACGAATAGCTAACAATTAAAATTTCTATTTTTACAAAAAAAATAGTAAACCAAAAAGCATGAAAATGCTTTCAAAATGCTTAAGAAAATCTCTAAAATGAATTTTTATTAATTTCAAATTTAATTTAAAAGATATTAAATTATTTTAGTAATAGGCTTTATAATAATTCTAAAATAGAAAAATAAATAAGAATTAAAATATACATAAATGATTTTTAGGTGTTCGATTTAAAACAAGCTTATGTCAGCCACAAAAAAATTTCAGTTATAACAAACTCAATATATGCTTTTTGTTAAATGATAGGTAAACTAAATTATTACAATAATGAAACAAAAGAAACAGTACACTACAAACTTACAAAAATATAAAATGACAATAGAAGAAAAAGAAATAGTGACATAAAATTTAGAATTATTAAATAGCCACAAGTACTTTAATTAAATTATTTAAGAAAAACAAAAATGAATACATTTGCTGATTGAGAAGAAAACTTCTTCTAAGAGCTTGACGACTAAAGGAAGCAATGTATTAAAGCGATAATGATCAAATGCTATAAATGACCTGAATGTGATGACTTAGAAATTTTGTTTAGATTGTGTAAAAATTCATTAATCTAGGTTATTCAAAAAGTTCACTTATTCATAAGCATTTTCTAACAACAAAAAACACTTACTAATTAGGAAAAATAATCTTGTTGTTCTTATTATTTTGATATTTTTTTAATAAAAAGTTATCATTTGAACGAAATGTCATAGTAGCTTTAAACAATGTCTAAAATAGATGTTGTGCATACATTATTTGATCAAAATGATCTATAGCTATTTGAACATGAAAACTACATGATCAAATGGATAAAATTTGATTATGACCATTGGATATGAATCCTAATCAAATGACTGGATTTTGATCCTATGATTAGAATAACATAGACTGTGTGAACATTAAATAATATGATCAAATGAAGGATACTATCAATCTTCATAAAAAAGTAGAGGAGATGAGAATCATTTGATCATGATATCATGCAACCTGACAATTTTGGCTACTACCACAATTCAAAGGCATGATTTGCAAAAAAAGCTTTTTTTGTCCCACATTTGGGGTTGGTTGCCCTTTAGTTCACTTAGGACTAGTGATGCACTACACACTATATATGAGGATACAGTACTAAAAGCTCGATCCAATAACCTCAAAAGCTTTTTTCATAGTTACACCTAGTACTATAACTAGTTGAGAGGTTTGTGGACGTGCATTCCAAACCCTTAACTAACATCCAACATGTCATAGGCATTCTCAAGGATATTTGTTCGAATTAATACAAATTAGGATAATTTTTATTAATTAATTATTGTAATTATAAAATACATTTTGTAAACTTTATTGAAATAATTTTGATATATGATCAAAAATAGATTTTCAAGATAATAAAGTAGCTAGTTTAAGTCATAAAGGATTGTAATGCAAGTGGTTGCTTACTTAGAATTGAAATTTGTAATAGATACAATTTTTTATTTTATTACATCAAATAATCATTTTAGGCATATTTTTGTTAGCGAGCACCACCTGTTTTGACTATGAATAATAGCTAAAATGGATAGGAATTATTGAAAGGATAAGTAGCAAAAATGCTTGTTTTAAAAAAAATTACTTCATTTAACATATGTAGATAATTAGAAGCATGCAATACCTCTTTTTTTAGTACAATATGATGCAATTTGAATAAAATTTCTTTTTGAAAAATAATACCATTGATTTTTTTAAGATTCTTTTACTTTCTTATGTTGAATAAATATATATGCTATAGTTATTATCTAAATAGGCAACCATAAGATTATTGATAATGATGGTAGCATCAAGTCAAAAGAGAAAAACTATTCTACATAATTTCCTAAAAATTAAATGTTTATATAATAGCTGGGTTTGTCACACTAAGGAGATGATAATTTTTTGTGCTAATAATCAATTTAGATAACTCTAATAGACCAAACTAGATTTCTAATATATTAAAATCATGTTTTCCTATACTCTTTTACGTTCTTTTAACTTTCTTATAATAACAAAGTTTTTATACCTTTGTCTAACAGTTGCTTTTAAGTAATATAATAGTTCATTTTAATATTTTCAAACTTTTCTCATTAATTATTCTTTATGTTTTAACTATTTTACACTTTTTGCGTTTGAATATTTTTTTCTTTGTTTTTTGAAAAATTATGCTAAATAATTTGAAGTTCATGTAAATTTTGTGGAACTCACTGTGTTCTTCTCTATTTCCTAAAAAAAAATTAATTATAACATTTGATAGAATATGATTGTTTTCTTAACTTATGATGCAAAATATGTGGTGGTTCTTGTGATACTATTGTATCTTATCATTTATTTAATTTTTTTCTATAAAATCTCATTTTTTATTTAAATCTGGTATTTTTTATTCACCTTATGGCACTTTAATTTATTTTCAATAATTTATTCATAGACATATATCAATTAAAATGTCCAAGAAATCCTAAATATTTTTTATTTCTAAACTTTAATGATTCTCTTATATCCTTGATATAGTTCTTATTTTTCATTTTAATTAAACTTATTTTTAATAATTGTTATCATTATTTTTATAAATAGATATATTTAGCTAAAAAATATATTCTTACATTTGTGCTCATAGAATATGATTAATGTTAGTTTGTTCATTAAGCTTGGATTACACTAAAAGATATTTTTCACAACATAATACATATCTTTAATATTAAATGATTTTAATTATTTTAAATAAAATTTAAGACATGCATTTATGCATTAAAATTTTCTTAAATTTTAATTACATAAAAGTTATATCTTAACAAACAAAAACATTTTTTGGGCATCTTCAAAGATTGATTTCATTAATGTAAGAAAATATATATGATTGAAAAAGAAAATTGTATAGTAAGAGATATAAAAATAGTGATATACAACATTAAATATGATAAATATTTTGCACAAAAAGATTTCCTAAAAACAATTTGAATAATGAAAAATAAATGAAAAGTGCTCTATAAAAAATGGAAGTAAAAACTAAGTTGGTCATACGAGAAACATTGTACTAAAAACTGTTAAATAAATGTGGCAAAAAAAAATAGAAGAAAAGAAAGGAAAAACCAAGGATATATTTTTTTGGTAATTCAATTATCAATAGCATTTTATTAAAAAAATTTAAATGCAAGAAAGTGTTTATCAAACATTTCAGATGTATTTTTAAAAATGCCCTTTTTAAACTATAATGAAAAGTAATGTGTTGACGAAGACATAGCAAGTTCAAAGCAATTAAATAAAATATAACTATTAAGGCATTTATACACTTGAACGTTTAAATACTATGATTAAAATTTAGTCCAAATACCAACCTTATTATAAACAAAAAATAAAAAACCCAACCTAGATTACAACGTATAAAGTTTCCAAAAAGATATTGTATAACATATTAAAAAAGGGATTACAATAATTTGATTAAAGGATATTTTGTAAAAAAAAATATTCCAAAAAGATTATAACAAGAAATAAATAATTTTAATAACTACTTAAATATTTATATATTATTTAAAATTATTTGCTTAAAAGCTTTACAAGAAATGTAAAAATACATAAAATTATTAAGATAATAAAAAATCCTTAACATTTAAAATTTTTTGTAGAGCACATCAAAATAAAGTTTTATAAAAGATAAAGAGTACTAAAAATTACGTTTTAGAAAATATTTTTTTATTTTAAATAAGTTTCAAAAAATTTTCAATATAATTAAAAAACTCAAATGTTTAAAATTAATTATGAAATATTAAATAAAAATTTAACACAATCATTAAGATAGTCAAATCCCTAAATAATGATAATATAAAGGTACACATATGGTTTAGTAACAAACTATTTTTTTAATAATCAAATTTAAACAATTTTTAAGTAATACATAAAAAAATTAAAGAAAATACAATCAATTAAGAAAATCATTACGATAGCAAATACTCATATTGATAAAAATTAATTGCATTATTTATTTAAAATAACATAATAAGAATTATAATAAATTATTGAAAACAAATCAACAATTGAATAGAAACAGAAAATGTTGAAACTATGCTACTTTTAATGATAAAAAGTAGTGAAAGATTCAAAAAATATATGAATATTTGCCCGATCATTAACAATTCTTATGATATCGGTAAAGAGGGCGTGTGACTACGTCCACTAGCCTATCATATGGTCTATCTTATATAATATGTGGCTTTTAGAGATGTGGTTTGATTGGATTGCACAATCTATTTCTAAATGGTACTTCAAAATTAAGATTAAGTATAAGAAGTGAAACAATAATTCATCTAAAAATTAATGACCAAAAATTATTTAAATTTTAATAATTTAATAGAATTTAGGTAACAAAAATGTTTTTAAACAAGAAATATAAATATTTTATGGAAAGAAAGAAATGAAATTTCTTAAAGTTAAAAAAAATACAAAACTAAGTACAGTTATGTTTAATTAGAATGTAAAATATAATTTACATAAATAATAAAGAAATTATCTTGATGAATCAAAGATGGATATGTCATTATGCAAAAAATTAAAAAATGATTAAAAAGTATAATATTTTTATTATCAAAACATTGACTTTTTACATCAATAAAATATATTTGTAGTTTGTTAAAAAATAATTTTAGCATAAATAAAAAGTTTATAATTATTATAAAAATTTATATTTTTTATTTTAATTAAAATATTTAAATTTAATTTCAATATTTTGTCTTTTAAAAAGGTATTTCAATAATCAAACATCAAAAAAATTAATAAATTAAAAAATATTACTAATTTAAAAGCCAAGAATATTAGATGTTAAACAAATTAATATTTAGAACATTATATAGAACACTAACAATATGTACATTGAAATATAAATTTATTCAACTCAATATTTTAATTATTTAAAAAATTTAAAAAATATCAACTAGATGACATAACATCACTAATTTTTAAAGGTATTTGTGTATGCATGCCAATTACAAAGAAGTTACATTGACAAAAGAAGTTATAAAAGTGAAAAAAAATTTAAAATCATAGATATAATAACTCAAATAAATAATATAGAAAAATAAGTTCAATTAGTCCAAAAAATATTTTTAAATAATGAAAAATTGACAAATATGTCTACATAATTTGGGAGTACACTCGACTAAAGTAAAATAAAAAAACATTATTTATTTTGAGAATAAAGAATAGAAAAAATTATTTGTATTTACAAGAAGAAATTGTTATAACAAGGCAACAACTTTGAATATTTATTTAGAAAAATGAACTTTAAATATGTAAGAAATAAAAATTATTGAATAATAAAATAATGTTAGGTCATTTCATTAAATATATATATATATATATATATATATATATATATATATATATATATATGTAATTCATTAATATGGATGAAAATATTTGAAATGAAATTTTAATGTTAAAAAAGTATTTGTACAGTTCAAAACAAAATATATTAGCAAAATTCTAATTATAGTACATTACGATAAGCAAGTTTTAACAGTTTGAGGGATTGATATTTTGTAATTAAAAAATATGATATAAAATATTATAAATAGAAAATAACTATTATATTAAAAAGTCCAAATATGTATCTTTGAAAAATACATATCAATACATATAAAAAAATAATATGAAAGACAAAAACGTATAATATATAGAATATTAAAGTATCAAAAAATATTTAGTGTTAGAAATTTGTGAACATGATATTCATAACAGATGGTGAATTATACAAATTTAAAGTTAATTAAAATTAACTCAATTTTTGCATGTGTTTACATGACATAAATATTAATAAGATTTTTTAAATTTTTGAAGACAATCAAAACAAAATTTAATAATTCAAGATAAGATTTTTTAACCAAACTAATTAGTCTCACTCTAATAATCTCTTATTAATTTTAATTATTCTATCAAGAAGCTAGTTTTAAGAAAACTTATTTAGTTTTTAGAAAATTTTTTTACTCAAAATCAGTCAAATTAAAATGAAGAGCATCGAGAATAGATCTCTTGGCTTTCATGAATGTTACAATAAAAAATATAGAAAGACATTTTCAACTTTGGTAAACCAACATCTCACGATATTGTTATTTTTAAACAATAAATAAATTAAACAAAAGAAATGCGGCACAAATGGTTTTAGGTGATTCTATAAAACTATTGCTTGCATTTTCTCTTAATGAACTAAAATAAGTTTCAATTAATAACACATATTATGGTAGATACAAGGAGCAAAACCTTAAAAAGCACCAAGTTTTTTTCCCTTGGCTATATTGCAAAAACTTCAAAAAAGACTCTGTTCTTACCTAAGGCCTCGTAAAAGGCACCACACTCAACTTTACTACTTTCTCGATAGTGGCCAACTGCAAGTCACATCACTAAAAATATAGCAATATAGTTTACACAATTATTAAATACTTGAAGGAATAATACAACATAATTTATATAATTCACAAAAAAATAATATGATACAATAATTCAATACTATGAAAGAAAGTTACCAAATTAATCTATGAAACTTTCAAGTAATAAAAAAAATTGATAAACCAAGTAAAATACTAAATAACTTACCAATCAAGCAAATAGGACGGGATAAAACCACAGTGAAAAACACAATCAACATTCTTTTTCTTGTTTTACATTCAACATTACATAGTAATAAATTCATTGTCATATTTCTTAAAAAAGTATTTATATTTATATGAATTAAAGGAATATAAACAAATAAAGAAATTCCAATAATTAAAATCCCATTCTTAAAACAATAAAAAAATGCTACTATACTTGTACGACACTACAAACTTTAAGTCATATATTTAATGTTGTTTAGCTCAAGCAATATCAAATCTTCTAATGTCTTCGTCATATGTCATAACATATGTTGTTATTTTGTCTGAATTTTTAAGATTATATATCTTAACACACTTCTTAGGTACCCACTTAGTGTCAAAATATAATAACAATATCAAAGTAGTATAAATAATGTAATTGATGCAAATTACTCATGATCTAATTTGAGTTATATCTCATTTGTTGCCATGAAATACCAATCGTATTATAAGATAGTTGAAAGGCACAAATGCGAAAAGCGTAAGTAATATGTAATTTTACTACTTTCACAAATTATAATAGTTGATCAATTTTAAAAAAATGATATTTATATATTAAATATTTATTAAAGCATAATTATATGCATGTAACATGTATGAAATGCATGCCTTATTATCACCCCAAATTAAAAATTCAAGAGCAATGGAATATAAGCATATTTGCCATATCAACATGAATGAATTGTTTTATAATTCTAATTAAGATAAAATATAAAAATTTTTTGAGTGAGAACTAGTTCACTAAGTGCTGAAAAAATGATTTTTAGGTTTACAAGTTAAGCTAAACATATGCAAAACTACTAACACATTGACTTACACTCACAAGTGAATTACATAATAAAATACTTGATCAAACTCGTTAGTTAGTCAATCAATGTTTGATTTTAAAACACATGATTTAAATAACACTCAAAAAAATAATTATTAACAAAAATATGATTCATCAAAAAATAGTTGAGTAATCATGTGTCCAATAGTTATAACTACTTGCGTTTCACTTGAGCAACTTTATTTTTTGTATATAAACTTAATAATTACTAAAAAAGGTTTATTATCAAAAATTTTTAAAATTATTGAAACTACTATGAATAAGTATCTGTAAATAAGAAAATTAGTATTTCAATAAAGCATAATTGAATTTTTTTAATAATTAAAAAAGTATTATAATGATAATGGAATCAAAAAATATGAAAACTTAAACTAAAAACGTAATATCATCTTCAATATAAAATATTTAAAAATTTTAAAAATTTACTAAGCATAATAAAAATTTCTTAATAATAAAAAACATTGTGTTAGAAGTAAAAAAAACTCTAATTAATAAGACTAAACAAGTTATTAAGATATTAGAATGCTCAATATATTGAAAGATATGTACCAAACATATGTATTAGAATATGTTATCTAGGTGTATTGTGTAATAAATTCACTAAATGAGTTCATGAACTTAATACACGAATCTACAATTTTAGAACTTACATGCATACAAGAACTTGTGTGGACATACTTTATATGGGTACAATACGACTTTTAAAGGATTATAAATGCTTAAGGTAGACATAAAAAATACTTAAGCACACATGAGCATGTTTTTTTGTGCACCTAGATAACAAGGAGCATTTTTATGATCAAAATATGGTTTCACATTATCTGCATGATCTTCGATGGTGTTTCATTGTATTGTTGTACCCTTTTTTATCCATTGTAGAAAAAATGTTTGCCTTGTCTTAATTACTAAGTGTTTATTACTAATATCTAATAATGTTATTTTTAATATTTTTTATTTTAATTATTTTGAAGATTTAACCTTTTTTATTTACATTTATCATTATAGATTAAAACTTCTAGATGTTATATAATATTTATTATTTTTCTTTTTTAGTTTCAAAAAATTTATATTTGTATTATTTTGGCAAACATTTTTTCTTATCATTACTTATCAATACTATATTTTGAATATTTTGCAAAGTTTTAAAATTACAAATTTCATATATTTTTACTTGACTATTTTCTTTATGTTCGTATGTTTTCCAAAGTTACACAACTTTTTCTTGATATGCCATATCAATATTTTATTGACTTAAATATGAAATATTCAATAATGCAAAATGATAAATGATATTGTAATCGAAGTATCATATATGAGTTAGTATAATTAAAAAAAAGATAGAAATTTTTCAAAAGCTATAGCTTATCTTGATTAATTTAAGAACAATAATATTATGTTTATATAAATTATGCAAAAGTACATGAAAAAATAATAGCATCAACGTAATCAACATATAATATATTTTGCACATTTATACAAAAGATTAACGAACATTTATAAATAATTTAATTTACAAAAGCTACACATTATAATAATAACTAAAAACTAAAGATTTAAAATATAAATAACTGATAGAATAATTGAATGATAAATACTTTAAAAACTTTTCCAACTATAATTACTAAAAAAAATATTCTCGTTGTGCACTAAATGAAAATTTTGATAAGAAAAAATCATCTAATTATTAATATTTTAAAATAAATCATTAGTAAATAGAACGTATAAATATGTCACAAAAGGTAAATATACCTCAAAATTAATGATGTTTACTTAGATTTGTAGATGTTTTATGACAGCATTAATTGGCATTTCCTCATCTTTGTAATACAACAATTCATGTATTATGAAATATTTTTTATGACTTAGTGCATAGTTTCAATAATTAGATAAAAAACATTAAATCTTTTGTATGTGTGATTATAAGGAAGTTATACTTATTTTTGAGAATAGATTTATTGAATGTTCAATTTTATTTTTCATTTTTTATAAAAATATATTTTACTAACAAATTGTGAAAATTTTTTACTCATAAAAATTATTCATTTTTTGTACGCATTTTTACAAAATTAATATTCCTTAAATAATTCATTCATTTTTTTGTTAGCTCATAAGCCATGCATTAGCAAAATTTGCATATTGTTTTCAAGATTTTAAACATTTTTTATTTTTTAAATATTCTTTTTTTTAATTTAGTTATTTTATTTTCACATTATCTAACACTATATTTTTTTTCAAAATTTATCAAAATGATGTTCATGGCAATTTTGACATGATATAAATTTCTAGTTTTGTTTTTTTATTTTCTTACATTAAATTTAAATTTTTATTTTTTAATATATATTTTCATTATCCATAGTTGTATATCAGTTTCTTTGATTTGTTACACAAATAATTTTAACATTTCAAATGTTCAATATTTTAAATCATTGAAAATAAATAATTTATTCTCTTTCCCTATTTTGATTAATTTAAATAGTATATTAAAAATTTCTCTTTTTTTATTATAATGTTATCTCGTATATTTGTTTCTATATAAAGCTTTACTCAATTTGTTTCACAATTTATGTACATTGTTATAATTGTAGAAATTCCTAAACACATTAAACATTTTGTTATATTTATGCTCATAGTAACTTCTTGTTTTCAATATTAATAGCATTTATAGAATAATTTTTAGCTAATTATAAACAATGCTTTAGGAACATTTATTCTTTATTTCATTTTTTAAAATAAACTTAAAAATATTCAAATTTAGGTAAAACTAAATAAATAAGAAAAACAAGTGGATAATTTGGATAATAGAATATTGTTAATAATGAAAGATAATTACTAACAAATATTTTTTAAAAATTTTAAAAAATGAAAAATAATTCGACAAATTCTTAATGAACTTCTTTCTTTATGCTTTGTGGGATTAATGTGACACGTGGACTGCATCTTTCACTTACGAATGCTTTGTCTATTAAGTCTTGGACTTTTAGGTGACTATTTTATGCTTAGAAGAATACATGATGTGACAAATTTTGCATGTCTACAAGAATTTTGATGTCATGAAGGGGTAGCAAACGTTAGGGTTTCATTGAAAAATTTCAATTATGCTTAATAAAATCGATTCTGTTATGGGAGCTATTGCAATATCAGGTACTACTATGGCTCAAATAAAGATTTTATCAATAAATTCTTCATATATTTAATCATAACAAATAAATAAGATTTTCTTATTTGGAGTAGTGGGTGGTTTTTTTTTAATAGGTTGGACGTTTTCTACTGATATTGATGGGCGTAGCTTATATTTTTGCAAATTATATGTTAAATTACAGTTTATGTATTGTTAAAGCAAGAAGGACATCATGATCATATGGCAAGGGTCATCATAAGATAATATTTTCTTTTGGCATTAAAACAACATCAATAAAATCTCTTTGAAGGTAATGGCAAATTTAAGTGGTAGAGTTCATTGTTTAGTGACATAAATGGAACTTTTTTAATAAAAATAAAATGTATAGGTTTGGGGCGATCAGTAGTCTCAAGTTTGTTGCATGCTAAACCATTTGTAAATATGCAATTGGTTATAATGCTACTTTTTTTAATGAACTTACAAACCTTTTCTCCAAGGATGACAAAGGTATGGAAAGCAATGGCACATCTACACCTCACTTTTCTTAGGTTCTGTAAAGGTATGTCTTATAACTATAATAGGCTAGTGTCATCATTGGCCTCGTTGGAGTAGTCATTCTCTAGGTAGGAATAAGAATCATATTCTTTGATTTCTTATTCTTTTTTAGTGTTAAATTACTAAAAATACTCTTTTGTGATATATCATATTGTTTGTGTGATTGCACTACTACATGACCTCAAACGTTGGGAACAAGTTACCTTGGTAATGAATGAATTGGTTGGTTGGTTTTGATATCGAGTTTAAGGATATGGCTTGGTATAGGATGTGTTGGTACATGACATCTAGATTATCTAACGTATGTGGGCTGGAAGTTTAACATAGTTGATTGTTCAAATCTTTTGGTTAGATGAAGCTTTTGTAAATGTCAAACTCATTATGAATTCTATCAATCTCTTCTCAGTTGAGAATTATATTCATAAAGAGCCCCTTCTAAATATATTTTCAAAGTGCTGCTCAAAGTTAGGAAAAGGTGACCAATTGGTCTTCAATAACACCACAACATAAATGGTACACATCAGAATAAGTGATGTACTCATTATGTCTAGCAAGTTGTTATTCATGTAACTTATTCTTTTATTAGAGTCATAAGTAGTTTTAAAAGTGGGGAACCCCTTGTTAATAGTGGGTATCTATGGTTTCTACTTATAACTTAGTTTTGTTAGCAAGCTTCATTCAAGAAAACCGTACCTTTGCTTTTCATCAAGCCTACAATTAGAAGTAGTGATCTTAGGAAACTTTGCACACTATGTGGTCTTTAGAGTTTATATTACACACAAAGATGGTAGTGTCATATTTTATGGACTTTAAGAGTTTTGGATCATCATTTTCTTAGTACGACCAAAGAAAGTGTTGTTGATTATAAGAAGTATTTTTATTAAGGTGGTTGGCAATATTAGGTTTGAGAAAGGTAGGCCCATTTTGAGCTTGTTCTAAGGGAATCCTAAAACCATATTCCTCTTGCTTGGCTTTAATAATTTGTATTCTAATTAGGAGATCATGGAAGGACATTTGTGATTTGTTGTTATATGGATGCTCCATGTTGTAATTTCTATATTGAGTGCATATATTGTACCCATTAAAAAAAGAAAAGAAAGACACCTTAAGCTTTCACTCTTTTTTTCAAATTTGGTGCCAACAAAAGAAAATTTTAAAGAAGGCTTAGTTTAGCTTTGCTTTTTTATCCACATTGCAAGCACTTGCATAATCGATCTCTAAACCATTGAAAGTCAACACACATAAGACAACTATCCAGGGAAACTTTAGTTAAGTGGGAACAAAGAACAACATAGAGGACATTCCATATGTTAAGCTTACCACCAAATTAATAGCACAAAGAAAGGCTATTTAAAATAGTGTTTAATAAAAAAAATTTTGTGATAAAGAAATAAAAAAGTTAATTTCACAACGGTGTAGACTAAAAGCAATGAAAAATATTGGTATGAATTATGGAAATCCCAAAGTAATGAATTAACTAACACAAAAAGCTTGTTCAAACACTTTAGAAAATATAATTAAGAATAAGGAAGCGAACAATCGACAGAAGTGGCAATCCAAGAAAACTTCATGTGATAAAGTGAAAGGAGAAGCATAATGTAGGGAAATAAAATAGTAAAAATGAATCAATGAAGTGGAAGAAACATCAAAGTAAAAGGAACAATTATTTAGTAGTGATAAGAAGGCATTGTAATAGAGTTCTAGGAAATAACTTTTGGAGGCTGATGATGCAATGCATTGTAGCTCTAATTATGATTAATCCTAGACCTCACTAAGATGGAGTGGAAACAATTGACTTTTAAGCATACAAAGATCATCTATTTCCTAGGGTATATGATGCATAGAAAATTTAGTGCTCAACTAAGGTTTAAATTAAAGCCTATAACACTAATGTTGCTCAATAAATTATTAGAGAACATAACAAAGGCTATGTAATAATTAGGATTAGGTAGTGTGTGTTATATTTTAGAACTTTTAAAAGATTGGTGTTTTAGAACTATAGCATGAATTATTTCGTTGAGTAAGAAGCAACTCTTTAAAAATTAAGCATAAAATCTTACAAAAGAGATTTTTGTCATGTCTAATTTCACACATATAAAATAGGGAATTTAGGCAAACATTTTGTGAAGTACTCTAATAATAAAAGTAACTTTAACTTTAACTTATTACCAAAAAAATAAAAGTTACTAAAAGATTAAACCTTTCGACAATGATCTAGATATAAGTATAAGCGAGAATTTGTCTGGTTACTGACTCTCTTGATGGAAGGCCTCTCATCTTTGATCGTTGTCTCTCATAAGAGACTTCATTACTTGTTCTCCTCATGGAATGTTTTTCACCTTTAATCCTTGTCTCTCACGAATGAATTTGCAATCTCTCCAACTATGGTTGACCATAACAATTTCTTCACAAATGTGGAACCACACAAACAAAATAAATTTTATTTTATAATTTTTCCTAATACGATGAACATCATTATTTATAGAGTTTTTTAAACTTTCATCACTAATTTAAAAAAATGAAAAATAATAAAGAAAACTATGAAATTAATTGAAATAATTATTTTCTAAAAAGATTCTAAGTCTTAGGCGATGATAATGGTGTGAAACAAAATGATCGGGTGAAATCAGTGCAGTGTGGGCGAAGGTCTCGACATGTTCTCTTTGAAGTTTGGGTAGGGGCAAGTTGTGCGAAATGAATCGGTTTGTGGGACAAGAGGGTTTGCACGAGTCATTGTAGGTTGGTGTAGGTCAAATGTTGATCAATTAGTGTTCTCATTTAAATTCAAGTCATGCAGGACGACGGGTCTAAATAGGCAGTGAACGTGGGTGCTAATAGTGGCAGACTATAGTGTTTACAACAAAAAAATGTAATGAATGGTTCTATGTAGCAAAATTAATATAAAACTTTAATTTTATGTATTTTCTAAATCAATTTTTAAACAAAATTTTCATCAATGAACTTGTGGAACTAGTGTGACACCAGTAAAAAGATACTTGCAAACAATTTTTAGACACTCCTTGAAGATCCTTCTTAGGTGAAAGAGAGCATACTCAATGTTATCAGGGTGATGTGTACAATAGTGTTTTAATAAATTTTGTGTGATATGGTGTAAGATGTCATAGGTAAGACAAGGGTTTCTTATCAGTGGTCTTCCATTCCAATAAATTAAAAATTTCCTAACTTCACAATCTTTGGTAAAAATTGTCTCGTGTTCTATAGTGCTAAAAATAGGTTTACTGAACATGGTACAATCAAACAAAAATGGCTCACCAAGTATTGGTTGTGGTGCTCTACAAGAAAATAAATCCCTAATGTTAAAGGTTGCCCTAATCCCATACTCTTCTAACAAATCCAACGCATATGCATTAGTTTCCAATGTTTAAATAATCCTAAAAGGTCCACCTACACATATTTGTAATTCTTGTAAACTCTAAGAGGGAACTATTCTAACCTAACTATAATTATAACGTAGTCTTTTCTTGAAATTTCTAATATTTCTTTAAGCATTTTGTAGTTTCTCATATCTTTTATTATTTTGATTAATTTTTTTTTATTTTATTTATTAAAAGAAAAAATAAAAAATAAAAATGGAAGTATGAAATTCTATTAGTAAGGAATAAGATTAATAAAGATATTTGCTTATGATCATGAGCCTGTACAATAGGTGATGGGTTTGGTAAGGTGGTGGCTAACTTCTTAATTACAAAAAACCAAAATAAGCCTCTTTGATCAACTATCATTCTAACTTGTGTATTGTGCTCAAGATTAATTGTATCTTTCTCTTTGCTTTATTTGTGAGCCTAAACATTTTTATTAATTTGCTATGCATAAGTGATTGAGGTTTTGGATCATCATTTCTTTTAAAATAAGAAGTTCGATTTTTTTCCACATTTCTAGTTTTGTGATAAGATTTCTTTAAAGTTGCAACATTTCTCATGTTAAGCTCAGCATATATGTATTACTTTAAACATATCCGAAAATAAGATAAATTAACACGATCAAGTCCAACAATATCACATTTAGGTTTTTAATTCTTAATTGGCTATTGTACTCCTTAATAGATCTACCATCTTAGAGAAATCTTGGCAATTTATCTAATATTTTGACACTATAAGCTATTGGAGCAAAGCTATTGTACAACCAACCTTAAGAGTCATCCAAGTTTGGGGTACTTATTCATCATTGATAATATATTGTCATTCTAAGTTTCTAAAGAATCTACAAGCAGTATCGATGAGTTTAATCTTAATAAATTATTATTTAATTAACATACTAACTTCATGTCAATTAAAGTAATCATCTAAACTAGTTTCCCAATCAATGTAATCTTTAGGATCATAGGTACGATAAAACATTAGGGAATCCACTGTCACATTAGGTATCCACTATCAATCTCAATGCCTTTTAGGTTTCTCCTCCTTACTACATTTATCCAAATCATCATTTTTGTTTGACTAATCAAAATATTTATTTTTTCTTCTATGATCATGATCTCTTCTATGGATATCTTGATCAGAGTCATCAAATGAATCATCTTATCTTTCTATGGTTGCCACATCTCTTAGGTTTTCTTTTTTCTAAATGATTATGTGTGGCACTTCTTTTATTATGCATTTTTCCTGTTAGGATTTTGATTATATTGTTTGCTAAAGAGGATTTAACCAACCATTTGGGTGAGTTAGGCTATTGATAAGACCTAGTAGATCTTCATTTAAATTGTCTTTGGTTTTGAACTAATTCTTGATTTCGATTTACTATTGATAAGACCTAGTAGATCCCATGGTAATTCAAAGATTTGACATATAAGAGATATTAGGGAAAGAAAATAATTTGAGATAGCTTTTTGTTTCTTTTTTTAATGCAAAATATGAAAGCAAAATAATCACTACTTAGAATAGCAAAGTTGAGATGGAATATGCTTCTAAGAAAATGGAAAATGAACAAGGTATCAACGTTTACAGAACCAAATTGAACTAGATTCTTCCCAAAAAAGATGGTGGTGAGTCATATCACTACATTTGTATTATCTTCCAAAACAAAGTTTCCCCAAAATTAGCGAAGAAGTTTTAATAGGTAAACCATGTAAAAAAGAAAAAAATTAATAGAAATTTTTTTTTATTTTAGTGAAAAAATTTAAAATTTTTGAAGTAGAAAATAGAGAAAAAGATTTAGTAAAAAAAATAGTATTTTTAATATTAAAAATTATTTCTAAACAAAAGTTGATGTATTAAGTACAGGAATATTTTTAGTAGAAAAACTAATTCCTAATGCCAAAGTTGAATGCACTAAATAAAAGAAAAAACGTTTTTAGTAGAAAATTAGTCTTTGATACCAATGTTGACGGATGACACATTTGTGGATCATACAATATTGAAGATACTCAAAACATTATTAAGAAGTATAAGCAATATACTATATAATAATCAAGATAAGATGACATGTGTTGTATTTAAGAACAATTCAAATATTGACATTCCAAAACTATAGCATACATTATTAAGTTGAGTAGACTACACCTTTCTCATTAAAGATAAAATGCAACAAAAATATTTTTGTAACATCCAATTTTAGGCCTATAAAATAAAGAATTTAGACAAACTCTAAATGAAATACTATAATAGAAAAGAGTAACTTAAACATTTGATTAATATTTAGAAAATAAAAGTTGTTGAAAGATTAATCCTTTTGATGTTGATGTGAATGTTAGGAGAAACGAGAGTTTATTTGGTTAATGACTCTTTTTTTTTTAAGGTATCTCACATTTGAGGTTTGTCTCTTATAATGAATTTGGTTGTCATCTCTACTAGTCGAAGGACTCCTACCTTCGATTTTTATCTCTTACATGGAAATTTTTAGTCTCTCTGATTAGGGTTAAGCATACACAATTTGTTCAAAGAGATGGAAGCACACAAACAAAATCAATTTATAGGAATTTTCAAATGTTCATCACTAATTTTTAAAAAAATGAAAAAAAATTAAAAACAACTATGAAATTAATTGAATTAAGCAACTTGAAAATAAATTCTCAATTTTGGGTAACGATAACATTGGTGGGCGAAACGGCAGGTGGAAAAAGAGCTACATGAAAACAATGTAGTGTAGAGGTCTCAGCACATCTGTTCTAGGTTAGGCTAGGTACAGGCCAAGTAGAAAGAAAGGATTGGTAGGATTGTTGGCATTGGCGAGTTGGTGCAGGTCGTTGCTGGTCAGCACAAAACGAGTCAATGCTAGTCAACCAATGTTCTTTAGTTAACAGATGACAATGTTAATGATAGCAAACGTTGGTGAATAGTGAATGCAGAGAAATAAATAAAAATTTTATTTTAACTATCTTTTAAAATATGTTTCAAATAAGTTTTTAATAGTGGACTTGTGAAACTATTGTGACACCAGCAAATGTGTGTTTGTGAGCTAATTTGAGATGCTGTTGTGTCAATATACCTCAAATTTTATAGAGTGCCTAAGTAAAAAAGAAAATAAAAGTACAAAATTTATCTTAAAAAGCTTTTACCAAAAACCAATTTGAAAAGCCACCATTTTTTTGAATATCTATTTTCTAAAAAGTCATTGCCAAAGCTTTGGTCAAAAAGTTATTCTTTTGGGTCAAAAATTTTGTGGGCCAAAGAGTTGTGAAATTGCTTTCTAAGTAGCTATATCTTTACTCCATTATAAGGTAAGTTTTTGTAAGGGTTGCAAGTGATATTTGGATTGGATTTTCATGGATTTGGTTAGTGAGATGGCATGCCACCTCTAGCATTGTAAGTTAGGCTTAAGTTTGTGTGTTCTGGATGAGTCATGGGATCGATGCAATGTTTGTGGTGTTTGTGTTATATCTGAGTTAATCTGTGATTGATCATGTCAATGGTTGACATGACAATAATAATGTCATGGATTAGATCTACCTTAATGCATGGTGGAATGGAATGGATAGTCAAAATAATTTGGTAGATATGAGTTTGTTTAATGGTTCTATAGACTATGTTGCTTTATTTTTGTTTGCATTGGTGAGCTTGATGTAAAAAATCTAGATTTGTTTGCATATCATATGAAATTTTGATCTAGATTACACCTAGAAGCCATGTTCATTGATCTATTTCCAGCAAACATGGTCCATTCAATCCGTAAGGAGTAGTCAAGCTGACGGTGAGCAACATATGAAGACATTGACAAAAATGGCTTAATATGCCATTTTTTGGGTCTTTCTTCCTTCTTGCTATGAATTTTGAGCCTATTATAATTGTTTAGGCTCTACCTTTACTTTCTTTAAGAACAGTAGATATATTGATTGTCTAAAATTTTTAGAAATGTGTGATTGGTGTCTTGGCATCAAGAATTCTAATTGATGTCCCCACAAGGAATCCTACAAAAGACTGTTAGCTTGGATTGTCTCATGAGAACTATAGCTCATAGAAAACATGTGTGTTCTATGCTCTAAAGATCCTACTCTGCACGTTTTAAAGGCGTAGTAAATTGTTTATGATAATAATTATTGGTCCAAAATAACTCAACTTGTAGTAGCATTAGTAATCACATTCCTGGCAAGTGGAAAAAGAAAAGAGTAATAGTTATATTGAAAACACACCTAGATCATCTTAGTTGGATTAGTTTCTACCCAACTGAACCATTGCCACATCAAGTTCAGCAAATACCATAAGCCCTTTTTCTAAGGTAAACACACAATCTTAGTTTGAGTACTTTTTTCCATACGTTAGTCCACAATCCGTTGTACTTTTTGCTAATTGGAACATAATTCAAATTTGTCTCTTTTTATGCTAAAGCCAACATTTTTTGGGTCTTTGCGAATTAAACTCGACCTTCACAAAAGTGACTACGTTTGTAACTAAAACCTAATCATGTTATAATTCTTAAAAACAACTCTTTTTTCTTAATCATATAAAATGTGGCTCATGTGTTGAACTTTTAAAAAATAAAAATTCATTCCCACAATCATATTGATGCTTAAGGTTGATGAGGAAATTATGTACAATAATGTACATTGCTTCTCCAACAAGACTTCCAATTAAAAGATGTAAGCTTTTGAAGTTTGCAAGGGTTTTTAAATTGGTGAATGTGATAAGATTAATTTACCAAAGGCATAGTAGAATTTGACTGCATTAAGAAATGTTAGCTAGCATTATTTCCAAACTTCCTCTATTTAAATATTCTTATGTAAACTTTTGAATTGTTTTGCATTCATAAAATTAATTTAATCCTTTGAAATGTGAATTTACTATTATACTTTCATAAATATTGTTAGGAGTACCCTAAGAACATCAACACATGGTCACTAATGGCAATGCAATATCATCGTTAACCTAATTGATCATATTGACTAATGATTAGTAATTTGTAGTGAACTAGATGTACTTTATATTAGGAATATTTTCTATATGCATTTGTCATGTTTTTGTGCATTGTGAATGACATTCCACATATATCTAGTCATATACAATCAATTTTTTAGTGTTGTAAGTGTGCAGGATTATTAGACCAATTGTTGTTTTATTCTAGGCAAGGTTTACAAACATCTATTAGATATATCTTGGACTTTTGCTTATTTAACAAATACTACAAGTACTTTAAATGTGTGCATGTTGTAAATTTCTTTGAGCCTATGCATGCAACTAATGCACTAGTTATATTTTTAAAACATTTTCAAACCATTTTATGAGTGAGGTGTGGATACATTCAAATGTCATCTTTTGACATATTTTTGAAAACATAATGCACACAAATTGAATCTTATGAGATAACTTTTGGTAAAAATCCACATGTAAAAGTTTTCGCAAAATTGGTCTTAATTCTTTGTCATTGCAAAGGATCTTTCTTCGTTGCAAGCCTTCATGGTTCTTCTAAACTTCATTTTGCATTTGACATTTGATGTCAACACTGTGGAGCTATAGTTTGCACGTAAACTTAAATAGTGAAGGGCGTACGCTACACTACCTTTCCTTATTTTTTTTCTATCTTTATTATTCTTCTTGTTTGTGGAATTAGAGCTAAATATAATTCTAATAATAGAATTCCAATCATAAGTATCTTCACCATTAATTGTTTTCTTATTAAAGCCAATTTTGTGTTATTGAAATGACCATTATTATCAACAACCACAACTTTTTGAATTATCGCACCTGGCTTCACTTTCCTCAATTTCAGCAATTCTGTTTCCCTCATCATGGCTCTGAATAATCATGTTTTGCATTACACATGATGCCAATACTTTCTTATGAGCATTCCTTCAATACTCTTAATCAACAGTACTTCTGTGACCACACTCATGGCATTGTTGTCTTGTCTATGTGGCATGATCTTATTATGCATCTTATTGAACAAGTATCTCACAAGAGAGTAATAGTTGCAAGTGAATTGTATTCTTTACCCCCAAACTAATGATTAACTTTGCTAAGTAATTACCTTTAACTACTTCAACATAAATGGAAATTAAAAATGGCATATCAAAGGTCAACTCCTACTTCTAGGTTATTTCTAGCTTGTTTGAAAGCAAGTTTTCAAACAATTTATCATTGAAATTTTACCATATTTTGATGCAATTCTTATGCTTCTTGTGGTTTGCTTTTTATTTTGCATTAGGTATATTTTGTTAATATTAGACTATATTTATATTTGACAAATTAGGTTACAAAGCCTTGTCCATTTTAGAGTTATCTTATGAAAACTTATGATTCTTGAGAAAAACAATCCCTTCCATTCAATATCGTAGACATGAGCATCTATAATTACATTTTAGCTGCATGCATTTCAATTGCACTCAAACCATAAAATGATTCGTGTTACACATGTATTATATTATATTACTTAATCCACTATCAGAATCCATTTATTATAATGTGAAATCTCTTAATATATTTAATATTAGAAGTTTTTTTAGAACCCATAATTTTTATCAATAATAATAATATTATTTATTAGGGATTATCATGGTTACTTAAATTTACAATATTAATCATACAACCCTTCTTTTACCCATTTTAATGAACTTTGATAAATCCATTCAACTTAAACACAGTAAAACATATTATATTGTTATCAACTTCTGAAATTTGTTACTTAATATTTCGTATGACTGAATTATATGGCTACATATCTATTATTCTTGGAGTAACTTAGATGTTTTAGTGGGTCCCTGACACTTTTATCAAGTAATTTCTGTGACTTAACATATCATTCTTATTGTTAAACACTTCATGTTTACATTTCATTGTGGATAAAGAATTGACTGAAGTTTTCACTTTCTTTGATGCAAATGCAAATTTGTAGAACTTTCAAAAAATTGACCACTTAAATTATCTCTAAATGAAACATGTCAACATCTTAATAACAACCTACAAATTTTACTTCCTATTATAGTATTAGAACATTTTAGTATTATCTCTCTGAAACACATCTGCATGGGTTTATTTGTCTTAAATTATTCTAAATAGGGTGTCGAAAGATAAATAAGTTAAATTTTGGTTGCTTCCAAAAATTTTCTTGTCCTTAATTTAGAACATAAAACTAAGCATTAAAGTTTATTTGCATATATATAATATCTTCTTGGATAATATGATCTGTGACACCTTTAAAATAAACGTTGAACTCAATCAATACTCTAAGATTATAAATATATGGAGTATGTAACCTCTTTGTTTCTTCAACATAAAAAAAATACTGCAAAACAATAAAACCATTAAAAATGATTTATGTAATTATTGTTATATGCTTTCAAATGAAAACTAATCTCCTTAATAACACAAAGGTCAAAAACATGTTAATGTAAAAATTTTGAAATAATTAAATGAAATATGATTAGTAAATTAATCGAATACTTTAATATTTGATAATTATGTGTGATATATAAGGTAGTGATAATAAAAATTTAATAAAATTTAATCCAAAAACTTTTAATTATTAAATAAATAAATAATAATTTTCAAAACTTCGATAAAATAATAAATTAAAATTTCTAAAACAATTGAAAGATTACAATTAAAAATTTTTGATAAATATAAAATATTTAAAATATAGAAAAATATTGTCAATAAAGTGTAATAAAAATTGATAGATTAATTACAAATTACATTTTGTTTTATGAGATTAAAAAGAATAAAGAAAAAAACCTTAGTAAACAATTTCCTTATATTAAAAATAACATTGACAATATCTAATGAAAATAATACACCAAAACATAATTTTTTAAAATAAATATTTAAATTTTATTTTAATAATTTCAAGTTTTTAGAAAAATGGAAGACAAAATATTTCATAATATTGATATACCTTCGAAAAAGCTCATTTTTTTTGTAGTTAAATATTATATATTAAAAAATTAAAGAATTTTTTATGAACATCCTTTTACAAATAAGAAAGTCATAAATTTTAAAAAAACTTATGACATGAAAAATAATTAGTCGAAAATATAACTTTGATGAGCTTGTAAAAATATAAAAACATTAAAATGTGCAGATAAGCTATAAAACTACCATAAGTAATTCAAAAATTTGGCAAAATACCAGATATAATCTATATGTATAATGGCTTCAGAAAAAAAAAATTTCCATATTGATTGCTCCAAAATTTTGACAGATAAAAAAATTAGCAATACTTTCTTGGAAAAGTTTTCCTAAAACCTTTAATAAAAAGTAAACTTCGTAATTATTAAATAATATAATTTTTAAATAAATAATATTAAAATAAAAATAGAAAATTAAGTTAAAAATATTCAATTTTAGAAATGTTTTTCCTAATTTTTCAAAAAAATATTGTTATAAATTTTTTATTTTAAATATTTAAATAAAAAAGTCTTAATGACTCAAAACAATTAGATTGTGTGATGTAAGCTAAGCAATATAAGAAATTGAACATATGAACATAAATTTTATAATATAAATTAAATAATTACATGTTATTTGAAATCATTTTTGTTAGAATAAAAATGTCATAGATTTTAAACAATATTTAAATCATTAGTACAAAAATTTCAATGAATTTATATCATATGAAAAAATTTTAAAAACATAACAATTTTTTATATAATTA
Organism: Vanilla planifolia; assembly: GCA_023846275.1. Classification (NCBI taxonomy): domain Eukaryota; kingdom Viridiplantae; phylum Streptophyta; class Magnoliopsida; order Asparagales; family Orchidaceae; genus Vanilla; species Vanilla planifolia. The sequence goes on along the minus strand of JAIUJO010000156.1, from coordinate 332,718 downwards.
AGATAATCATTAAGAATAATGCCTCAACAAATAGTTTTCTATTGGATACTGTATAATAAATAACCAATCATTATTAAAAATATGTAAATATTGAAAGAATGTTTAATTTAAAATATTAGTTAGTTAAATAAGACATGCTAACATTAAATAAAAAAAATTTAAAAAATAATAAAAATATGATAATTATAAAAAAGTACATTTAAAATTTTTGGTAAATTTAAATAATACATTACAAAGTTGCACAATAACGTAAGCAAGGGAACATCCTGTTATTGTTATTAAAAAGTACTAATATTGGAAAATATAAATATAATTATGATAATTGACTACTTAAAATATCAAAAATCTTTTCACAACTTAGTTATCAAAATTATCCTTGTGAATAGTGAAATAACCTCGAAAAAAATAATTTATTTATAATAAAATTTTTAAAGCGAAGGTATATAATTCTTAAATAATCAGTGTACTCTTGCAACAAATAGGTACAACCAGCTCATCTGCAATGATGCTTAAGGTCAATATAATGAAAGTGTAAGACCTCCTTAAAAGTCTTTTACACATCTATATTTAATCACTTTCGATTTGGATAAAGGTTTTGTAAAAAGATTGTGGAGCATATATTTTGCTCTAGTTTTTGATCTAAATTATAATAGTTATTAAGGTTGATCATTGTTTTTATAATGTTTAGTTATGGTGCTAACTTTTACTGCACATTTTATCTTCCATTAATTTTTTTGGCATTATGACATTATGATTCTTATTTTAACATTTTATTAAAAATTTAAACTTGTTTTTAATTTTCAAGTATTTATTTCTAATCATTATATAATATTATTTATTTTTGAGTACTTATATTCTTTGATTTATGACAATTTATATTATTGATTCTTTTTATTTTTTAATTCCATAATCATTTTTAATTACACTACTTTGATAGTTATATTTTTAGTTATGACACCTCAAAAAAACTTTGCAAGCATTTTCTATATTATCATAAGGTTTTTATCCATTTAATGGAGTTTACAATATCATAAAATTTAGACCCTTCCTTAACGATGACATATTTTGTCTACCTGAGTGGTACAGCAATTCATTTTTGACAACTTTTATAGAAAAATTTAATTTTTTAAAATTTTTAATAATTTTTTTTGCGTTTTTTCTATTTTTGTAATTTCTTAGTTTCATTGATTTTTTAAGCTTATATGATAAAATGTTCTTCCAAATATTTCAAAATTTTTATTACCTAAAAAATTTTATACTTATCATTTAATGACAAAAGAAATGTTTTCTTAACAATACCATAATTACAAATATATTTGAGGAAAACTAAAATATATAAAAAAATAAAAAACATATAAGATATTATAGCTTCTATGATATGATGTATAAAAATGTTGTAAATAATATATAATTTGAGAAACATGTGTTGCAAAACTAAATTCGTAAAATTTAAGATTTTATCAAAACAATTAAAGTTTTTAATTTTAATATCTCGCAAAATTAATTATTGATAATATTTTAGTAAAATAAAAAACTTATAAAAAAATTATAATGAATAAATGGTATTCAATACCATCATGGAATTATCCAAATAAAAATCATAGAAAATAGAATATAAATTTAGTATGCTGGAACAAAGAAAATTAAATTATTATAAAATATTAAAAGGAATTTAATGATAAGTTATTTTATGTTGTTAAAAACTAGGTGCATAGTATGAATAAATATTTCTTTTTAATTTAATCATGAACAATAAGTAAATTTTAAAAAATAATAAAAACAACTAAATTATTAATGTAATAAAATATTTTTAAAAGATTTGTATAATATGCATTATATTTCAATAGAATTCTTTTAGTGGAAAAATGAGAAAAAGTGTTTGTAGAAATCCTAGTTCTTATGCAAATATTTTAACTAAAATTTATAATAATAATTAAATTTTAATAAATGAACTAACATGAATGCTATGATTTGCAATGTATAAATTATGAAAATACAAACTTAGAAAAAAAAATTGAGATGTAAAGCTTGAAGAGCATTATTAACAGAAAATATTTTCAAAAACATAAAAATGTTAAAATTAATAGTTCTAGCTTAAGTGAATATTTAAAAATAAAATATTAAGTAAGAAATAAAATATTTTTGTTATTGATAGAAATGATTAGCATATATAAAATGAAAATATTTTTCGTTTATTAAAACATACAAAAATACAAGAAAATCTTCCTCTTAATGACTCAACAACTTATTTAAACTGCTTAATTATATTTCTAATTTGAGTCAATCAAAACTATTTTTAAAAAAATAAGCATAATAAAAACATTTTCAATAACAGGATAAGAGAAATAATAAAATATGATAAAAGAAATTCTTTACCATAAAAAATTTTATACTATAAAAATGATGATTATCACATATTCCTAAATCATCATAGTAATCCAACAATCCTTACTATCTCTTTTGTAAATGAAAAGGTCAAGAAAAGAATATTACAATATTAAGATGCTATTGCAACTAAAATAGCATAAAAAACTCACAAATTATAAAATTATTAAGACAATAGAAAAACTATTCACATGAAACAAAATATATGTAATTGTACTAAAATAATGATAACAAAAACTTATTAGTAATGTTAAATATATGAAATACATGATAATAAATCTTCTCTACTATACCAACTACAAGGTAAGGAAGTCTCATACACAAAAGGAACACTTTGATGCTTGACATTACAAAAAGCAATTCTATTCTTTTTCCACACATGATTATATTCATATATTTAGTCAAAATTAACTTATTCTTCCAACATCAATCTCCTTGTAGTGTTGTTCACCTACCATATTTGCAAGAAAAGCTGCATAGTCAATTAGTTTGCTATTTAATGATATTTTTAACATCAAAAATCTTAGAGTATTCCTCTTGGAACCAACGACCTCTTCTTTTTTATGATTACTTACCATCTAAGTTTGCAATAATGTAATTGAATGTAGTGTAAGAAAACTTTTGCTTGATATTATCAGGCAAAGTCAGATTTGAACTTAATTGAAGCATATAGATGAGCTCCCCTTCACTCAAGAACTTCTCTTAAATTCTAGCTTATATTCTCAATACTTTTTCAACATAGAAAAATCAACTAATTCTTTGTAATAAATCCTTACTAAGAAACTTTATTAAAGTGCTAACTATTTGCAAGTTGTTAACAAGGAAATGAATGTCTACCATATTTCACTTTACGTGATTCTTGGTGCCCAAAATTTATTTGTTTAATTATATAGTATATTGTAGGGTTTTGTGTGGGAAAAATGACATCCCAAAAGACATATTTTTGTGGGGATTTTTTTTAATAGAAATCCCATATAATCTGATCGCCTTTTCAAACCCAAAACTTTTATTAAACCACTCCCAATGCTATATATTGCTGTTGATTTTTTTGCTAAAGTAATAATTCCTATGTTTTTTTCGAGATCTTGAGTTTAAAGATGTCAAAAAAATGAGTAAATACCTACAATGCTTTTTTATGTATTCGAGAACCTACATAATCATTGTAGCCATATCATATTAGCTCTTAACATAATTGAAGTTAAGGATACAAAAACTGTAAAAACTTTTTTGTCAAGTGAGCACCAAAAAAATCTTTTTATTTTTTCTCGATTGATGTCATTGGGGCCTGAATAGAATTGATCAAAGAATTCCTCACTAAATTCAATGTTAGATCTTCTTATAGTTATGTAGAGAAAATATCATCCCTACGTATATAAAAAAAATCTATTGGTTTTCCTTTCTAATGTTCTTTTAATAGTGTGGTGGAGACTCTGGAAAGTAGAATTGCAATGGAGTTTCTTATGATCAAGTAATTTAAACATCTCATTTATCTATTTTATTTAAAATAAAAAGATACCTTTCTTATCCTAGTTAACTTTCTATCTGACTAGATATATAACATAACCCATTTGTTCATCTCTAATCCAACATCCTTAAGCCTACTAAATAAAAAACTCTTTCCTTAAAAACTCACTATTTTATAGTACCAATTTTGGAATAAATGCAACACATATAATTTCTTTTTAAATAAAGGCATTTGTTTTTACTCTATAAGAGAGGTCATTTAATATTACATCTCCAAGTTCATTTTCATTCTATACTAAAAACTTTGATGAAACTATTTCCTTATTTTTGGAGTATCAACATTTCATTTATATACATTATTTAAGATCAAAGATACCTTTGTTATCTTAACTTACAACTTGTGAAAATAGAAAACCACACTAATTATGTTCATCTCAAATCTTACACGCACATGCTTACAAAATCATTTCCAAAAGTCATGGCTTATTGATAAAAATATATTGGACTAAAAGAAGTTAATCAATACAATGCTTGATGAACAAAATCCTATATACATTCTTAAACTAAAATACTATATAAGTAGGAATCTACAAAGTTTTTCATATTAAGATCTTTGTTTGTCATCAATTTTTAGTTTTCCAAAGCCTTCTATGTCTTCTAAATCTACCTCTTTGTTTTGATGCATAGTTTGATCAAACACCACTTGAGTAGATTACAATACAACTAATTTTTTTTAATAAATTTCTAATTGGCTTATCTATTTGAAGAATATTGTGTTGAGATAGCTTCCATTAACTTTATCTCTAATCTCCAATTCCTATCTACTTACTAATGTAACTTGCAATCAAAACATAATTAATTTTTCATATTTGGGCTTCTTATTATTGAAACATACATATAATATTTTATTCATAATTGGTTTGATAACAAATCTATTTAGACAATGAGTTAATTAGAATGGCTTCAATTATTATGGCATTATGGTTTTGAGGTCCTATATTCAAGGGAAAGTAAAATTAACTTCGATAGTTTTAAGAAGGAGAGAAACATTATGTGATTTATAACATAGAGGATGCTCAATTAAGTGTTTAAATGAATAATTTAATAATATATGCTATATCCATAATAGATTGAATGAACTTTACTATATTAGTCATTGCGGCATATTAATAGCAAGAGGTTATTGTCTTAGACTATCCTTGTGATTTGAGGAAGATTTAAAGAAAAATATTTGTAAGTAGAGATGTTAAATTAAACTCAATTGAAAATGATATTATCCACCATAAGAATTCATGTGTTGCCTATAAAGGCAACATTTGTTTTGTAGAATAATAGGTCTAATATATGTTGAAAACATAGAAAGACTTGTGTGGCATGGCAAAAATAATTATATTACATAAGGATTACATAGTTACACCATACTTTTTAAAAGGTTACATGATGCTTGTAATAGGCAACAAATATGTAATACAATATTCTACACTAAAAATAGAAATCAATGAAAGAGAATATTTAAAAGTCTTAAGAATATGTTAAGGTTATGAAAATGAGGTTTCTAATATAGCTAGGATAAAGATTTCACTTTTAATTAATTTTCTTATACAATAACGATTATTAGTCAAGCATTAAGATGACACTTTACATTGTAATATGTAATATCTTGTATTAATTATAATTGTATTGACATGAAAAAATTAGGAGTACTCTTCTTGATGTAGATGTGATTTTGGAAACTATTAAGAATATCCACATAACCAAAACATGAATTAAAAACAATAGGTTTACTCCATAGAAATTTCGAAAAGAAAATTAAGAAAAAGGACTTTTAAGAAGAGGATCATCTATTCATTAAGGTATGTCTAACTAAATGCAATATAATGTTTGGAAATTGAGGATAATTAAAGGAAATGATTTTTTTCCTTTACATATTATTGAAATAAATAGTTACATTACTTACAAGATAGTTTTTCCATTATCATTAGCCAGAGCACATCATGTATTTTGTCTTTTAGTTTTAATAAAATTTTTTGCTAATACTTCATATATAGCATGTTGGTGCATCCAATTTTGTTTCATGACGAAAGGCCAATGTTGCTCTTAACCTGAGAAATCAAGAAAACAAGGGAGAAGAGCAACCCTTGTTGAATGTACAACAGAGAAGTTAAACTAACTAGTAGCTATTTGGTGTGTAAAGGAAGAGATTCTTTATAGGAATCCAAACATTTTTTGAATTTGAATGATTAAATTATTTTTTGTAGGGAAGCTTACAAAACATTCCAAAGACTTTAAAGTTTATTTAAAATTTTTTTAATAAATTTAAGTGCATTATAAAATTTATTTTGAATGTGATGAAATGAAATTCTCATATGAATATTTTGTATAAGATGAGAAAGATTTTTTTTTTGAAAGGACTAATAATATGGATGAGAAGTCAAATATGGTAGAACAAATAAAAAGAAACCATGAATAATAATTCTCCTTCAAATTGAAGCAGATATGTCATGAAAAATAGAAATACTTTTTGAAATTACTAATAATTTAATTCTAAGTGACATTTTAAGGAAAAATAAAAAACATGCCAAGTGATGTTAGCAATATTTCAATTATTTAATTAAATAACTAACACTTGGAGTAGTTTCTTATGTTATTTGTCAAACAAACTTTTAGAAGTCATTTGCAATAGAATGTGCAAGAAAATATAGTCTTTATATGATTTTTGTTGCTAGGGATATCTAACAAAACAAAAATTAAGTACAAAATGGGGAGAATTGTGAGACGAGAGCAGCTAATAACATAGATAATATAGTTGAGAGTGAAATGGAAATTTGTTATAGAGGTTAGGAAGAAGGACACAAATTCGATAATTATGAAAATGCCTTTAAGATGAAGGAACACATTTGATGAAGTTATTATCTAAAGCTTTTTTAACGAAGGAAGGTAAGTCAGCTCTTAACGATGGATTTAAATTTCTAAAAAAATTAATAATATTCGAAGTCAATATTTGTGTCACATAAGACATTTAATATTCTTAAAAATACTTTCAATAGTATAGTGCATCCTAAGGGGTGCTTTGGAATGGTAAAGCCTTGATGCAAATGAGACTTTTTTTTATATGGGTACCAAATGGACCCATAAATGGTTGGAATGGTCCAAAGCTATTGTAGAAAGAAGATAATGTCACTACCAAATGATAGTCGATAGTTATGATCATTTCATGAAGTATTGGACTGTTTCATTTATTATGTTGTTGGCATTTAGTCATGATATTTTGTTTGATAACAACAAACCTTAACAATTACTAATATATTTGTTTGAGCGAATCTATAGAGTTTAGAAAACTGAATTCTTGTTCATCAAAGAATTTAAAAAAGAAGAATAACTATGGTTGAATTAAACGAAGAGATTTATTTTAAATTTAATTTTCATTGTTTCAATTTTGTTTTGGTTAGATATTAAGTTTGATTTAAACCACACATACAAGGCACAAAAATTAAATTTTATTTAAATTAATCACCTAGAAAAGCATTAGGATTCTAAAATCTTAATCTTTACCATCCAAATAACCATTCAATTCCAATCATACCTTTGAAAATCTTCTTTCAAAAACCTATTGCAAAAAGTTTTCTTTAATAATAAAAATTATTTTAGTAAAAAGATAATAATGTATATTAAATAAAAAAATCTATATATTACTGAAAAGAACAAAAAGTATCAATTAAAGCATAGTGCCTGAATACGGCTACTAGTGCTTATCATGTTGATAAAATAACACTCAAACTCATTGAACAATTTTTGCTCGATTCATAACTTAAGAATCCAAACATAACATAAATCTGGAGCAAGGCAAGGGGTACAAAATCTTAAAAAATATGCAAAATATGGAATGTGAGAAAGCTCTAATAAAGCAATGATAATCCATCATTTATTCAATGTGGAATTAAAACTTATATCCATTTCACATAACTCAACTGGAAGTTTTAGGTGTGATTTTTTGCTATCCATTTGGAAAATTTTGCATGTATTTTTAAAACACACCTATTTTGACCTTCTGTATAATCAAGCAATTTGTTTGAGATCACAATCCATGATTTAACCACATGTAAGAACATACTCGATCAGATGTTTTTAGTCATTAAAATAGTATTAACTAATTGGTCAATTTGGCAAGTATTTTTAGTCGTTAGAAAATATTTAAAATAGATAAATTCTTAAATAAGATGGACTAATAAAAGTTTTTATAAGAAAAATTTTAAGCCATCATACTGAAACATGCAGTGCTCGATGCTTATTAACTCTTTTTTATGGCGTACGTTTCAATTGTCACATTAATAATCTCTACTTTCTTCTCAAATAAGCTGAGTTCTTAATTTTTTTAATTATAATTCATTTAATTAAAGCACTTATGCTATATTAAGCTTTCATTAAGCAAAAGACTTTTATGTGTATGATTTATATTTTATGTTGTCAAATTATTTTATTCTGTTGCCAAGTTTATTTTGTTATAAGGTCATAATAGTGTTTCTATTATTTCTTTATGAGAATTTACCTCCTTTAAAAAAAATACTTTGTATGAATGAAAATAGTACCGCAATTATCCCAATAATGTTGGAGCTAAAATTGTTTATGTTCTTAAATTTAATAATTAAAATCAAATATTGTACAATAAAATTTTGCTGAATTAATTACAATTAATATATATATATATATATATATATATATATATATATATATATATATATATATATATATATATATATATATATATATATATATATATATATATATATGATGTATAAATAGAATTTGAGAAATTAACTTTAGAAAATTCAAATAAAATATGTAAGAAAAAAAATAGCTGAAAAAAATCCTAAAACTTCAAAATATATAAAGATCTTTGAAAAGAATAAGTTATAGATAAAATTATGATTTGTGTAAAAACTTAATCTTAAAATAACAATTAAGCCTTTGTAATAAATTTGAAGTCATTCATTCACAAGATAGTGTATATAATAAATTTTGGTAATTGTTACAAAGAAATAATTAAATCAATTTAAAAATAATTTTGTATTAGATGAATGTATAAAGGTATAATTTGAACAAAATAGACTTAAAGAAAAAAATGAGTCGGTTGATAATTTCACAAAATTCAAAATTTGTGAACAATTTATTAAATATAGATCAACTCTCTTTATGTGATGTAAAAGAGAAGAATAAAAATTAAAAGATTAAAATAAGCATAAATTAAGTTGGAGTATTAGTCATGACGTACATGTAAGTGGAGCATTAACTATCATCCACATTATTTTTATAAATAATTTATATTTTTAGCAATTTCTTTAAAAGTTTTGTATTCATCAAGCAGGAGAGATTATTGTGTTGATCCCTCATCAGGGTGCTTTGTTTGATGATCATAAACCCTAGGCAATACTAAAGAGTCTTTTTAAGTAAGTTTTAAGATTTGAAGTAGACAATACTTGTCTTCATGGGAATATTTAAAATGCAAAAAAAAGCAAAGGTGAAATTCTATCATAACCATCTTGGTTTGTGTTATAAATAACCAAGAAAAATTTTTCAAATTTATTTTTAATTATCATAATTTTATTTTGATTAAAATATTAAGCTTGATTAAAATCACTCATTAACAGTACAAAAAATAAATTTTATTTGAATTAATTATTTTAGAATTAGTATTAAGTTTCTAAAATCATATTCACATGTTAACCATTTAAAGAAGTATTTAATTTTTTATCATATCTTTGGAAATATTATATCAACAACTTATTTCAAAAAGTATTATAATTATAATAATTAATTAGTAAGACTAATATTATAATTAAAATATTAAAAAAGAAGATCTTATTACTAATAATATGGATAATGTAAAGTTAGAACGTAGCTCTTAAATATGGTGAGTTAGGTTTATGGGATCGATAAATTAACACTAAAACTCATCAAATAATCTTTTTTAATACATAACTCATGAAATAATAAGGGAAATCACTTTAGAGAAAAGTAGGGGGTTACTACCTCCAATCAATGCACTTATTAGCTGGCATAAAAAATCCTTATAAAGTAATAATAATGCATCACTCATGCATATGTAATGTAATTGTCTATCCATTTTGCATTATTATACTAAAAATTTTTGGAGTGATTTTGACATTTGATCTTACAATTTTTTTGACAAATGATCATATTCTTATTACCCTTTAAAAACACCTAATTAGATTCATTGTTTGATAATGAAATTTTATGATTGCACACTTCATCTTTTGTTCATGCATAAGATCTAAATCTACCTATTAGATAACAATTTAGATCTATTGATCCATACCAAATAGTGCTTATTTAATCTAAGACATCTCATCTTGTATTTTCCATGATGAAATGGTCTAGAACCCTTTTGATCATGTAGTTCATGGGCAATGTCTATTTTAGCCATTGTTTCAAGACTTTGGTGCATTTACAATCTATTAGTAATGACTAATTGATTTGTTATACAGTCGGTTTTAGTAATTAGAAAAATGTCTATAAATAAGTGAATTCTTGAACATAATTGATTCATAAAATTTTTATAAAACATAAAGAAAAATTTTCAAGTGATGATGTTCAAGCAATTAGCACCTAATACTCATCATCACCTCCTTATGCTTTATCGTTCACATATAAATCTCATAAACTCTATTTTCTTCAAAAATTAGTGAAGTTCTCAATTTTTGTTTTTTCTAATTGATTCATTTAAAACACTTGTACCTCATTAATTATTTTTCAGGCATAGTGTTTTTGTTTGCATTAATTTTTATTTTTTTTTCATTTAATTATTTTATTTTGTTTCTAAGTTTGTTTGGTTGTTTGGCCATAGTAGCAAATTTTTATTGTTTTGTTATTGTAATACTCTAACCTGCCCATCATTTGCCAAAATGCTCATAATAAAATTTTTGTTGCAAGTTTTTGTCTGGGATAGAAGTAAGCTTGATTTGAAATTGAACCACATAAAAAACATTCATTTATTATTTCTATTTTGTTATTTTTGTATAAGTTACTTAAAACTTTATAATGAAAATAAAATAAACATATTTTAAAATAAAATTAATATCTACTAAAATTCACATTTAAATATATACTCAAGTTTATTAAAAACATTTCTTAAAATATTTTTGTAAAATATTCTTTAGTTAAAACTTTTTATTGCTAATAATTCACCCATCTCTTACTAAATACCACTTCATGATATGCATATGATGGAGTTTGGATCCATAAAAAGGGGAAATTATTAGGAATAAAAATTTAAGTTTCTTACAAAAAAAGTTTAAATGAATATTTTAAAAAAATTTATAAATTTTTAATTTAATTAAAAATAAATTAATTTTTTTAATAAAAACTATTAAATAACAAAAAAATAAAAGAATCAATTAAGAACTAAAATATATGGTAGCAATATTTATGTGGCTCAGCTTAAAAAGCTTGCATTCACCTCTGACAAAATCTTTGAAAAAATACTCAATATAAAACAATCATCAAAAGATAGATACACTAAACCCTCACACCGCAAAAAAAAAAAGAAACAAGTTGCTATGACCTCATAATTTAAATTAATAGAACTAAAATCTTATGCTTGATGAAATAACTAATAACACAAAAGTATCTTAATTAATTCAATTATGAATAAAAAAACTAACAACTTAACTAGCTTAAGGAGAAAGTTGCAATTACGAGTTTGGTGATTGAACAAAGGAGCTATAGTAGCAACAATTATTGTGGGCTACTAATGGCTTGAATATCATGGCTTGAAAATTTTATTTAAATTGTATAAAAATTAATCAATGTATTTCATTATAAAAAAGTCTTATTTATAAAAAAAATTTATGATTACAAAGTGCTTACCAAATAGGCAAAATAGTCTAGATTATTTTGCCTATTTTTTATTCTTAGTTTAAAATTTATTTTTTTAAAAAAATTTAAAGGCTAAAAATGTAGCTAAAAAAGATGTTGCACATAAATCACTTGAACAGAATGAACCGAGACAAATTGTTTGAGAAAACTGTATGGTCAAAAAAATGAGATTTAATGGGGATGCTTAAAAAAATATTTTATCAAAACTATTAGATAAAAATCTTGGTTTCATTAATAAATTTTGATCTTACACATGGAATAAAAATTGATCATGCATTTTTTAAATGGTATCAGGCTTTATAAAAAAATGGATAAGATGAAGGTTGTTCGTTCATGACATTACACCAACGAATGGTTCAAGTTTGCCCCACAATTTGGAAAAAGGCTCCATGGAAAGAAGGCTTTGTTGTAGTTCTATATTGTAAAGATCAAAAAGATGCTTTATAGATAAATCTTTATGTGTACCTTAAAGTCAACTTATTCAAGATTGATTTCCCACTGATTTGCTCGATAAGTCATTACTAGTGCCATTAGTATTTCGTTGTACATTATATATGGATATGAGAGTACTAACCCATTCTAAGGTCCAACAGGACTATGTTAACTATTGTACTTAGTACAACAACCAAAAGATGAGTCTAGGGACTTGCATTCTAGACATCTTAAGCATTGTAGGGATTTTTTTGTTTTTATTGCTAATAATTAGCATTACCCTGATTAGTATTATTTTGTATTTAATTATTATAATTATATTGTATAATTTATAGAAGTCATTGAATAAATACTAAGATTTGATAAAAACAAATAAGAAGATTTTCAAGATAATAAGTGAGAATGGATCAAGTTTTTGAGAACGTAATATTTTTTTAAGAATATTAATTTTGAAAACTTTAATTTTTATATCTCGTAATAAGAATTTTAATGAAACCTAATATTTTAAATAAATTAAAATTGAAATAGCTAAAATTAAATTTGAAAGATATCTCTTTGTAGTTTCTCATTCCAACTAAAATGATCTTCATGTGATTTCACCTTTGCTCCACTTTCTCAAGTTTTCTCATGATCACAATTTTTTATTTTATAAAATCTTAAAATTAACTTAAACAATTTTATTCAAAATACTTAGGATTTGTTACTAGTAAGATAACCACCATGTCTAGAGGTCCATATGATAGCAATCTCCCAATTTTGATGATAACAAATATTTTATTCAAATTTAAAAAACATAAATTTTTTATAAAAAAATATGTAAAATAATTAATGATAAATTCTACGTACATGTATGTCATGACTAGAATGATGCTCATTCTTAATTTATACTTATTTCTTTCAATTTCTATTCTCTTTCCTTTTTTTATTATCACTTATCATGGCTCAATCTAATTTTTTTAAATTTTTAATAAACTTAACATTTCATGAATTTTTCAAGGAATTAATGAACTAGTTTATCTTTTTAAGTGAGCTACTTTCTTTCGATTACACTTTATACAATAGCTTAGGGTCAACTTGCAAACTTTTTTTCAAATTATTTTAGTTCTTTTTTTTCTGCAATTATGAAAAATATTATTTGAGGTATATTGTATTAGTTTTTATTTAAAATTTTCAAAAACAATTCGTTGTTATGATAAAAGAAATTCTAAAATCTACTATAGTTGGACATTTCACTGTTGCTAGTGATAATCCATAATAAGTTTTAAAATTTTAGGTTTTCTTTCAAATACATTATTTTTTCCTATTTATTTCATTTGAATAGTTTAAATTTTATTTTTTAAATCTTATTTTTTTCTTCATTTATGTTTATACTAATTTTTTAGTTAAAATTTATTAATCAAAGTTTATATGCATAATGCTTGATTTTTATTATTAGATTTAAGAACTTTAGCCATTTTGGGTTCAACATATTTATGTGTAACTATGTTACTATTTTATTTCGGTACCCATGCAAAAATTGGAAATTTTTAATGTATGTTAGTTTTAGTCTTATATGTAAGCAAAATATAGTTTGGTTGTGTGCAATAGTGCCATGTAAACAAATGATTATAAGATAAAAAAATATGAAAATACTTATGTATATAAAATCTTCAAACAAAAACGTCTTTATTAATTAGTTTTGTTTTTCAAAATGAGCAAGTAGACTATAAGTATTTAAAGTCACCAAATTCTTGAACTAATGATGCATACTATTAACTTTTTTTAAATGATGAGATTTTCCATGCCCTTTTAATACATGTTGGGCCATTGTCTAATTTTTTTATAATTAATTACATATTCAGTATATTTTTTTATAAATCCTTTTTTACTAAACTTTTCATACTTTTTGCAATCATAAAGTAATTGTTTATCTTTTTTTTTTTTGAAGTAATTTTCTTCCTTACTTGAAGATATGCTCTCTTCTTCTTCTTCTCTAGTCGTCACATAGAAGAGTCCATTATTTTCTTTCTTTTTACTTGTGATGATTACTTTTGACTTATTCAAAAATATTTTCAAAGACTTCATCTTTTTCTTATTGCACTTTTTATTTATTTCTTCACAATTGACCCTTCATAAGTCATCACTAACTTATGCCAAATTTTATAAGTTATTTTTAAACTCATAATTTTGTTAAATTTTGTATTATTCAAAACATACTGAAAAATATTTATGATTCTATCATTTTATTTTTTTACAAACTAATTTACGTAAAAAAATATATTATATGAGTTGTTTTCTATAAGAATATTAAAAGAAGTTTGTATTATTTCTCAATTCCTCTATTAATAGCTTTAAATAATTAGATATTCTAATATTTCAATAAAGATAAAAATTATCACAAATATGTGGAGGCTTATAGTTAGAACAATCTTTGCCCAAACTTGTTGAAAAATAATTTAAGCTATGGATAACATGAAAATTTTCTTCTTACAAAAAGAGAAATTTGTTATGATATCAATTGAAGTTTTGTTTAGTAAGCCTATGATGAATAATTAGAAATAAAAATTTTTATTTGTTACAAAAAAATTAAAAAAATTGTTTAAATGTTTTTGAAAAGGTTAGAATAAATTTTTAAAAATGGCTTCTTATAAATTCAAATTTAATTTAAAAGATATTAATTTTTTATCAATATGTTCATATAAACATTATGAAATAAAAAAATCAACAAGAATTAAAATACCTATAAAACATTTTTAGGTGATACGATTTAAAACTAAAATTTACCAACCCACATTAAAAATAAGTAATAACAAATAATCAATATAAGCCTTGGGTTAAGAGAATGATAAGCTAAATCAATACAACAATGAAACAAAAGAAAGATAATAATACAACCTTAGAATGATATAAAATACTAATAGATGAAACATTATAGGCAACATAAAATTAAAAAAGATTAAAGAGGTTTAAGTATCTTGACTAAATCAAATAGGAATAATAAAAATTAATAACTTTGTTAATTTGAGAAGAACACCACCTTTAGGAATTTCAGGACTAATAGAAATAGTGTATGGATGTCAAGATGGTCACAGGCTAGAAATTCCTTCAATGTCATGGCTTGAAAATTTTGGTAAAATTGTAAAATGTTCGTCAAACCATGTTATTTAAAAATCCTATTATATATAGCAAGTTTTTGCCAACTAAAAGTACTTATCAAATTGGCAAAATTACTTTATTATTCATGCTATTTTGAATTTTTAATAAAAAATAATATTTAAACAAACTATTATAACAGCTTCAAATAACTACTAAAAGAGCTATTTTGCATGTGCTTCTTTATCAAAATGATTTAGAATATTTGATTATGAAAACTACATGATCGATGGATGAGATTTGATTGGTGTTATTTAGAAAAAGGATTTCATTGGTTTGAATCATAATCAATTGACTAGATTTCAATCCTATTTGTAGGACAAGCATTGATAGTAGAAGGTGAACATGCACGATCGAATGGAGAATATTATCTCTCTTTACGAAAATATGGAGGTTATGGGATCATTCAATCATGAAATTATGTGACCATATAATTTTGGCCACTACTACGATTGAGAACCATAATGCAGAAAAATATAGCTTTGATTGTCATACATTATGAAGGCGAACAAATTGTTTTGTTTGCAATTCTTTGCATTATCCTCTAAATCAACGAATTCGGGCTTGGCTACCATCTAGTTCGGTCGAGAAGTCCTCACCCATGATTCTAATGATGAACTATAAACTATATATGATGATACAATAATAATAACTTTATCTAGGAATTGTATAAAATATTTTCACAACCCTACTTAGTATTATAGCTAGTTGAAAGGTTTATGGATATGTATTCCCATCCTTTTAATGGCATCCAACATGTTTTAGGCATTGTTGAGACTACTGGTTCATATTACTAAAAATTAAAATTTTTTATTACTAATGAATTATTACAATTCTAATATATAGTTCATAAAAGTTATTGAAACAATAGCAAGATATAATTAAAGAAAATTTCAATATAGTCAAAGAGAATAGATTAAGTCATGAAACATGTAATGTGAGTGGAACCTTATACATTTAGCTCAAGACACGTAAAAGTATGACATTTGTTTAATTTACTTTGAATTGAAGTGTATAATGAAAACAATCATTTATTTTCAAACATCAAATAATTATTTTAGGCATATTTTTGCTCGGCTATCTTAGACCGCTAACTTTTTTGACTAAGAATAATTGCTAAAAGGAATAGCCATTATCGACAAAACAAGTAACACAAACTCTTGTTTTAAAAACGTTGCCTCATTTAATGTATTTATATAATTAGAAACATGTAATACACTTTTTTGTACGACAATCATGAACGTAGTAATCTTATCTAGTTTTGGTTTGATTGTAATTCTATATTATGAAGCATTTTAAATAGAATTTTTTATCAAAAATTAATATCATTCCTTTTTTTTTCAAGAAGCTTTTTTTTCTTTCCTACTTTGAAACAAATTTATATGCTTGTAGTTATTATCTAAATGTGCAAGTAAAAGTTTTGAATTTATTATGATAGTGTTATCATGGTAAAAGAGAAAAACTATTCTACATAATAACCCTACAATTTTATGTTAATGTAATAGTATGATTTGTCACACTTAGGATGAGATAATCTTTCATACTAGTAGCAATTTAGATTAACTGTAACATGTCATACAAGATTCTTAATATACAGAAACCATGTTTCACATTAGTCTTTTATGCTCAATGAAAAATGTATTTCTAACTTTTTTATTTATAATAACATAGTTTTAATACTTGTGTTCTGATTTCTTTTTAAATAATATGACATTTTTGAATATGTTAAGAATTTTTTAATTCATTATTCTTTATCCTTTGACTACTCTAAAGGTTTTGTTTATGAAAATATTTTTTTTTTGCATTTTGAAAAATCATGCTAAATAATTCAAAGTTCATGTACATTTAGTAAACCACATTATGTTCTTTTCTATTTTTTAAAAATTTTTAATTATATTATTTAATGGAATATGATTTTTTACTTAATTATGGTACAAATTTATGGACCTTAATATCAAATTTAATGTGTCTTAACATTTACTTTAATTTTTAACTTTTAAATTTATTTTTTATTTAAATTATTTTTTATTTTAACTTTAAAGCACTTCAATTTATTTTTGATAATTTATTCGTACAAGTTTATCATTGGAAATGTCCAAAAAATTAGATATTTTTTCTTTTTAATGTTAAGTTTTTAATTTCTTTGATATGGTTCTTATATTTAACGAAACTATTTTCAATGATTTTTTTTGTTATTTTCCTTAATTTAAGTATTTATCCAAGAAATACACTTCTATGTCTATACACAAAAAATTTGATGAAAATTGGTTTGTTCATAAAGCTTGGATTGCACTAAAAGATATTTTTCATAAGAAAATACATTCCTTTGATATTTAAAAAATTTTATTTACATTAAATATATTTTATGACTTATATTTAGGCGATAAATATTTCTTAAATTTTAATTGCAAAAAAATATATTTTAACAAACCAGAGAATGTTTGTTTGCATTTTCACTAATTGATTTCATTATAGTAAAAAAAAATATATTTTTGAAGGGAAAATTTTTTCACTATGAGATATAAAACAAAACAGTAATATACAATATTAAATATGCTAAAAGCTTTGTACCATGCTAGTCGCCAAAAGCAATGCTAATAATGAATAATAAGTAAAAAGTAAACAAGAAAATAAAAAAGGAATTAAAAACAAAGACCATCATTGGTATAATATTGTACTAAAAAGTGCTTAATAAATGTGTTCATAAAAATAAAAATTGTGAAACCAACCAAGAATGAAATATGATCTAAAGAAAAATAGACCAATGTTATTAAAGCTCGTAGGATAAACTGTTGTAAATGTTTTTTTGGTAATTCAATCATAAATATTATTTTATTAAAAATCTTTAAATAGAATAAAATGAGTAAGATAATAAAAAACTTTTAACATTTAGAAACATTCCAAATATATTATTAAAATTGTCATTTTTAAATAATAATAATAAAAAATATGTTGACATAGATGTAGAATGTTTTGAGCAATGTAATGGAACCTAACTATTATAAGAATTACAACCTTGAACATTTAAAAAGTCTTATAATCAACAAAACATATAAAACCCAACGTAGATAACAAAGTATAAAATAACAAAAACTTTGTATTTTAAAAGAATTAAAAAATTATGCATGTAGGTACAATAATGACAATAAAATAGAAATATTTATAAAAAATGTGTTGGTTAGATAGTAAAAACATTTCAATATTTAAAATAAATTGGGTAACATGTTAATGACAAACATATTGCAAAAACATAATTTGAACTTTTCCCAATCAAAATTTTCACAAAAATTATAAAGAAAATTATCTTGACAAAAAGAATTTTAAATGTTCAGAAGAAATAGCTTAATAATATAAAACAATATGTTAAAAAAAAGTATTGCAATAATTTCATTGAATGATATTATGTGAAAAAGAAATATTGAAAAAAAATTTTATGAAATACATAATTTGAATAAGTATTTAAATAGTCATGCATTATTAAATATTTGTTGCTTAAAAACAACTCGAGTGATAAAAAAAAATGCATGAAATTACTAAGATAATAAAAAATCCTAACATTTAAAATTAATTTGATAACACATCAAATTAAACTTCTATAAAATATAAGGAGTATTCAAAATTATATTTTAGGAAAGATTTTTTTATTTTAAATTAGTTTAACAAATTTTTCGTTATAAATAAAAATCACAAACAATTAAAATTAATTATTAAATACTAAATAATAATTTAAAACAATCATTGAGATAGCCAAATAATTAATATATGATAATGTTAAAAATACTTATATGGTTTGGTAACAAAATACTTTGTTAATAACAAAAGATAAACAAACTTCAATTAATATGTAAAAAATTTCAACAAATTACAATCATAAAAGAAATTCACTAAGATATCACATACTCAGAATGCTAGAAATTAATTACACATTTCATTTACCAAAACATCCTCATAATAAGAGTTTTAAAATATTTCATGAAAAACAAATCGACAAATGAATAGATATACAAAATGTTTACTGTAAGATAAAAAACGTTGTGAAAGATTCCAAAACAAATATGGACATTTGGCTGACCTTTAACTATTCTTATGATAAATATAGTGAAGACATGTGGCTGCATGGATCAGTCGTTTCTATTGTCTATCATATAAAATACTGGGTTTTTAAAGATGTGGTATGATTAGATTGTACAATACATTTAAAAAAATCTTTACAAAATAAAGATTAATAAGGACAAGTGCAACAATAATTCACCCAAAAATTGATACACAAAAAATACTTAAATTTTAATAATTAGACATAATTTAGGCTGAAAAATGTTTCTTAAGAATATATTAAAGAAAGGAAAACCTTAACGATATTAAATAGAATACTATATTATAATCATTACAAGAAAATAAAACTTATGTAATTTATATAAAACTATAATATAAAATATAATTTACATAAATAATAAAAAATATCCTTATCAATTAGTCATGAATACGTCGTTATCCAAATAACACAAAATAATAGTAGAATGATTAAGAAGTTTAATATTTTGATTAACACAAAATTACTTTTTTACATTAATAGAATATTTTTCCTATTTTTTTAAAAAAATTTAGTCGAAATAATAAATTTAAAAAATTATAGTTTTTATTATTATTAAAATATTGAATTTTAGTTTTTATTCTTGATCTTTTAAAAAATTGTTTTGATAATAGAACCTCAAAAAACTAAATTAACATAATAAAATTTTTTTAAAAATGTAAAAACTAAGCATATAAGATGTTAAATAAAAATAAATATTCAAAACATTATGTATAACACTAATAGAATGTGTATTGAAATTATAAACTTGATAAATTCAATATTTCAATTAATTAAAACAAAATAACATTAAAAAAGATTAATTAGATGATATAACATAATAGTTTCTAAAATGTTTTTGTGTATTCATGCCAATTACAAAGAGCTTAACTTAGTAGAAGAAGGTATAAATCTCAAAGATGATGACTAAATTAAAGATTTAATAAAGCAAGCATAAATAGTTAAAAAATACTTTGAAATAACATGAAATTGATTAATATGTTTATACAATTTTATAATACAAAAGGCTAAATTTTGAAAATTGAGAACAGAAAATATTTTCTATATTTACAACAAAACATAATTATACCACAATAACAACATGAAATATCTATTGAGAAAAATAAACTATAAATATTTAAGAAATAAAAATGATTGAATTATGGAAAAAAGTTAACACTTTGCATCAAAATTATAAAAAATGTAAAATTCTGTAATATAGATAAAAATATTTCAAATGAACTTAGAATTTTAAAATTTATTTTTATAGTTAATAAAAAATTATTATTTTAGCAAAATTCCAATTATAGTATATTTTGATAAGAAAGTTTTAACAATTTGATAAATATATATTATGTAATTAAAAAATAAGAAATAAATGTTATAAACAAAAAATTATTATCATATTAAAATACTAAAATATATATATCTAAAAAATACAAGTCAACAGATAGAAATTGACAATGTGAAATTTAATATAACCTTATCAAATAATAAAACATCTCAAATATTTATTGTAAGAATTTTCTGAACATAATGTCCATAAGATTAGGTGACTATACAAATTTATGCATAATCAAATTTAGTTCAATTTGGGCACGTCATCACAAGAGAAAAAAATTAGTGAAACTCATTTAATTTCTAAACATAAAATCAAAATGAAATTTTGACCATTCAACATAAATTTGTTTATATTAAATCAATTAATATCACCATAAGAAATTTCTTTTTAATCTTAGTTATCTAGTAAAGAAGATAGTTTTAAGTAAACTTATTTAGTTTTCTCAAAAGAATTCCTTTGTTCAAATTTAACCAAATTAAAATCAAGTGTTTCATAAAACAAAACTCTTGACTATCATGAATGCTATTATAAAAGAATTTTAGAAAGACATTTTCAACTTTAGTAAACTATTATTATGTACGATATTTTTATTCTTAAATAATAAATAAATTAAAGAAAAAAGAAAAGGGGCACAAATGATTTTTCGATGATTCAATTAAACTATTACTTCTATCTACACCTAATCAACTCAAATAAGTTTCAACTAACAACACCAATTATTGTAGCTGCTACAAGCAAAACATTAAGAAGACCCCCTTTTAGTTTTTGGCTATACTAGACTTAACATGGCGAAACACCATGTTCTTTCACAAGGCCATGAAAGTGGCATTGCATTGAATTCTATTTCAATTTTGATAGTGGCCATGTACAAATAATGTCACTAAAAAGATAGCAATATAGTTTATAAAACTATTGGAATACTTCAAGAAATAATACATCAAAATTGATAAAATTCATAAGAAAAAATAATATGGCCAAATAACTAAATACTATAAAAAGATGTTGCCAAGTTAATCAATGAAACTTTAAAGTAATAGCAATGTTGATGAAGCAAGTAAAAGATTAAATTTAATAGCAATCAACCAAATAAGATAAAGGATGATACCATATCGAAAAACACAACAAATATCTTTGTCCTTTTTTTACATGCAACATTACTTAGTAATAGATTCATTGTCATATTCATTAAAAAAATAATTTGTATTTATATAACTAAAAGGAATAAACATAAATCAACAAATTTAAATAGATAAAATCCCAATCTTAAAAGAACCCAATAGACTTTCATGCCCTTAGGATCAACATCATACATCTATAAACATAAGATCATACTCAATGATAGCTACTACATTTAGATTGCTTGCATGAAGTATCTATCCACCAATTTCTTTTTGTATATCTTAATGTATCATATTTATATGTGGAAAACATTACGATATAGGATTAGATAAATCGACGAAAGCAAATTATTTAACTTGAGATAATATTGTATGATGTATGTGAGTAGCATATAATACATTTTACGAGAAGCTCAAGTTTGTAATCATGAATGATTGTATATGTATGAAAAGAATACAAACAAAAATAATTCTGAAAAGATTAACTATTGTAACAAATGCCCAATTCCTGAAATAAAACCATATGAAAATTCATATCATAAAGGTACGACGTTAGTAATGAATTGGTATATTAGGAACTTATCTATATGTCATTTGTAAGATTGATAAATCTTGTACGACTATGTGGTATATTCTTATGACAATGCATACTTCAACGCAATTAATTTGATTGTACTAGTATGACTTTGAGCTCACATTAGCTTACATAATTTATCTTACCTAAAATTTAAGTTGTTAGCACTTAGCATATAACAACTTATTGTACGTTGAAAAAAATGTTATCATACTTATATAACACTACAAATTTTACATCACATACTTAATATTGGTTAGTTTAAACATTATCTAATCATATAAAGACAATGTTATATGATTTGTATGACATTATTTTGTATGAATCTCTAATATTACACACATTAACACATTTCTTTGGAAGCCATTTAGTGTCGAAGCATGATAAGAATATGAAAATAGTACAAATAGTGCAATTGATGCAAATCACTCATGATCACATTCGACTTATGTTTCATTTAATTCCATAGATATAGATCGTATGATAAGATAATTGAAAGATAAAAATGTTAAAAGCATAGATAATATGCAATTTTACTACTTTTATAAATTATTGTAGTTCATCAATTTAGCAAACAAAATCAACATAATAAATATCTATTAAAGCATATTTATATGTTTATAACATGTATGAAATGCATGCTTTATTATCTCCCAAATTCAAAATTTATGAGTGATATAATATATCCGTATTTGCCATATCAAGATAAGGGGATAAGTTTTATAATTCTAACTAAAATAAATTGCACATTATGAATCTTAGATTGGGAACTAGTCCACCATGTGCTAAAGAAATGACTCCTTATTGTACATGTTCGGCCACGCTTGAGTAAACCTACAAACACTTGTTGACTTATTTTCACAAGTGAGTTACATTATAAAATACTTTATCAAACACTTCAATTGATTAATTAATATTTTATTTTAAGGTGCATGATTCAAATGTCATTCAAAAAAATTATTAATAAAAATATGATTCATAAAAATAATGCTGCACAATAAAGTGTTCAACAGTTAGAACTATTTGTGTTTCATTCAAAAAACTTTATTTTTGTATATAAATATGAAACTTAATAATAAAATTTGTTTCATTAAACTATTTAAAAATATTAAAACTATCATGAATGAGTAACTATAAATAAGAAAATCATTTTTTCAAAAAAGCATAGTTGATTTTTTTATAATTAAATAAAAAGTATTATAATGATAAGTGTATCAAGAAATACAAAAACTTAAACAAGAAACATATCACCATTATTATAAATTATTTAAAAAACTTAAAATATTTAGTAAGCATAATAAGAATTTCTTAATAATTGAAGAAACCTTGCATTAGAAATAAAAAAATTCAAATTAATATGAATACACAAGTTATTCAGATATTAGAATGCATAATATATTGAAAGTTATGTACAAAACATATTTGTTAGAAAATGTTCTCTAGGTGTAGTGTGCAACAAATTCACTAAATGAGACCAAGAACTTAATGCAACAATCTATAGTTTTAGAACTTAAATGTGTACAAGTAACTATTGTGGGTGTGCTTTATATGCCTAAAATATGTCTTTAAAGGATTATAACTGCACAAGGTAGTCATAAAATATATTTAAGCGTACGTGCGCATGCCTTTTTTTTTGTGCACCAAGATAACAACTCATTTTGCAGATTAGAATATGGTTTAGCTTAAGTAAATGGTCTTTGGTTGTATTTCATAGTATTGTTGTGCCCTTTTTTATCCATTGCATAAGAAATATTTGTCTTGTCATAATTATTGAGATATTTTTAGCAATATTTCATAAATGATTTTTTAATATTATTTTTATTTTATTTATTTTTAATATTTTATCTTTTTATTTCAATTTCTCAACATACATTAAAACTTTTTTATGTATTCTTATTGTGCACTACATGAAAATTTTGATAAGAAAAATTCATCAAATTATTAATATTCTAAAAAATATTAAATAGTAAATAGATGGTATAGACAAGAATTTAAAGTAAATAATACCTTATAATTATTGATGTTTAGTTGAACTTGCAGAAGGTTTATTATAATATTAATTGACATTTCCTCTTCTTTTTAATAGATCAATTTAGGTATTATGAAATGTTCTTGATAACTTATTACATAGTTTTGATAATTGGTTGAAAGAATGTTAGATCATTTGTATATGTCATTGCAGAAAAGATCTCCTTTTAACGACAATATTTTTACTCAAAGTCCAAACATATTTTGTTTACTTTTTATTTATAAAACTTTATTTTACGTAATATTGTTGTAGTGAATATTTTCACTTATAAAAAACATTATTCTTATTTTAAGTGTTTTTTTACAAATTTAACTTTTTTTACTATTGTATTCATTTTTTTGTTTTTGTTAGCTCATAAGCCTTGCATTAGCAATATTTTCATATTATTTTCAAGATTTTACATATTCCTTTTAGTATTTCTTTTTTTTTTCTTATATTAATTTAGTTATTTTATTTTCAAATTATTTAACAAAATATATTTTGTTTACAAAATTTATCAAAGTGATGTTCATGACAGTTTTGAAATAATATATATTTTCAATTATTTTATTTCTTTTCTTATGTCAAATTTTTAATTTTTATTTTTTGATAGTATATTTTCATTATACTTCGTAGTATACCAATTTCTTTGATATGTTACACAAATAATTTTAATATTGTAAAAGTTAAATATTTTATATTATTCAAAATATTTAATTGATATTATTTCCATATTTTAAATCATGTAAATGGTAAATTGTAAAAATTTCTTTTAATTCTTCATTATAATATTTTCTTATGTGTTTGTATCAATATAAAGCTTAGATTAGTCCATTTGTTTCATAAGTTATTTGCAATGTTATATTTGTAGAAATTCTTAAACATGTTAAACATTTAGTTATTTTTATGCTTATGGAAACTTCTTGTTTTTGTTTCAATATTTATACAATTTCATAGAAGAATTTCTTTTGCAATATTAAAAGAATGTTTTAGAAACTTTAATTCTTTTATTTTATCTTTGAAAATAGAGTTTAAAATATTAAAATTTATGTAAAACTAAACAACTAAGAAAAACAATTTGGATAATAGAATAGGAATGTTAATAAAAAATAATTCTTTACTAATATGTTTTTAAAAATTTTAAAATATTAAAAATATAAGACTTGAAAAAAAAGCTGTATTTAGAATTTTTATGTTTTAAAAGATTGTATATTCACAAATTATGTGTGTAAAGATTTGAATAAATAATAGAAAAATAAGAACAATGATTTTAAATTATATGACAACTATTTTCATCAAATATTATCTATTAGTGAGAATATTTTAGCAAAAATGAAAGTTGTTTAAAACATTTATCAAATAAAAGAATTTTTTAAATTATACAAAATTAATGTCAAATAAGTTCCAAGAAATAAATATGCAATAATATACTATATATTAAAACTTATGTATATGAAACATTGAATTAAAAAAGTACATAACTTGAGAAACATTATATTATAGCAATTTGAATAGGTTTTCAGATTTGTGATAACATAAACGTAAATATAGAAAGCAAGTTATTAAAATGTTTAATATTTTTAAGAAATTCAAAATATCTTAATATATGTTTTCATTTAAACCAAATTAGTTACAAAAAAAATTTGTGATATTTTTGTATAAAAAAATAAGGAACAAAGGAAAGTAATGAAATAAATCAAATATAATATTAAAAAAACTTAAGATCTATCAATAATAATTTTTTAAAATAATGTATCACAAAAAGACAATATGTAACTAAAAATATTAAAATTTTAGAAGATATAAAAAGCCATTAAGGTAATCATTTTCTTAGTACTTTGAAAGCACTATACATATCTTATTTACAAAAATTATTATGATTAGAGAAATTTGGAAAGAGTAAATAAGAAGGAAGTCGTTGAGATCGAGAAGACATAATAATACCAACTAGCATTTATTTAAGCTTACACTAATGTTTGATATTTTGAATGTGTAGCCTTAATATCATTATTTTCTTTTTTTTATTTACCCTCTATCCTTGGAAGACTTTTCTTTCTATACATTTTATTTTTAATTACACATTTCTTGTTCATTTATTACTATAAAACCTTTTTAATGCAAGAAAAAATTGTTCTCATATTTTAAATTTTTAATAATCTACTATTTTGTCAGTTTATTTCTTTTATTTTCTGCCTTTTTCACTTTTGTCAACATTTGTGCTGTAAAATACAACAAATTAAGCAATTTGTTCTAACAGCTTTAGGTTTTTAAAATATCAACAATTTTCTCATTTTAACGGCATATAAAATTTATTTAGGTTATTTTTAAAAGTATATTTTCTTTCATAATATACATATATATATATATATATATATATATATATATATATATATATATATATATATCTTTGGAATTTTTTATATTTAATGTTTGGTTTGTCTTTGGTATTATTTTACTTTAAATTATGAAATTGTTTCTTAAGCACATAACAATATTTTAAATAATAAAAAATTTGAAAATGAAACAAACCTATATATATATATATATATATATATATATATATATATATATATATATATATATATATATAAGTAAATATAATATAAAAATTATTTTATAGTATTTGAAGATATGTTTCACTAATAATTATAATTATTTAACAATTGATGTGGCCAATTAGGTAGTTTAAGTAGACCTATAAGGCAATAAATGATCTATAATATTCAATTATATAACAAAACAATTTTCGAGGAATTTGAAACCCTATTAAAAGGAGATTTTCTAAATAAAATGAAAAACAAAATCATAGAAAACTAAAAAGCTTATAATTATATGCACGTCATTTCAAAAAACATGTCATTTGAAGTAAAATAAATTAAACTGAAAAATAACTAAAAATATTTAACATTTAAAATAACTTTTTTTTAATGAACTTAAGTAAAAAAAAATCACAGCATTGAAAGTGCAACTTTCAGATTAAAGAAAAATAAAAATAAAAAATTCGAAAGCTTAAAATTTATAAATGGCAATCCAACACAGGTATAAAAAAATAAAAGAAGTACGAAAATGAATACTTACAAATAAGAAGTATTGCTAATTTTTCAAATTTAGAATTTTTTAAACAATTAAGAAATAATTAAACAATTGAAATTTTAATAATGATGCTTTATTTTAATTATAAATTGCTACAATAATCAAAATATAATAAAAAAAGTAATGTTAATAAAAAGCATCAAGAAATAGACATCTATAGAATAAATAATGTAAAAATTTAGTTGAACATTTTGTTTGACATGTGCCA